>JAUCNO010000548.1:2340448-2360301 GCA_032353835.1 Enteromius viviparus | reverse complement strand
GCCTGTACTGTGTATATTTATATATATATATATATATATATATATATATATATATAATATAATACATATAATACATCTATTCATATAATACACACTCACACACACACATACATAATTAGAATTAATTTATTTATAGTCTGCATAATTGCTTAATTGTGATTATTATATTTGATGGAACTGATATTATTGTGTTGAATGAAATCAAAATGGAGATTTAATTTCTTAATGCACATTCACATGGAATTCAGTTGTGGTAAAACATGAACGTATTCTAATATCGCCCCTTTTTTCAGATCCAATCCAGTGTAATCTCCAATATGAAAGTGATAATGATACAAAGGTTGTTGTCACTGTTTTCCAGGGTTCTCAAGGTTTTCCTGTCACGTACAGCTCAACGTATCCCCTACATGACCAGCTGGAGTGTATTACGTCTTCTATGTGTGATCCTGCTGATTGTGTTATGGTTTGCTATAGCCTGGACCGCAGCTGTTTGTCAGAATCCAAACCGACATCTCGCTCTCATCAGTGTGGGCTTCACCACTGATGGGCTACAGTTCAGCATGTGTCTGCTGGACCGCTGGGACTACATGATAGCTGTGGGTGAGTGAATCTGTTACCTAAGAGCTTCCTGTATAAGTATTTGGCATTTTAATGAACACAGGAACAGTCTGGATGAAATGCACCTAAATATAGCTACTTTTTAATGACGGAAAATACAAAGAATATATTCAAGGCACTGCTTGAAAGGAATAGTTTAAACGGAAATTAAACTTATGGGTGATTCGCTCACTTTTATGTAATTCTAAACCCATATGTTGTTCTTTTGTATATATCAGGATTTTACCACTTGCTCTTTTCCATAGTATAATAAAAGATAAACATATACTGCAATAGCAAGAGAGCACCGTAAATTATATTATCTCTTTGTTACTTTTCTATGAACTTTTGTTACTTCTTATTTAAAAATACATTTTCTTATATTTAACTGTAAACTTTAACCATAATTTAA
The DNA here is from genome assembly GCA_032353835.1 of Enteromius viviparus. NCBI lineage: Eukaryota > Metazoa > Chordata > Actinopteri > Cypriniformes > Cyprinidae > Enteromius > Enteromius viviparus. The sequence continues at coordinate 2,359,292 of JAUCNO010000548.1, read as the reverse complement.
AGACAATAGAAGTCATTTTGAACATAATTGTAAAGATACTTAAGTGGATCGAAAGTGTTGCATTATGGGATGCAATATTCCATCCAGTGCACTCTGTTGTGTATACTTCTTAATTTGCCAGATGTCATATGTCATTAAGTTATGCTTTGCATACAAAACAACTATCTGCATGGTGCATGCACTGCAAAGGTAGAGTATGCTAATCTAAACATAACAACTGCGGTAGACCAATACAGGTCATCATGTTTGTAATGCAAGCCAAGAAAGTGATGAATCAAGGCTGCCTTGGCACTAATTGCAGACACATAGCAAATCTCACAGGAAGCATCAGTCGGGGCTGTGACGAATTGAATTCAGCACAAATGTTCATCCTGATGTCTTATCCTCAAGCATGGCCGATTGGAAAGTGCCCAATCTAACACCTGGACCAGTAAGCGTCACACTGATGATGACAGATTTTCACTAGGGAACACATGTTTATTGATGTCAGGCCAGCTGACTGGCTGACATTGTATAGGATGTGCCAATAGAGGATGGGAAACTCTGGACTGCCTTCCACAGCTTCATTTGCAATTGTCTGTCAAGAGGTGTCCAGAGAATACAAGCAATCTGGATGCCGTTTATTGCATTTATTGAATGCTTTTTTCTCTATCATTCTTGTATTCCAATCTAGTGCTATGTTGGTTTGTATCAGGAAGATTTTGACAGTCACATCATTCTAAGGGGTTGCTCTAGGTAGTGGTTGGTCCCAGGTACTAGTCAGTTGGGTATTGATTCTATACTACCTCTCTCAAACAGCTGAGTTTCTGTTCCTCCTGTGGGGTGTGTATCTGTGTTATGCGGTGAGGACCGTCCCCTCAGCGTTTCATGAGCCACGCTACATGGCCATCGCAGTGCACAACGAGCTCATCCTCTCTGCCATATTCCATATTTTAAGGTGAGTGACTGCCCCTTGTCAGACTTCTTCATTTTAAGCCCCACCCACAAAAGTTACAAGTAGCAAGAGATACAGATATTGACTTCGATGCACATTCACAGTTTGTTCTTTTCCATGCAATTAAAATGAAAGTAAAATATAATGAACGGATACAATGACTTGTGCTCTGTATTCCAAGAAGAAGAACAGATAAATATAGGTCACTGTTATTTAAAATATCTTCCTCTACAGTCGAATGTAAATCACTATGATGGAATCATTGGGTCTTAAGAGCCATCAATTTGTTTCAGTAAATTGAAAATCCTTCAAAGAACCATTTAAATAATTCAGAGGCTTCGATGAAATTTTGTTTGTTTATTTTCTTTGAGATCCTTAATATTTAGAACTAATTTGGATACTTGGCAAAACAGTTCTCTTTCTTTACCTGTTGCATTATTTCACTAAAATGATACACTAGCTTACTGGTTTGAAAGGATTTTTTTTCTCATTTATTAAGACAAACTTTTTAAAGGTCTTATTCTCGCCATTGGCAAACCATTAATTATGACTTTTGCCTCAATAAACTCCTAATTTGCTGGTAAATAATAGTTAGTAAGGTAGTTGTTAAGTTTAGGTATTGGTGGGCATGCAGAATCATGCAGAATATGTGCTTTATAAATACTAATAAACAGCCAATATGTTAATAACAGGAATGCTAATAAACAACTAGTTTAGTAAGAATTGGTCCTTATACTATTCTTATAAACTTAAGTGGGCATGTTACTTAAAAAAGTAATTCATTATAGTTACTAATTACTTCTCACAAATAGTAACTGAGTTACATCATTAAAAAGTAACTAATTATAAAAAAAATATTGTGATAAACGAAGTTGTAATACTACAAATTCTGCTACTAATAACAATATAAAACACTAGGATTAATGGGTTTATGAATATTAATCATGTTGTCTGCAGTCGCTCGAATTGATTTGCTGAAATCAAAACAGGGACGACAATAGGTGAGCACCAGCCAATAAGATTGCCATTATCACATTAGTTCCGCTCTGTTATATTCTGTCTGTTTTAGTTTCGTTTTCATGTCTTTCTGTTTTGGTTTCTTTCTTAGTTTCCACGTGTTTTTCCCTTATTTGGTATTTCCTGTCATTTATGTAATCATTGGTTAATTTGTTCCCACCTGTGTGTCCCATCTGGTTCGGGTTCTGTTAATTAGTTCCATGTGCATTTATACCCTGTCTTTTGAGTTCTCAGTTTGTCAGTCAATATTGATTGTTACACTCCTCACCTGTATTTAAATCTTCTGTTTTGTTATTAAAAGAGTATTATTATTTTGACTCAACGATCCCCGCATTCTCCTTTCTCAATCCCTGCACAACACGTAACATGCCTATTACGGCGACCCGTGCATTAAGAACAGATACTGCGCATCCATTAAGATGAATTGGGCCTAAAATAAATTATAATAATGCCAGTTTATTGACAGTAATAAGAACGGCATTGTAATTGGGAAACAGTAATTCGTTGAGTTCCCATTAATGGAAAAAATTAAGCTGTTAGTAACGCTATTTATTTATAAAGTCGTTATTCCCATCATTTTTCTAATGCGTTTTGCCATTCCAAGCACTCTTTTGACAGGATCCAATGATTTGGCATCATGTGAATATTCATTCTGAACGATCAATTTGCTATTAGTTCTTATGTTAATTTTTAAATGTATTTTTGAGGAAGCTCAGCTTCCCATGCCTATGGACTGAAACTGCGTTCTAAAGAGTCGGTTTAGGGTTGTGAAGCGTATGAATAACTTCAGCAGTAATGAGGCACTCATTCAGGCAGGGACTTAGCTTGAACTCTTACACAAGATAAAGGCAGTTGACTTCAAAGACAGGGCATTTCATTTTTAGAAGTGCTGCATTGCTTGCTGATCTATCTACAGTTTTTACTGTAATTAATCACAGTACAGAGCCATGGGATAGTATTACTTAACTATCTGTATTTTGGTGTAACAGCACTCATGTCCTTTCATCATAAACGGTAATTAGTGCATTGTGGCAGCCAGTGTTTTCAGCATACATAGGTCTTTTCTAGCTTAACTCAGGTATTTTAGAAGGTGATGTAACAACAATGTGAGGAAACATTATTTTCTGCATTTGAATGGACATATCCATGCTATTCCATGTAGCAATGCACGGAAGCAAGAGAGCTGCAAAACTCACTGCAAACATGTGGGGAAGGTAAACACAATCAACCAGCAGTTCAGCACAGATTAACCAGAAGAAAAAAATATGACCAAGCACAGATAAACATAGCTTAAATCTAATAATAAACCTGCAGTATTAGAAGTGTGCACATGCTCTGGCATTGCTGTGTGACGGCAGGTTTGATTATAGATTGTGTAATTTGATTATAGATTGTGTAACTCACTTAATGGTTATTTACTGGTGCATTTTGGGAATGCAACCACAGACAAATATGTAATGCACACACACCAGATAGCTATATTGTAGCGTACTGTAATGTTTTAGGAAATACTCAGAGGCGGGCTGTAGTGAAGTACATTTACTTGAGTATTGTACTTAAGTACACTTTTTGAGTATCTGTACTTTTCTTAAGTTTTATTTTTTCTGGAAACTTATGACTTTAACTTCACTCCATTTGAAACACAATTATTGTACTTTTTACTCCACTACATTTCTACCAGGGTCTTCAAAGTAGAAATTTGTTTTTAAGTTGCAGCTTTAAAGACTTTGTTTTTGTTCTTCTGTAAATGTGATTTGGTTATTTACAGGTAAAAGCCCATCAGTAACCTGTACGTGACAGTATCATTTGTTTTCAAAACAAAATGTTTTGCAGACACATAAAGCAGTGTTGCTGCTTCATGGGCAGATAAATAGGCCTATTTATGGTTGTGTAGTTGAGTTATCAGGTTGGATTATTTGTTTTATTTTTTTCTGATTAAATAAATTTGACTGTAACTTGATTCAAATGTGGATGAATAAATACACCTTGATCTGTGTACGCACTTCTACAGCATAAGAACACTACCATGCTGTTTTTTGATGGTGGGTAGGAGTGTTAAAGCCACTTATTTGTAAAGATCAATAATCTTTTGCTGCACGTCAGAAATATATTCTTATAGGTATTAGTTATTGCAAGTAAAACAATGCACCAATAATGAATCTATGCATTGCCCAGAAATTTACTTATAATACTTAAGTACTTTTAAAAGCATGTACTTCTATACTTTCAAAAAAAAAATGTTGACAACTTTTACTTGTAATGGAGTAATATTTGACCAGTAGTATCTATTATTTCACTCAAGTAATGGACTTGTGTACTTTGTCCACCTATGGAAATACCCAAAACTGTAAAATACAGAAACTGCATTCGTTTTATTCTGTTCAGCCTATCAACAAAAAAGGAAAAATGTAGACGATTATTCTTTTTTTAAAGTGAATTTCATTTTTTTATAAATCCATACTCAGGTTCACTCTTGCCTCTGAACTGCACCCGGACTGGATGTTGATGCTCTTCTTTGCTCATACACACTTGACAGTGACTGTCACTTTGGGGCTACTACTTGTGCCAAAGGTCTGTCAAAATCCCCTGAATCATTTGTTAGCTAAAATCTAATTTTACAGAATCTCTTAAACACTCATGTCTTTCCCACAGTTCTTGTTTGCAGGTACACATCTAAGGGATGACATTGCCACAGAGGCATATGAAGATGAATTGGACATGGGCCGCTCTGGGTCATACCTGAATAGCAGCATCACGTCCGCCTGGAGTGAGCACAGTCTGGACCCAGAGGATATTCGGGTAGGTGCCCTAATTTCTTTCAGCCTTTCTTTTCCCCTTGACTCTCTTCTGCCTTAGTAATTAACTGAAATTTCATAATCTGCAAATATCTCTTGACCCCTTGTCCTATAACTGACAAACATACTGAGCCATGGCAGTTTTTTATTGCAGACACCAGAGGAAATGGGCCAGCTAAGTTCTATTAATGGCTGTGGCGTAAGGTCTTGCGACAGTCTTTGGGAAAAACGTACCAACGTGAGCAGAGGTTTTCGTTTGTTTGTTAGAGCTGAAGAAGTCTCTCACCAAAGGCTCAAATTTTGTTTCATAGAAAGGACATTTTGCTAATGGGATAATGTTCTGCTCTTGGTATAACTGTCGTTGAAGACTTCAAGACACAGCTGTACGAAAAGCTTTGATGTTCTTCAGAGGCTGTTTCAGACCTAACAATAAAATATGAAATTTTTGTATATGACACCGTCCCAGACTGTCCTGTCTCTAATTAGTGTAAAACAGCATGTTGGTTTGGTCTAACGTCTTTGAGGCACTGTCTGTAGTTGCATATAATGCCTAGTTCTGCATGCTTTCTGTGCAATAGAGCGTCTGCTTCACTGTAACTAGAATCATTTCATTTTTATGCTTCTACATCTAGGCATATGTCGTGTGTTAATGGCCCATTTTGTCTTCAAATCCACAGGAAGAGCTGAAGAAACTTTACTCCCAGCTGGAGATTTATAAGAGGAAAAAGATGCTGGCCAACAATCCACACCTGCAGAAGAAGCGCAGCTCCAAAAAGGGCCTAGGCCGCTCCCTCATGCGCCGCATCACTGAGATTCCAGAGACGATGAGCCGCCAGTGTAGCCGTGAGGACAAGGACCTGGGTGAACATGGGAGTAACCGCAACAGCATCTGTGTCTTGAGAAAGAACCCTTTCGACCCCTCACACTCCGTTAAGCCTGCCAAAGAAGAATCTTTGAAGAACAAAGTTTTCTCCCTTAAAAAGTCTCACAGCAGTTACGACCATGTTCGGGACCACAGTGAGGATTCCAGCAGTTCAGTAACTGACAAGATGGAAATCTTGAACACAGAAGGCTCCATTCTCGAAACCCTAATCGGCAAGAAGTTGGTCAAAAAGTCCTCAGAGAAGATTGATGCAGCCAGTGAGTCAACAGAATCAGTTCCCTTGGTGTGTAAGTCAGCCAGCGCTCACAACCTGACAGCCGATAAGAAACCTATTCACCCCAGAACATCCATGCTGCAGAAATCTCTAAGCGTCATTGCCAGTGCCAAAGAAAAAACTCTTGGCCTAACAGGAAAGGCCCAAGCAGCAGAGGATCTGACAAAGAAAGCTAATCAAAAGAACAAGGATGTCAAGACCCCAGCTGAAGCTGAAGAAAAGGAGGGTTATTCAAAGATGATTGTCAGTCAGTCTGTGGAGTACAAGCAGACAGCTGCCAAAACCGGTATAATGAAGCCACAAATGAGTGGAAGCCAGCCATCAATTTGCTCAGAAACAGCCAAGGGGAAAGACCTGTATGATCTCTCAGAGGTGTGCCCTTGGGAAGTGGAGGACTTGCCAACTCCCTCCGAAAACAAGGTCCAGAAACATGTGTCTATTGCCCCCGAGCAGACCACCACAGTCCATGGAAGTAGCAACAAGGTGACAAAGTCGCAAAAGCAGAAAGGCACAGAAAAATCACCCTCCGTGGCCAGACGTCCAACCCAGAAAGCTGCTGATAAAGCAGACATATGTCCATGGGAGGAAGGAAATGATGACCATGGTCAGGCAGTGGGGCCAAAACCTCATTCCAGTAGTAAAATTGCCATGCCCAAACCCCAGGGATCTGGAGAGGTGGCCAAGGTTCTAAAAGCTGAGGTGTGTCCATGGGACTTTGAGGAAGTGTTGAGCAAGCCAAAGGACTCTGATTGCTCCCCTGATCAGAGCAGACCAAGAAAGGACACCACACCAACTGAGATCAAAGGGAAAATAAGCTCCTCTCTCACTGAAGTCAAGGGCAAGGGTACAACACCCACAGAGGTCAAAGCAAAGAGCGTTTTCTCTGAGCCTAATAAATCCACAGGCAGCACACTACAGCCACCCTTTAAAGCAGAAGTGTGTCCATGGGAGTCTGAGACTGTGCCAGGTCCCATCTCTGAAAAACACCCTTGTTCTTTTCAGGTTTCTAAAACAAAGGAGACCCACGCTATAAAGAAGGGAACTTCTCCTGTCAGAATATCAGAGATGGAAAGAGAGAACGCTAATGGTCCAGATGAAGACAAAATGAAATCAAACACTAAAGACAAGTTAACCTCTGGAAAAATAAAAGAAAGACCTTTAAGCCAGTCTAAACTGGCTGAGGTTTGTCCATGGGATGCTGATAGTCAAGAAATTGTCTCAATGGAAAAACAAAAAAGCCCAAATGTTGCATTAGCAAAAAGCAAGCAAGCAGATGTATGCCCTTGGGATTTTGAAGATGCGGCAACTAGTAAAGAAGTTAACCGGAGCACCAATTCATCGACTGGAAAACAGAAAAGTTCTAATTCCAAAGGCAGAGTTACTATTGGTGTTAAAATGGCAGATGTCTGCCCTTGGGACTTTGATGACCAAGGATCAACAAAAAAAGCATGACACTTTACCTGAGTGAACCATTAGTTAGTCCTCATTGTATGTGTGCTTTTTCTTTTATGAATACACCATGGAATAAAAACTTTCATAGAATTTATGGTGATTTGGAGAAGAAAATCAACATGTCGCACAAGCTGCCTTTCTCTTCAACCTTTTGTTTCCCCTTTGTGTTTTTTGGAATAAAAGAAGAAGAAAAAAACCTGAAAAAAAAATACTAAAATAAAAATGCAACAACTCACCAGGCATTCCAGATTTTAAAGTATTGGTTAAACCTTTAAATAAAAATAGTAGTTTACAATTATGCAACTCTTTATGTGCAATGTAAACAAGATGCCTATGCTCACCACAGGCCTTGCAGCCTGTCTTAAAGGATCAGCTTGATGATGTTGTGGCTAAAGTAGGAGGATGTTTCCATGTAGATTTGTTTGTTTCCTTTTGGGCTAAGGCTAATAGGAAAGTATGCATCTGTAGCCTCTCCTTGACTGTGGCGTCCACAAAAGATTGTTCAAGTTCTTGTTACATAGGAAGGTGTGGACCATGCATGATATGTCATGGAGTCTGATCCATTTCCTCGTTTTCGTTTGTTTCATACATTATCATCTGGTTTGAGTAAAAATTTATATTTGCCAAAGATAGAGGTAAAATCCAATAAATCTAAAAACTCAAACCTCAACAGCATAATAGAGACACAAGATTTGTACAGTGAGCCGAATTCATGCGGCTGCTAGAAAATTAGCCTGTAGCACTTTAGTAAAGAACATGCTTAGAGAGACAGATGTAAACTGGACAGAACTCCATTCATATTTGCTCTTGTTTGTTGTTTGGCCTTGCTGTTTTTTGCCCTTCTGCGATCATACGTGCACATCTGCAAAAATTTTTTTTTATTTATCTTGTCTAGAAGAAAAAAAAGTTTGAAAAAAACTAAACATTTCCAATGCTTCCAAATTTGCTGATATATTATCCTGAATGTGCCTATTTAAATAGTCCTGTACCAGTCTTACTTTGTATTGGGAGATGTGAAACCTTTGTGATAGCCCATGATACAAAAACTTATTAAAACACTTGATGAAGATCAGCATCTTATTTTTGAAAAGAAATGAAGTTTAGTTTATATATTAGTAATGTTGCAAAATTGTAAATGCTTTTTGAATGGGGTACGCTATGAAAAAAAAAAAAAAGTCTGCTACTCAGTTCATGGGACCATAGATATTGTTTCTCTCAGCGTAGGGCACAATCATTAAGGTTTCTGCCTCTAACGTCTTTCCTTTTTGTCTTTTATAATTAGAACACTCATGACAATATATGAAATATCAAATTCCAGTCTATCTCATATCAAATTCTAACCCAAGCCTCAATTTCTTTAGTATGTATCTGGTATCCTTTAACATTTTATGATGATTACATCAGTTTACAAATAAAATCTTGCTCTTACCATATCAGTTATTTTGAAAATGTATCGATTTTTTAGAGGAACATTCTAAAACCATCCCCAGTGATCGCTGATGTGAATTCAACAATCTATCTAAATTAGTGTTGGAATGTTAACATATCTTGTATGCCTTCTCAGCACATGGTCATTGGTAATCTGTAATGATGTCAAGGTAATGGTGTCCCAAAACATGAGGCATGAACTGTTGTACAGGTTGATGCCTAGTTATGAAATGTTCGTATAAATGTCAAAATAATGCGATTGCAAACTATTTTGACTCAATCCTATGGTAACTAAATGGTTTTTAAATGTATTGACCGATTCTTGTGTTTTGTATGTGCACAATATGAATTAGCAAGAATACAACATGAATGGTTATACCATGTATATACAGTATGTTATAGCTACCAAAGAGGTTTAAAAAAATGTGTACCTAAATATATCATTCTTGGCATTGTGTGAAAATCAAATAATGTCACACTCCCGTTTCTCCACAGTGGGGTAAATTTTTCATTGACCTCTGGTCACAATTTAATTTGTTCCGCAGTACTTTTTAAATACTTTCTTTCACAAGAGCTTTTAGAAATATGCTCTGGTAAAGCTTGACATGATCAATTATGAATAAAATGTATTTCATTTTATCTTGATTATTTGCTCAGATGAAATAAAAAGTGTGTATTTTAATGTGTGATAAACCAATGCCCCCCAAAAAAGGGATATTGAACAGGTGACTATGTTTTGCTAATCTTTTTTTTTTTTTAGCACATTACCTGGGGACATCAACAATAATTCAGTTAATTTTAATACAGTTGTGAAACAACTTGAAAAACAACTTATATGATTTCCATCTTTCAACACTAAATGTTATACAAAATGTATTGTGAAGTAGGAATGACCTATGTAGTATCGATTACAAAGCTGTTACCACATGAGAATCACCACCTTCCCAGATTTTTGTAATCTGCTTATAATTTCTAAGCCCAATCTCCTGCTATTGTCATCAGGATATGTGCTCATGGATTTTAAGGTACACTAAAGGGAACTTTCAGCAACTGCTCCTTATCTGTCTAGTCATCTCATACTCTTGTAAGAACAGACGACTTTCCAGATTTTGTTCTTAATGTATGCCTAGATGGATGTGTAAAATTGACCAACTTTGTTACATAGAGAATGTTTCTGGGAATGGCTGTTGTATCGTAGTGCATCCCTCTAGTTTACGAGTTTTACCCATCGGCAGGTCCTCAGTTGATCTCTATGTAGTACGATGTAAGCACTCAACTCATGACCTGTTAATGTTAATGGTAACCTTGCCTATTACATTGTCTTAGTGCAATGTTTAGTTCAGTTTTTGGAGTTTACAGAAGTGATTATTTATCTATTTATGACATGATTTTGGTTATTTAGCTCGTTTACTTGGGCCCCACACGTGTCCCACCACTGTCACGTGTCGGGGGGACACTCCTACTACTTAACGCGGTATTGTCTTAGCTCTAACTCTCGTTGCTTCTGCATGATAATGAGAAATTAGTAAGACTGATGTTTCACTGCCCTTGATAGAACTTAAAAAAGAATCTTTGATCTTTATTGGACTGTTACAAGTTGTATAGTGAGTGAAACTGTACCCTACCCACTGTATTATGTGCTTGTTATATTTAATGCTCTATGACAAGCTTATAGCATACACATATGGAGATATTTGGTAGATTTATATTGTGTAATATTGTGATAGCATGTACATAAAAATACCTCCTCTGCAATAAATATTTCTACAAAAAGCAATTCTGTGTTGACTGATTAAAATCAAAGTGAATGGAAATGAGAAGCTTCAATGAAAACTTTACCTTTTCTTCCTTTTCACAATCCTCTAGTACATACTGGTGTTATTCTGGCCAGGCAATGCCCATTTTGACAGTCTGAAATCGATGATACACCACATTTATTATTTTACAGATGTCCAACACAATCTTGGTTTTTTTGTTGTTTTTTTGTTTTTGTGGCTAATTTATATACACACAATCTCATTCATACATTTATATACGATCTGCTTACAACCCAGTGACAGTTATGATTAGGATTAAGGGTTAAGGATGTATTTTGAAATAAAAATCAAACATTTAAGTTAACTAACTATTAACTATGACTTTTCCCTCAGTAAACTCCTAATTAATGCTTAATAAGGTATTAGTTAAGTTTACGTATTGGGTAGGCATGTAAAATGTATAAGCACTAATAAACAGCTAATTATGCTATAATATGCATGCTAATTAGCAACTAGTTAATAGTGAGAATTGGTGCCTGAGATTAAGTGTTACCTCTCTCGTTTACTTGCTTCTATGACCAGGCATATACTTAATCTAAATATGGTGCTAGAAAATCACAAGCCTGACATTAATTTTGAAACTGTCTCTTCACAGTTGCTATCACTGTCTCTGCACTGGTTGCTAATAGTCATGAATAGCTCTGGAATGCCAACACATTGCAGTGGTTATCATTATGTCAATCACTGCAATTTAAGGACATGCCTCCTGTTTTCTGTACCCACGGCGAATGATAACTTCGTGGATTTACTTGCACATGTAAAGCTTCTATCTGCTTTGCATGTTCATGTTACTGATCTTATTATCTCATCTTCTGATGAAATAACATACCTCTTTATGGTGCTTGGTATTTCTCTATGGCAACTTGATGCAGAAGTTTGTTTTTTTTACAGTTCGGATTAAACCTTTTTGCCTTGACAGCCAGCCAGCCAGTCAGATTTGACCTTGCCATTTTCAGTTAGCATTAAACCATTTCTCACAGTTTTTAGGACTTTTGTTGTAATACTGATGAAACCTAAAACAGTTCCACAAAGAGCCCCGATCATTGATTCTTACACCGACTCAAATATGTTGCATTTGCAAAAAATCTCTTGGCTGGTTTTACATTGTCAGCATTTTTGCTTTCATTAATAATGACTGATCTCACCACTAAGGCTCCAGCTAAGTGGTCATGGCCAATTCTCAAAGTAAATTTGTATCCTGGCAGTCTTAGTTCTCTCCAAGGTTTGTTTACTTTAAACTTAAAGGAAGCCTTTAAAAGCCTTCATTGTAACCACTCTAGGATATTCATATGCATGTTTGGCTCAGCTCCTGAAAAGCTTTTATAGAGAAGCTGTAGTCTTTCTGACGGAGATCAATCGGTGCTCTGTATGGGGAAAGTGGATAAGATGATATCAGGTTCTTCCTCACATTTCTGTCAATAGTCAAGCTGCTGAAGATCAGTCCAGGCAACTGCTGTACAAATGTGATGTAAATACTCAGTTTTTCCACTATAAAAAATACACATCTAACTAGACTTCCAGAAGAATATGTGAGTGATGTTTGCTGCGGTAAAATTCTTCCACAATGCTAGATTATTGTGAATGGTTGCCAGAGCATTTAAGGAGTTCATAAGGTGTTCTGGGTTGCATTTGATGTTTAAAATAATACTTAATTTGAGTCTTCTGAAAAGGCACAATTGTTGTTCGCTGTAAACAATATTAGCTGACCAATGGTTATATGTGAATAAAAGCCTATGAATCTGTTCATCATCTAGAGTCTCTTTTTCACATAAGAGCTTTGGGGAACGGACCTACAACGGAGGGACAGAAATCTCTTAAATTCAATTAAAAATTTGAATTGTTCTATAGAAGAACAAATTTCTCATGGGTTTACAACGGTTGAGTAAATTATGACCCAGTTTGGGGTGAACTAATCCTTTTTAAAGGCAGGGTGGTGATTTTTTTTGTTAAGGCATAGGACAATAACATTTTTGTTCAATCAAAATTATTGGTCTGAATGTTAGTAATAGGCTGTCATGCCTGCCTGTCAAAAATGAAAGAATGAAAGGTGTTAATACTACATTATTGATTTGACTGCACTGACACCATTGGGTAATTACAAATAGCTTTGGTTTTGATTGAGCAAATTTTGAATTCAAATTGACCCTTTGCAAAAACCCACCTTCCTTAGTTACTGTTGCTATGTTAAGCCATGGTGCTTTTACACACACACACACACACACACACACACATTTGTTATTTTGTTAGAAATGTAAACAATAAATACAGTTTTGTTGATTTGTGCAGCATAAGTGAACAATCATCTTTTCATATTAACTTAAAGCATAAAATAAGCATAAATGAATATCAAAACTTATTATATTTCAACTTCAGAAAGACATCAATACAATTTTTCAAGTTTATATTCACCAAAGTTCATTTACCCTCTCCTGTCAGATTTGTTTTGTTTTTGTTTGTTTTTTCAGGCACAATGTTATTATTGGCCAGGTTGCCTGTCAATCAAATTCTTTGCGGAAGTTTAATTAGGGGGAGTTTATCTCGCAGACCTGGTAACCCTGCTGGATGAAGACAATATGGTGTTTTGAAGAGCTGCTTCACAGCTCACTGTCAAGGTCCAAAAAGGTCCACAGCACAAGATGGTGGCCGTTCGCAAGAGGCAGCGCAAGATGGCAGCCGATCACGAGAGACAACACAAGATGGCGGACGATCGCGAGAAGGAGGTATCCAGCCTGCTGTCTCCAGACCCCGTGCAGCCATGTAAAGCCCAGCTGGTCCCGGTTTCTTAGCCTACGAGTCTGTTTCCTGTCCGGGCATCTCCGGTTGTACAGCCTGAGTTACTAGCTATGGGCCCTGACATCACCACGCAGTGAGAGGGGCTGTGTGGTGTACAGTTTGGCCCGGCTACCCCACCAGTCAACGAACAACAGCTAGGGGAGCTGTCTGACAGATTGGCGGTTTTCAATACGCCTATAGAGGGAATTAGGGCCATCACTCAGCGCGAGGGGCTGAGTGAGGTTCAATCAGTCAATGATCGACAACTCGGGGAGCTGTCTGCCACTCTCGTGGTTTTTGAGACGCCCACAGAAGATGCTGGCACCATCGCTCAGCGAGAGGGGCTGAGTGATGTTCAGCTAAGTACAAGACCACAGCTAAGTGAGCTGTCTGTCCTTTCCGCGATCCCCGTTTTGTCCATGCATGTCGCCACACAGCGAGAGGGGCTGAGTGACGATCAGTGGGGCACAAGGCCACAGCTAAGAGGGTTGTCGGTCATCTCAGCGGTGCCTGATCTTTCCGCAAAGGGCGTTGGTTCTGCAAGCCCTCACAATTCCTGACGCATGGTACGTTCAACCCCGTCTGTCTCAACCATGCAACCTGACAAACTACAGAAGGTCCTCGCGGATCTCAATCTGCACGTTACGGGTCCAACTCCGTGGTGGTGAGGAGCTGTGTATTGTTCAATCAATCCCAGGTATATAGCCTGCCAAGCTGCAGAAGGCCCTAAGGGTCTGAAACGGATACAAGCCCCGTAACACGATACGAGGGGTCGTGTGTAGGCCAGTCAGCCCTGGTTCCCCAACCAGTCGAGTTAATTGAGGCCTGTGACCCTGACTCAGAGTGGCCGGATCCACCAGACGCAGTCTGTGATCCTGACTCAGAGTGGCCGGATCTGCCATACTCAGTCTGTGATCCAAGGTCCGCGTGGAGGATGAAGGATGGCCTCGCTGTCTGTTCTGCCTCATTGGGCTTCTCCAACGCCTGCTCCGTCCAGAGGGACGTCTCTGCCGCCTGTTCTGCCCCGGTGGGCTTCTCCACCGCCTGCTCCGCCCAGAAAGAGTTCTCCGTCGCCTGTTTCACCCCGGTGGGCTTCTCCGCTGCATGCTCCACCCAGAAAGAGTTCTCCGCTGCCTGTTCTGCCCAGAAGAAGCTCTCCGCCGTCTGCTCCGTCCCGGTGGGCTTCTCCGCCACCTGCTCCACCCTGGTGGTCGCCTCCACTGCCCACATCACTTAAGTGGGCTTCTCCGCTGCCTACTCCGCCTCGGTGGGCTTTACCGCCGTCTGCCCCGCCCACGTCACTTAAGTGGGCTTCTCCGCCATCCGCCTCGCCCCGGAGGCCGTTCCTGCCGGCTCCTAAGCCAGGAGCGTCTGGAAGCGCCCCTTTGGGGGGGGGGCTATGTCACAGTCATCTGGAAGTGCCTACCCAGCTCTGGGGATGGCACTCCAGCGCCTAACAAACTTTCTGTGTTTTTCGTCTGTTTATATGCTTGGACTCAGACACACGAAATCATTCGGTTCACATCCCGGACTTTCAGTCATGTGTCTGTGTTTCCACAAGTTTTCATTCATGTCTCTGCCTTGTTACCTGTTACGTCTCATTCGTGTTCCTAGTTTCCTGTTGTCTTGGTCTTTGGATTACCGTTTACGAATTTGCCCAGACCTGGGCTTCCCCTCTGCATCTTCCCCAAGGACTCAGTTACTGGTATTTCGACCCTTTGCTTTGCTTTTCGACTCCGCCTTTGTCTTTGTCTCTGATAACGTTGTCTGCCAGCGATCTACCTCTGTATCCTGAAACTGATTTTATTAAACACTGTTTGCACTTGAGCTTGCACGCCTCGCATACTCATTTCGTAACAGAAAGTGAAAAACATGTTCATTTTACTTTGGAGTAACCCTTTAATATGGAGTAGGAATACTTTATCAGTGAATAATTATATATTAATGAGGGAGGTTGGGTGACAAAACTTAAGCCTGTTTGGTTACTTTAGCGTTTTTTTTTTTTTTTTTTTTAATTTCTAGCAAATTTTACAACCCAAGCTTCAACCATCTTTCGTTACTAAAGGTTTAATGACCTTTGGGTGCTTGATGAGCTGTAATGTAAGGTAAAAGCATACTAAAAGAGTATAAACAAATCACTTTAGCATTGATTTCTCTTTTCAAGAGCACTCTGTCAGTGGAACGAACGGCCAATCAATACAGTGAGACTGGCCTCTCTAACTGGCACAAATGGAGAAGAATGTTGTTTCATATTCGCTATCACATATCATATCTGTGACTGCAGAGGCCATTTAATTTTTTCATACATTATGACAAAGCTCTTATTTTCTGTATATTAAATTGAAACATAGGGAAATTAATTCTGTGATCTAGTAATTAGAACAATGCTCTGGAAAGCTTGAGTAGCGCATACAGGTTTGATTCTGAGCTGTCTTGTAATTCACTCATATCCTTAAGGCTAAACCAGTTGTGAAGTGAATTATTTAGTATTTGAAATGTTTCCATTTTGCTTTAATGGCATGTAGTCTTGTCATCTGTATTAACATGTTCACCAGCATGAGTCGAGAATGTTTCAAAGAACATACTGAGAGGATGCAAATTAAGTCTAAATTAATAATTTGTAAAAATTTTTGTTACACTTTAGCTACAGGACTAGTTCTCCCGGTCAGATTGCTTACGATTAGTGAGCATATTATTGACATATAGTTTTATATCCAGGGTTAAATTAGAAAGAAAGAATTAAAGAAAGAACTGAAGAATATTTGCACTTTTGTATATTTATTATCCAGAGATGTATTGTGGATAGTGGTTTAAAAAAATGTCACACAATCATTAAATAAAATCAAGGAATTTTGATGTTCTATCTGCATTAAATATCAAGAAGAGCTTAAGAATTTCTTTCTGACCGTCACAGTGGGTGGGCTAATGCCCACAGAGCTCAGGGGTATAGCTAAATCCCTGCTAGCTCTGGCTGTGAAGATAAATCCAGCGCAAGACACCCACGCGCGTTTTTCATTCCCCTAGGCAGCATACAACGGGCCACGCATTTGTATTGGGACAATTCATGACTCATCAAGGTGTTCCGGAGGCGATGTGACAAATTCTACAAGGCTAAGGTCATGAATAGGAATTAGGTCATGCTGACGTACGTTGGTAAACTTCCTGGAGTGCCCAGCCACAGAATCTAATTTCAATTTCTGAGCCAAGATTTCAACTTTCAAGTAGGATAACTGCGTAACCAACTAGTCAACTCGCAAAAAAGTGTCTGTCAGTAAGCTAGTCATGTGTACTCATGCTAGCTACAGCTGGTTTGTTTCTCCATTGACTGCCTTTCAGAAGTAGCAATGTGTTATGACTCAATAAAATATTTAAAAAGAATAGTTCACTAAAAACTCCTGTGTCAGCAGCAGCACACACATTCTGTGAACGTGTTTCGAAGACTGACACAAAAGAGAGGAAATTGGTGAATAAAATCATTTTTTCAGTTCTCTTTACAAAAAGAACTCTTTTAGCTTCATACAATTAAACCACTGATGTCACATGGACTATTTTAATGATGTCCTTGCTGCCTTTCTGGGCCTTGTTCGTGTCAGTTCCATTGCTGTCTATGCAGGGTCAGCAAGCTCTCGGATGTCCTCAAAAATATATTAATTTGTGTTCCAAAGATAAATTAAGTAATGTGGACGGACAACTAAGTAATGACAAAATAAAATTTTTTGGTTGAATTAACCTTTAAATCGGGACAAATTAACCATTAAAGTGCCCCTATAATGCCATTTAAATGATTTGCTTATATTGTTTTATGAGTCTCTTAAAACAGCTTTACATGTATGCAAAGATCAAAAAACAAGTTTTCTCCAAAAATATATTTAATTTACTCCATTTCTAAATGATTCCTAAACGACTCGTGTGAAGCAGTCCAAAGAATCAGTCTGTCTAAACCCCTCCTTTCCGTAATCCCTCACTGCTGTGATTGGCCAGATTGCGCAGTCCTTTATGATTGGTCTACAGCAGCAGAGCTTGTACCAAAACTATACTTTTTGACATTACTAGAGGTGCATTCTGAGAGAATACGTCAACTACTGTAGTTAGCAAGGACTACCGTGGAAACACCGCATTAACCATCGTTTATCATTACTTAAACTAATCAGATAGACAGACAGTCAAGCTGCATCAATCACAATGTTTAGACTACATTAGACCCACAGCTAAACCACAGAACTACAGAAACACAAGTTAGCCGGTTACCAAGACATGTGCAGGGTTGTTACACAACATAACGTACACAAATACGTATTTTGAACGATCGCTAGAAAATACAAATTATCAATTATTTATCATACTTACATACAGGTAGAAGTTCAGAGGAGCAAGCCGATCCAAAAAACTGGGCACTGATCGATCTTTTAAGTGTTTGGTGAATATCGTGCTGTACTCCAAGATTGGAAAAGTAGTCATCAGTAAAATGAGGCGAACACAACAAGAGATTGTACTGCTGAGGTGCTGTTGAAAAAAATAAATGGTAACCACTCATTCTTTGTAGATTTATCTTTCGGAAGGGCATATAAAATGTCATATAATCCATGTGGAAATTGTACTGTTTGTGGGTGGGGCAAGTTGTTCGCAACGTTGTTACTTATGACATGTATCCGTAACAGAAAAAGATTCAAATTGCTGACGACTCATTTAGGTGAATGTGAGCGGACTCCTTTTTTTGACAGACAATAACTTTATCTATTGTGCACTGTCGGCGTCACAACTTTGCAGATAGTTTATGTTCACATACAGCTACATGACACACTGCATGAATGATCATATTTGAAAAGACATAATAGGGGCACTTTAAATCATTTACACACCAACGGATTCTCTTTGTTGGACACTTCTTAGGGACATCACGGTCCAGTTCCTCCCATAGCAGCTCAACTTTGTGTCTGTGTATAAGGATAACATACTGCTTACAGGGCTGTTATATAACACTGAAGGGCTTTATTCTAAAATTATAACCTGCTAGCTGGACATTATCCCACTTATTACATGGATTCTTGCCCCAAAAAGTAAATAATAAAACAATAAATAATATAATACAATAATACAAAAATATTTTAACTGGGGAGTCAGTCGAGTCATCTTCTATCCACACCTAAAATCCACTGCTTTTTATTTTCCTGTACATGTTCAAATTAATGTTGAAGTCCTCCATTTTTACTCATGGTTAAGCATTTTTTAGCCACAGGATGGCATCAAACTATCAGCAACAGTTGACTGATATAATTGCCTGGATAAGACTGTGTTATTAGTTTTACTGGTTGTTATCTGGGAGTAACAAACTTTGGAAAGTGGCGACTGACCAATCAGAATCGAGTATTCCACTAAGCTGTGTAATACATGTGTATATATATATGGGCGATTCTTAGACTACGGGCACTTTCATGTCCTTTGATCATGTTTTGCAAAAAAAAAACAAAAAGG
>JAUCNO010000548.1:2314579-2325351 GCA_032353835.1 Enteromius viviparus | reverse complement strand
GCTCTCACGGCTCGCTCCCCAGACAGCATGCCAAATTTGCTTATTCATTATGAGGAAAGCGTGAACTCTTGAAATAGCTGGTATTATCCAAATAGTAAATGATTGTAATTAAGTTGATGTTGGTTTTCTGAGAATTTAGGTCTTTTTTGATTAGGGTTGCTGGCTGTAAATTGTTTTTTCTTGGAATGCATAATATTTCTTTGAGAAAAGTTATGAAAAGAAAAGGAAGACTACTGAAAATTAGATACCAAAAAAAAAATAATAATAATAAATAAACTTGAGTGAACATTTGGTAAAATGTTCTACATATGCCAGGCTATAAATTATTTGCATTACATATATTATATTAGTAAATATATTTAATTCTATTTGAACTTTAAAAATTAAGAGTTGGATACCTGGAATACGCTATTTCTACAGTTCGGAAGCTTAATTTAATTGATTCATTATTTGAGTTATTTTATTCATCTTTAACTGTTTTTGCATGAGTATGACAACATATCAGTGATAAAGTACCCATGCTGGATTAAATAAAAACCAAATAAAAGGGCATTTAACATAAGATTAAAGAGATTTCAATAATCCAGTAAAGTCGATTCTCCCATTTTTAGATCGCTTGTTGTTTTCGCAGTAAACGGAAGGTGGCGGTATGTTTCTGTGGCTCGTTCCATTCTCTGGTATCTCAAAGAAGAGGAAGAACAAAGAAATCCTGTAAACACTCGTGGCTATGCGTACAGGTCTGCAAGTCGCTCCAAATAATTGTTCATTTTAGCTTTGCACAGAAAGGTTCGTATGTATGTCATGTAGCGTGACTCCACGAACGCACTGAACATTTATGACACTAAAAGAAATTAGAAAAAAGAAGAGTTTGTTTCCATGAATACAATGTTTGACCTAAAGTGCGAAAGCTCCTCAGGTGAAGAGGAAGAGACGGAGGGAGGAGAGTCCAGTTTAACAGCACAGATATCCAGATGTGCGAATCTATCATCAGCGGATTTAGACGAGTTAGAGCACAACCGGAACGAATCTAGTACTGTAAAGCAGACGGTATGGGCTGTAAACTGTTTTAAAGCCTGGTTGCGCGAAAAGCAGCTGACGATCGACTTTAAAACCGTCGAGAAGTCGGAGCTGAACCCGGTGCTGCGCGAGTTTTATGGCTCTATCAGGACGAGCAAAGGGGAGTTGTACGGCATCAGCAGCTACGTCGGGCTTCGAGCTGGATTGAATCGGTTTATCAATGAACCTCCCCTCAGCCGTGTGTGGAATCTGATGCAGGACACAGAGTTCAGGGCCGCCAATAACGTTTTTAAAGGCGTCGTCAAGCAGATCCGACGCTCCGGTAGAGATATAACAGCACACTACCCCCCGATTTCACCTGAGGACCAGCACCTACTCAAGCATTCTCCTGCGCTGGACCCCGGCAACCCGAAAGGCTTATTAAATAAGGTTTGGTACGACATCCAGTTACATTTTGGACTCAGGGGTAAGGAGGGAAACCGACACCTGCAGCCAGACGCGCTTGCTCTGAACCGAGACCAGAACGGATTCAAATACTTCACGATGACATTACACGAGGACACGAAACACATACAGGAAAAGGACAAGAAAAACCGCAGGGCTATGTATGAAGAGCAGGGCAATCCGCTGTGTCCAGTCGCATCTCTGGAGAAATATCTGAGCAAGATTCCCGCTGACGCCAAAGCGCTGTATCTGCAGCCTAAAAGGATGTATGTGATCACCGATGAGATGTGGTATACTCCACTTCCGCTGGGAGTCAATTATCTGTCCCAAATGTTGCCCAAAATATGCAAAGAGGCCGGCACGAGAACGATATACACTAACCACAGTCTGAGGCTCACTGCGATTCAAAGACTGACTGAATCGAGAGAGATCATGGCGGTGTGTGTGAGGTAACGTTATGTTAGCCTGAGGGGGAAAATTAATATGGAATAAGAACATCAGTGTGACTTCTCCAGGCACTCCAATAAATTTGTTTCCATTAAAAAGTTAGTTTCAAAGAGTGCACTGAGGCTGGAGCTCCTCACTCTGCTTGTCTGATGTTTCTAGGCAACAGTCACAACAAACGCAGCACTGGAATCTTTTCCCGTTTGTATCACCTTCTTGAAGTTTGGTCTTATTTGAAGCTAACGTTAGTTTTTTACTTGAAGGACAAAGATAATCAAATTATACGATCTGATCTTGGTGTCTGAAAACATAAATTATTTGACATTAAAAAAACTTTCTGTCATCATTCCTCCAAGTACTCCTCGCTGCAGACGTCAGGTACATACCTGACGTAGGTACCTGACGTATGTGTATGTGTTTACCGCGCGTGCGCACATCAATATTGCATTCATAATTACTATATTTGCAGTAAGGGCAACAGTAACAGTAAGGGTAGGTTTAGGTTTGAGGTGTAAACATTAACCTGGTGTCGGAATCGACTCCCAGTGTCGAGTGTTTTTTTCAAGTTTAACCCTTTGTATATTTACACTAATATTAATTCAAATTACTTGCTAAATTCAACCCATGTAAACTTAATTTCCGTGTTAAAACATAAAAAATCTTAATAGTGGCACCGCTGTTGTTCGCCCCTAAAAGGATGCATGTTTACATAAACGTGACTTTATGTCTCTATAAGAACATGTTTTCACTGACGCAGGATCAGCACATAAAACACGTTTTAAGCGACTCAGCCTATTTACAGACACTACACACTCGTTCACAGAACACACTTTGCGTGTAAATATTAAGTTTGTAATTACAGCAGGTGGTTGATCTGATTTAGGCGCAAATGTATTTATATTTTAATTCAAAGTAAATGGAGTCGAGGAGTCGATTCCACCATCTCCAAAATTAGGAGTCGTAGTCGACTCCAAAAAAACCGAAACCGAACACCCCTGAGGTAAGGTAGGATGAATCGTGTTATAGACATACCATACATCACTTTGCGCATGCGCGGTAAACACATACCCATAAACACATCACCGCGCGCAATGTCGGCAGCGAGGGGTGTCATAAACTCACCTTGTTCCTTTTATTACAAAAATATTTTAAAACTCTTCTTTAAAAAATATTGTTTTGGACCCCATTGGCTTTCATTGTATGTTTTCATTTTTGTGTTTTGCTGAATGTTTCACCAGCTATTTATTTATAAAACTGTCATTTAACTCTCTGGTATTGCTCATTTGCATTGTTTTCAGTCAAACCCGACTGGAGGCTATAATTGTAGAGTCCTTTTACTTTTGGTGAAGTTAATATTTTTTCTTTAATGTTTTACATTTATTCAATGGTGCTAATTAACATTCATATTTATTACCTAAATTATGGATTGGTTTATTGGCTATAATTTTATGTTTGTGAAATTAATATACCATACTATAAATGTTATCTTTAATATTTAGAATTTTGAGTCTTTCATGCTACTAATTAACATTCATATTTATCTAAATTATGGACTTTTTTGTAAAAAAAAAAAAGAAGAAGCAGTATTTAAGTTAAAAATGGAGCAATAGAATTTAAAATCCAATGAATTAAGACCGATTTCTTTCATTGTGTTGAGAAAAAAAAAGAAAACAGTCTAATACAGTGGTGTATAGCTAATAGATGCCTGTGTATTCCTTATTTACTGAGCAGTATTTTCTGGCACACGGCGACTGCTATAAAAGTAGCTGAGATACCAGTTTTTTTTATAAAGTGGAAACTTTTTTTTTCTCCCAGTCTAAAGTGACAGAACAACA
The DNA here is from genome assembly GCA_032353835.1 of Enteromius viviparus. Taxonomy (NCBI): domain Eukaryota; kingdom Metazoa; phylum Chordata; class Actinopteri; order Cypriniformes; family Cyprinidae; genus Enteromius; species Enteromius viviparus. The sequence goes on along the minus strand of JAUCNO010000548.1, from coordinate 2,321,611 downwards.
CCATAGGATCACGAGAAATACGAAATAATAAATTAAGCTGGTGTGCTATATTGTGATAATAGAGTATATTGTTAAAAAAACCCCTCTTATTTTTATCTTTATTTTTGCAATGTATAAACATGACCTAGTTAAGCACTTTTTATTAGCAGTGGATGTACCAAATAGAAGTAGTTTAGTTATTTTTTAGAATGCATTCACAGGTCTATACTGTGATCTAATGCAGCGAACACAGACAGGTGGAGATATACATACAAGTGGAGTGATACAGACAGTAAAACTTTCCAGCGCTGTTATACCATATATATGCACTCTTGGAAGCAGTGATTAAACAAGTCATGTTTAAATGTCGTTAAGATAATAAATATAAGTGCAATTATGACAGTGTTCTCTTGCAGTGTTCCAGTTGAGAATAACACTCAGTGGCAGCCGCAACAGCAACAGCCAGAATCTACCCCATACTCCCCCAGCAGTGAGCTGGACTCCAGCTCTGCCAGACAGGAGAGTCCTGTGAGCAGCCACAGCTGGGTGAAACAGGAACCGGAGCCTGAAGCCATCCAGTGGGAAAATATGAACTCCGAGGCTGCCACTGAGGCTGAGAGGGACACAAATCTGAACAGTGCAGTCACTAGTACGTCCTAAAAAACCCTGTATTTTCATTTCCTGAGAATCAGTAAGCTCATTGGGATCTCCGTATTTTACAGAGATCTAAAATTCTTTTTCTTAGCAGCGGTACCTTCAATGGAGGGTTTACCCAGCAGTGTTATGTTAACCATCACCAAACTCCAGTGCATGCTGGAGAACAAACAGGAGAGAATTGAAGCTCTGGAGAGACAGGTGCAGGACCTGCAAGAGGATCGCAGGTTCCTCCGCTCACAGATCGAGAACCTCACCGGCGCGCGCTTGGTTTCAGTGCCTGAAGGTGTGGTGGAGAAAAAAAAAAAAACACCTGTATTGTTGAATGCGAATTATTGAATCGGTATTATAATGAATTTTAGAATTACCCTTTTCAGGTACCTTTATTTATTTATTTATTTAATCCTTTTTTTTATAATGTTTCATTATGAAAACAAAATTAAGTTGCAGTGTTTGTATTTAATTTAGGGTTTGAAGTCACTTTTAGGTTTAAAGAAAGTGGCACAAATGTAGTCAAAAACATTCTTATAGTTAATTTTAAAAATTGTTTTTTTTTTTTTAAGAATAGCTGTGCTAGTTGTGATTTTTGTTTTATTCCATTTTTTAAATTGTTGTGAGCTGAAATGATAATGAATTTTGCGGCAATGGTTCTTGCTCATGTGCTCTTGTTTACTGTTGTTCTCTGTTGCTGCAGCGAGCACATCAGTGTTCTCTCAGTCCAGGTCACGGAGAAGGCGACGTAAAAGCTCGTCCAGCTCATATGTCGAAGATGAGAGCATCACTGATGAATCTTCATCTGAGTCCAGCAGTGTCAGAAAAAAAAGACGTCATAAGAAGAAAGGAAAGAGAGGTACATGACACACAGCACATTAAAGTCAGCAGTTTCGTACCTGGATTGTTCTTAAATTTGCCTTCCTTGTACAAGATCCCTTGTAAAAAACGAATGCATTTGTATTGTAAAATATGTTAAGTGAATATGTAAAGTATATAAATTGCAATTATTTGAATTTTATAGTTTTTTTTATTGACCCACTTAAAGGACCAGTTCACACAAAAGTGAAGATTTTATTAATTACTTACCCTCGTGTTGTTCTAAACCTGTAACTTCATCCTTGGAACACAGATTAAGATGTTTGTGATGAAATCAAAAGAAATTTCTGTCCCTTCATAGACAACAAGAGAACTACTACAGTCAAGGCACATATAGTTTTCTTGCTGTGTATAGACGGCCAGAAATCCTTGGACATCAGAAATAACTTAATTTGTGTTCCAAAGAAGAACAACCACATGAAGGTAAGTAATAAATACATTTACATTTGGATGAACCAACCCCTTTAGGTACATCTTTATACTGCATGTAATTTCATAGTTACCGCTGTCTTGAAATATGGTTAAATTGCAGAGAATGCACATTAAAACACATTTACAGTAAGCTAAAACATACTTCAATGTAATTGCTATTTAAGATTTTATGTCATGTATTTTAAAGGATGAACTTGCAATCTAGGACATCTAAAACAAATGTATTTTAATCATTGAACAACACACTACCAAATAATAAGTGCTTTACATATGCTTCAGTATTTTATTTAACAAATCAAGTGTAGGCTACTTCTTGAAAACATTTATTTATAATTAAATTAAAGTAAAACTTTTGATTTGATATTACAAGGTAAAATTCATATTTATATTACATTAATATTTTCACAAAAATTCATTACAATAAAGGATTTATATATAAAGGCCTCATTCAAAATTGATTTTTGAGCAGCATTTCAATCTCTTCCCAACAGGTTGTGCTTCGCATTGTGACTAGGTCTTGATCAGCCTTCATCAAGAAGACGAGCATGAACAGGGCTTTCTGCCAAAGTGCATCACTGAAGTTCACAGGGCCCGGGACAGTTTTTTTTACAAGCGTCCAAATGCCCAGGAGTAGAGTAGCCTATTTCATAAAGGACATAATTTGGGCCCTCTATTATGGCCTGGGACAGCACTCCTGGTTTAACCCTCCCTGAAAACATCTCCAACATGGGTCCTCATCACAGAGCTGCACCAGGTTGCTAACAAATCTGTTCGTCTGGTGGGTCTGACCAGGCCTTGCGAGGAAACATAAGTCAGCTGCGCCCAGCAGTGTGTCCCTGTACAGCAGAGCAGTTCAGTTTATAATGCAACAACCTATATAATCATCAATGATTATATATGAATGCGGTCATCTTGTTGCTTAAAAAAAAAAAAAAAAAGTTAAAAAAAATTTGGTTACACATAAACTTACATTATTACAATGTTTGAAAACTGCTATTCTTAAAACACCCCGATACAGTCTTCCGGGTTAACTTACCAATTGGTATAACAAACTGAACAGCTCTTGTTTTGCTGGGGAAGCTCTTGCATAAAGGATGGAGCGGATGAGAGCTTCTGGCCTAGGACTGCTATAGAAACGAGCGTTCTTCATCACTGAACACTAGGGGTCGAGTGAAAATGGTGCTGAAAAGAAATAAAATAGTGAGTGACATTTGAAATGTGTTGTGATGCATATAATGCATCTCTTTACTCTCACTATATTACTGTGTTCAGTCTGTGCATCTTTTATGAAGTTTTAAGTGCTTTGTGTAATAAATACACAGATCACTTTATTTCAATCTTAAGTTTCACATATTGTCGCATGCAGTGGCTGGAATGGATCATTCAGTCCACTCATAAATACACAGATTGGTCTTGTATGTTTGAGGTGTTGTTTGTATGTGTTTGTTTGTCAGTGTTGTTCATATCTGGTACTCAAGTTCCTCCTCTGTCCTATAGAGTTTAGCTTCAACCTGAGTTAAATACCCCTGAACAAGACCAGTCCAGTGAGGTCAGGCTGGAGTTGGATCAAGGTTGGAGCTGAACTGTGATGGACAACGTGTTCAATAACAAAGCTTGTGTTTTTTTATCTTTGATATATTTGTTTGTATTCTTTTTGTTTGTTTATTTTACATGTTTGCAAATGCCTGTCTACCAAGTTATTTAACAATTAAAGGTGCTGCAAGTGATTCTTTTAATGAGCATGCTCTCTAAAACCGAAGTCTTCAACCCAGACAAAGTTCTTTAAAGTCAAGTCATCTAAAGCAGTTCTTCAGGATCACAATTACAGGCAGGGTAAAAAAAAACATTCCATCCATCTATCTGTTTCTAATTAGTTTATAACAAGTCCTAAACGCTGATTTAATTTTGTACAAACTACTGTCACTTACTTTGAATCTAATCGGGCAGTAAGTTTGACCAGGTCCAGTGCTCACTTTTCGGTCATTGGACCGCTTACCAGGGATGCGTTTCCCCAAAATAGCTGTTCCAAGTTCGGCCGTGATCAACGGAGTTAAAAAAGAGCTTTCGACCATCACTGATAGTTTTAGAAAACGCATCCCTGGATGTTCGGTTGACTCGAGGACCATACTGACTCGTGAAGGAACCAGTTTAATTAAATAAGTAGAAAATCCCCCTAGTTGGTGGAACCGTATTTAAATTATATCTAAAAATATAAGAGAGAAGATGTTTTTCATAAATATTATCATTTTAATTTCTTTGTAAGCTATTCTGTGTGGTGCAACCAGAGCCCCTCCCCCTCCGCTGGTGTAACCAACATGTAGCAAGACGTGCTGCGGTCACGTGACCGTGAAACAGGAAATGGTGTCTCGGAGAAGAACCCTTCAAATCCTAATGGCTGCGTTTCAAGGTTAGTATGTATTTCCAAATAGTGTGTAATTTATCGTTTTATGATGCAGTACAGTTTGTTGATGGTCACATGTCGTCTGTTGGAAAGCTTTGAACGTTCATTAATCATGGTACTTATTTTTTTTCACGAATGTGGTAACTGAAATGTCAAGTGGTGTAACCAATCACTCTGCAACTCACGCGCTGCAAACTCTAGCACACGGACTACGCTGATATCCTGATGCTGAAAATGTCATTTGAACAGCAAGCCAAGTTGTTTTGAGATGTTATCATCCTTTCGTTAGCTCAGTAGATAAACACTTTGATCCATAGTTAAATTATTCACATTTTGCGTGCACATTTACACTAATTCAGTTTATTCAATCAGTTTAGATTGGATTTTAATATAATATAAAATATGAATGAATTGCAAGAGCAGTTTTACAGTTAAGTGGAGTTGTATTTAATGTGAATAAAGTATACGCTACTTAAAATCAATACTGATGTGATCATTACATTTTAATACAGGCATCTTTTAAAACTGGACTGCAAAAAGTAAACCGTTATGTTAATATGGAGCTAAGTCTAACATTAAACCTAGACTAACATTAAGATACAACGCAGTGTAGTTAAGTGCACGTCCTTTTCATTACACATTATTTCCACATATTTGCATTATTATTGTATTGTAAGCTTTGTTTGTTTGTTTGTTTTCCTGTATAGATGCCTCTATCAAACAATGAGAAATCGGCTCGTCACAGGGCAAAGGTGAATGCTGATCCTGTGGCCAGGGCCAGATACCTTGCAAAAAGAAGAGAGAGGTGTTTGTTTTTATTCTACAGATGATCTTAAATTCTAAAAGAAAAAACTTAAGTTATACTATCATTGAAAAACAGCAAAGCTTTTATATAAATATTTAACATTACATTTTAGCGTTTGCTAAAACACTTCCTTATTGTTTCAAATTCCTAGTTATCAGCGAAGGAAGAGAGAAGGAAAGACTAAACATCCTCCAGTAGCTGAACTCTCTAAAGTAAGACAGGATGAACTGAGGGAGAAATGGAGACATTACCAGAAAAGTCGCAGGAGCAAGATTCAGAATTTTCCACTGCAATACTCGTATGTGCTTTCAGTCTCTGTTATTGTTTGCAAACCTGATAACCATAGTTTTATTGCATTTTGATAGTATTCTGTGTTTTGGACATTTTGAAAGCTAGTTATACTTGCATAAAAATTTATGAGACATTTAGCCGGTGTTATAAATATTCTCATTACTGGACATGTATTATAATTTTTTTAAGAAAATAACATGGAACTACTTATCAAACAATTCTTTTCATGGTCTTAAATTAAACGTATAAATATAATCAACAGTTCAGCAAACTGTATTTACAACACATCTACGTATTACACTATTCAGCTTTGATTTTGTGTTGATTTTAAAATTATTAGTTAAGTAAGTAATATATAAAAGTGGAATTTTGCCATGATTGTAATATGATATTGTCTTCCTGCAGCTCTCAGGTTGAGATGAACTCTCAATGGCTGGAGGATTTTGCTCCATATTCTCCCAGCAGTGAAGTTAGCTCCAATTCTCCCTCATTGGAGAGTCCTGTGAACAGCTGTAGCAGGATAAAACAGGAACCAGAGACTGTAGTAATCCAGTGGGACAATGTAAACACAGAGCAAGACAACACCCCGAGCAGTGCCACTTCCACCTCCAGTACGGGATTTGTTATTTACTAAGAATCATTGTTGATTAGCTTATCAACATCTCCAAAAGACAATGATAACAGATAGAGAAGACATTTAGAATTGTATGCAGTGATGTGATTGGTAAACTTTTGTCATTTAACAGAGGGTTGTTTATCAGTTAGAAAAGTCTTCTCTTTTTCAGGAACAAATACATGTACATTGACAAATCGTCATGTTTTTCTGTCTTTCTCAACAGTGACGCCTCCGATTACTGAAGATTTGCCCAGCAGTGTTATGCTGACCATCACTAAACTTCATTGTCTGGTGGACAGCAAACAGGAGAAGATTGAAATTCTGGAGAGACAGGTGCAGGACTTGCAGGAGGATCGCAGGTTCCTCCGCTCACAGATCGAGAACCTCACCAGTGCTCTCTCTGCTCATGTCTGTCGAGGGATTTCAGATGAAACAGCTCAAAAAAGTAAATTGGAAAGTAACTGAACAGACTCTCAATGCTCAAACATTTGTTTGTTTTTATTATTGTTGTTCATTTATGTAAATGAACAATTATGTATTAGGTATACATTTTTGATATAAAAGTATTATGGTGATCATCCCTATTATTTACACGCAAGTTAAATGTATTCACCTTCAAGTCATTTTAAACCTGTGTGACTTTCTGGGACCATAAAATGTCTTTATCTTTTGTTGCTAAAGTTGTGGTCTGTTACATGGTAAAGTAACATTTTCACTCTTTGTTATATTGCAGCCATTTGCTAAAATCATTTAAGTACTTTTTCCCCTTGTTAATGTACACACAGCACCGCATATTGACAGAAAACACAGAATTGTTGACATTTTTGTAGATTTATTAAAAAACTAAAAAATAAAATGGTCCTAAGTAATCAGACCTGATCATCCTTGAGATGGTTCTACACCTGCATTTGAGTCCAGCTGTGTTTGATTATACTGATTGGACTTGATTAGGAAAGCCACAATGTGACTAGCCACATAAGACCT
>JAUCNO010000548.1:2289624-2304805 GCA_032353835.1 Enteromius viviparus | reverse complement strand
GATGGTAGCTTTTAAAGTGGTGCCTAGAAGTGGATCAGGTGAGGTGAATCAATAATCAGGTGATTGTGAACGTGTGGAGATGGCTGTACTGGGATCAGTACAGCCCGTGGGTGTGACATCACCCCCCTCTCCAGAAGCAACTCCCGGCGCTCTAGTGGGACGTCGTGGTCTTCCACGTCCTCTAGGAGCAGGTCGATTGGGGTGATTTTGGTGAAATTCTTCCAGAAGTGCCGGATCCATGACATCGTCTCTGTTCACCCAGCACCTCTCTTCTGGTCCATAGCCCTCCCAGTCGATTAAGTATTGGATTCGACCCCTCCTTCGCCTGGAGTCGAGGATCTCGTTGACCTGGTAAATGGTCTCTGCCGGGTTGATCTCTGGAGGTGGCTCTGGTTGCTCTGTTTCGGGAGGAAACACAGATTCAATGTGTGGTTTCAGTAAAGAGACATGAAAGGTGGGGTGAATACGGTAATTGGGTGGTAATCTGAGTTCATATGTGACTGCATTGATTTGGCGTGTTATAGGAAAAGGACCAATGAATCGTGGACTCAGTTTTTTACAAGGCAACCGTAACTTTATGTCTCTTGTGGACAACCACACTTTCTCCCCAGGTTGAAATTGAGGTGTTTCTGATCTGTGAGTGTCAGCCCCTGCCTTGTGTCGTCGAATGGCCCGTCGTAGATGTACGTGAGCCGAGTCCCACACCTGTTCACTGGTCCGGAACCAATGATCGACAGAGGGCACTAGAGAAGGTTCTTCGGACCATGGAAATAGTGGAGGTTGATAGCCTAGTGTGCATTGAAAGGGAGTTAAGCCCGTGGATTCCTGCCTCAGTGAATTTTGGGCATACTCTGCCCAGGGTAAATAGGTGATCCAAGTGTCCTGGTGATCATGACAGTACGTTCGGAGGTATCGACTTATTTCCTGAATTTTGCGTTCAGCCTGACCGTTAGATTGGGGGTGGTAACCCGATGACAAACTTACTGTGACCCCTAACAGTCTGAAGAACTCACGCCACACTCTTGAAGTAAACTGAGGGCCCCGATCAGACACTATGTCCTCAGGTAACCCAAAGTGACGAAACACGTGATGAAAGAGAGCTTTAGCTGTGTCCAATGCAGTAGGTATACCGACGAAGGGAATCAATTTGCACCCCTTGGAAAATCTATCTACTACCACAAGTATGGTGGTAAAGCCTTCAGAGGGAGGCAGATCTGTGGCAAAGTCGATACCTATATGTGTCCAAGGACGTTGTGGTATGGGCAATGGGTGGAGTTTACCTGCAGGTAATGTGCAGGGTGTGTTAACCATGGCACAAATGGAGCACCCTTTGGTGTTCTGTCGTATGTCTCTTTCGTATGTCTCTTTCCATCTCAGTATCTTTTACTGAGGAGTTGAAATGTTCGTCTTACACCTGGATGTCCAGTTCCTGGGGATGTGTGTGCTAAGTCAATCATCTGTAGACGTAAAGCATTAGGCACATAATTTTTTTTTTGCTGGACAGTGGGGAGGAGACGGTTCTGTAAGAGTTGCCTGTCGGATTTGATCGTCCATTTCCCAGATGATTGGAGCCATAAAGATGGTAGGTGGAAGAATGGTCTCGGGTGTGGGGTCTGGTTCCTGTAGGCGAGAAAGAGCATCAGCCTTCGTGTTCTTGGTACCTGGTTGATAAGTTACTTTAAAGTTGAATCTTGTGAAAAAGAGAGCCCATCGAGCCTGCCTCGGATTCAATCTCTTAGCTTCCTGTAAATACAACAGATTCTTGTGGTCAGTGATTACTGTAATTACATGCTTTGCTCCCTCTAACCAGCGTCACCATTCTTCGAAAGCCAATATGATGGCTAGCAACTCTCTGCTGCCATCATCATAATTCTGTTCAGCCGTGGAAAGTTTCTTAGAAAAGAAAGCACAAGGATGAAGCACTGGGGGCGTGCCATGACATTGATAGAGGGCACCTCCAACTCCTAAAGTAGATGCATCCACCTCTACAACAAATGGAACTTCTGGCTTAGGGTGTCTAAGAATGGGAGCCGTACAGAAAGCTTGTTTAAGGAGTGAAAAGGCTGACTCAGCCTCAGGGTTCCAGTGGCTAGTCTTCTTACCTCCCTTCAGTAGAGATGTTATGGGTGCCGAGATATTACTGTATCCTTGGATGAATCGGCGGTAAAAATTTGCGAATCCAAGGAATCTCTGGAGAGATTTGATGTTGGTGGGAAGCGGCCAGTCTCGTACTGCATGGACCTTGTTTTTCTCCATAACCACCCCTGTAGGAGAAATCACATAGCCCAGAAATTTGACTTTGGACAAATGAAATTCACATTTTTAGGCCTTGAGGTAAAGTGAATGTTCCCTTAGCCGTCAGAGTACCTGAGTTACGTGACGCCTGTGTGTAGGGAGATCTGGTGAGTACACAAGAATATCATTGATGTAAACGATGACAAATTTGTTTAACAAATCTCTAAATACCTAATTTATGAAGCTCTGGAAGACGGCTGGAGAGTTGGATAACCCATACGGCATAACAAAGTACACATAATGGCCAGTAGGGGTCACAAAAGCTGTCTTCCACTCGTCACCTCGCCGGATTCTCACCAGATTGTGGGCACTTCTGAGGTCAAATTTGCTGTAAATCGTGACTGCTCTTAATTTCTCAAGGGCTGCTGAAACTAAAATAAGAGGGTAAGCAAATTTAACTGTTTGGCTGTTAAGAATTCTGTAATCTATACATGGTCTTAGTCCTCCCTCTTTTTTGGCCACAAAGAAGCTAGAGGTGGCAGGTGACGTGCATGGTGTAATAAAACCTTGAGCTAAGGCTTCCAGCACATACCCCTTCATAGCTTGAGTTTCGGGTATAGAAAGAGGGTAAACTCTGCCTTTAGGAAGCTTTGAATTGGGTATAAAGTCTATACCACAATCCCAGGGATGGTGAGGAGGTAAGTGTGTAGCCGACTTCTTACTAAAGACATCAAGGCATTCTTGGTACTCATTTGGGATCACAGTTGTTTTGGTAGTCTCTGGACTCTCTATGGTAGTTGAACAACATTGTAATTCCGATAACATGGGATGTAAGCATGGCATTAAACAATTATCAAGACACTTATTACTCCATTGTAGGATCTCACCAGTTTTCCAGTTGATTGTGGGATGATGTCACGAGCCACGGTCGTCCTAGGACGAGATTCACCAAGGCGTTGCGAAGAACTAAAAATTAGATATTTTCTTAATGTAAACATCCTACTTGTAGATATACAGGTTGAGTACAGTGATTGACAGGTTTAGTGACCATGATGGCACTAAAAAAATTACAACTGTACCACCAATGTTATTCATATTGCAGTATTCTTAATGTCGGAATAAGACTCTTTCTTCTGTTATACTAGCCACTGAAGACTTGATGAGCCATTTGCTCTTTCTTGTAAGTGTCTCTTGCTGACATATGACAGCTGTCTACTTAGTAATCAGCTTACCAGAGGTTGTGAAATATTTTTTTGTATAGTGTGATTTTTTTTTTTTTTTTTTACTATGTAAAAGTATCATACAGTCATACAAAGCCAATTTTCCTCAAGCTAATATGATTCTTAAGGGTCTGAATCGAAAGTTTGTAATATAGTTTGTTTTAAAATTTCTTAAAGTTAGTTTAAAAAACGGGTTGATCAAGGGTGCGTTTCCCTTCTGATCCAAACGTAACGTTAATCCTCCACGTCATCAGTCACTCAGATGTCGAGGGTAAATGACTACTGCTATGTTCATTAATACATTCAACAAAAAAAAACACCTCAATTGCTTAGGAGTCTTGCTTGTCTCTGCATCTCTGTCTGATGACGGCTCACTCAGGGCGGGTCTGAGGTAAGACACCAGTTCAGTTTGTGTGACACGCTGCTGTCAATCAACCAGTGTGGGAGTGGCCTCTGTCTTTGTGACACCACACCGACATGCATTTAAGAATGACTTGATTTCAGAAGGGGCAACTTATTTTTAATAAATTAAAAGAAAACCACACTAAAAAAATTGCTTGTTGATTTAACTTAATAAAATTATGACTCACATTTCCATTCATTTGTGTCTGATTTATTTGAACTTAGAGTAAGTTAATTGTACGGATGACTAAAATTCATGCTAATCCAATGAGATCAAACCAATTTCATTTGACATGTTCTGTGAATGTTCCCTGGACATAATTCACTCATACAGTAATTTACCCAACCATTGCTGTTGCAGTACAGACGGGCATTACAGTTTCATTGATGTTTCTGCATTTTATGAACATGAAAAGGCCTGGTAGAGTTTAAGCTTTTAATGTTAAGTTATTTTGAACATTTAAAGTAGTTTATACAATATAAAATAATGTTTGTTTGGATTTATTTGGTTACGATGATGGTGGACCATGGTAACCAAATGGCACGATTGTTTGACTGTGAAGGGTAGAAATTACCATATAGACTGTGTAAGTCACATACTCGATTTATTTTTTTTATCGTACGGGAACATAACAGACATCATAATACTTGATCACATACTAAACATTACATCTGCAGCACACATGTAATGATCAAATAAAAATGTTCTCATCACTGGCGTTAGCACATGTACCCAACTCATGTTCAACATAAACATAAACTCTTTTAAATGTCAAGTATAAGTGAACAACAAACTATAAAAGGTATTTCCTTTTACTAAAAACACATGAAACAACATTTAATTTCAACATGTATTCTCATGATCTATCCATATGCAAAGCATGCTGGGAACTAGAAATCCACTGTTCAGTTTCAGTCAGTGCAACATAAATTAATTGTGCAGGCCCAGCACAAATTGTTTAAGTTAACTTGTGATTTCATTTAACATAGTAAAATTGAGTGCAAATAACTAAAGATTTGCGTTGGTGTAGCTTATTTTATTCAGGTAAACTGAGCAAACACACACTGTGTACACACACTCACACATTTCAGTCCAAACAGCTTGTAAAAGTGCATGTGGCCCCGGTGACCCCTTTAAGACTACATATCTGACTTTACAGTGATGTAAGGACATACAGGGACAGTCAGCTTTGCTCCCAGAGTTTAGTTCCACACACCCGATCAAATTATAATGTTAGGCTGTTATTTTAAGGGATTTTCGTGACAGTTATAAAAGTAAAGCATGTTTAACCTTATTAATTCACTGTTTTCTTTCAAGCATTTATGCAAATGCCATGTATTTGTGAATAATACAGGTTTGATTAAATCTTTAAAGAAATGAACCATTTCCTGTAGAGATTGAAGTTCACTTCATATGTAGATGAAATGTAGAATTAAATTTGTACATCAAAGACCTCTGTAAATATAGATTCAATCAAGGCACTGCATAATGACTTCAAACAAGCCACATCAAATTCAGTAAAATTTAGAAGCCTGTGTTAACCAGCCTCAAAAATTAAGCACAGAACGCATGTTGTGTTTCACAGTGTAACGTGCCTTTAGGCCAGTTTTTTGTAGGGTTAATTTTGCAGTAGCATGCTGGGTTCTATACAACATAATAAAGCAATAAAGAAAATCCATGGTTATTGCCCTCGGTATCTACATCTAAACTTTACATTGAACATAATGGAAGTAGCAACAGATGATTTTTCTTCTGTTTAGTGACACATCTAAGTGAAACATATTATTCTAAAATTGTCACTGCCCTATTTACTGTTGTTGATTGGATGAAGACTATAGAATACATAGTTGTGACATACTCTGAAAACCACATTTTATGAGTCATTTATGAGTAAAAATAAATGACTAGTATATAATGATCTGGAATAGACAATTCAATAAAGCTAGAAAAACATGTTTACTTACACTTACAATGCCTTGGGAAAGTATTTATACCTTATGTTTTTTTTTTTCCACATCAATCTACACTCCATACACCATAACTGTACAGCAAAAAACAGGTTTGTAAATGTAGAAATGTATTAAAAAAAATAAAAAGCTAAAAGGATTATATTGCACAAGTATACTCTTATCTGGGGCAGTTCAAATTTAGCTCAGGAGCATTGACATTGCATGTAGATGTTACTACACTTCAGCTGAAGTGAACTTGTATCAAATTCAATTGAATGGGTATGATTTGTAAAGGCATACAAATCTTAATAAAAAGTCTAGCAGCTGATAATGCATATCAGAGCAAAAACTATGCATTGAGGTCAATAGGAACTACGTGAAGAGTTGAGAAACAGGCTTGCTCCAAGCCACACATCTGTGGAAAAGAAAAAAAAATCTGCCTCACCGAAGGGTCACAGAAGCATGTATTCCTTGTTAACCTTAACAGAAGAAGTTTAAAGCAACTGGGACTCTTCCTAGATCCAGCCTCCTGGCCAAACTAAACTGTGGTGATCAAGAACCTGAGGGTCACTCTAGTTTACCTCCATGATCATATGTGGAGATCTACAGAAGGAAAAACATCACTGCAACACTTCATGACTTTATGGCAAATTATCCTATCTCAGACCTCTCCTCAGTTAAGACACATGAAAACACACTTGTAATTTGCAAAAAAAAAAAAAAAGAACACCTAAAGGACCCCCAGACTTTGAGAAACAAGATTCTCTGGTCTGATGAACCTCAGTTCTAAGCATCATGTTTAAAGGAAACAACTCATTACCTGCAAAGTACCATACCAAAAGTAAAGTGGTAAACTGGTAGCAGCCTCATGCTGTGTGGGGACCGAGGGACTCATCAGAATAGAAGCCGCACTCAGTGCAGCAAAATATAGAGATAGCTTTAAAGAAAACCCATTCCAGAGCATTCAGAAACTCAGACTGGGCAGAAGGTTCAACTTCCATTGGGACAATGACCCTAAACACACAGCAAGAGTGGCTCATAGAAAACTCTGTGAATGTCCTTGAGTGGCCATAGCATGGGATTGGACCCAATCAATTATTTCTGGAAAAACCTGAACATGTGCATCTGCCCCCCAACCAACCTGACAGAGCCTCAGAGGTGAAGAGCAAACCTTGAGCAGCAGCCTCAACAGTACCATGTACTCCACTATTGTTGTGTGTTTGTTCACACTTGCCTTTAAAATCGACACTTACTGCACATGTCTACATACCTAAAACACAGTACGAACATGCATGATTTTACTGATTCCTGTATTGGGTGTTTACATGGAAATTATAATGGTGTAATTTTCAAAGTCTTGCACTTTAAAGCCTGTCTTCAATATGCAGTTTCAGTCCCCAAAACACTGTTGTCATGTAAATTAACAGGCAAAACACATACAAATTGATGTCAAAATGTGACAAATTCCAATCCAAGTCGATTTGACAGCTTGGTTTCATAGAAGTTGTTTTTGATCTAACAGTTAAGGCCTGGGACTTACAGAATGTGTATCTACAATGACAATTTGATTTCTCATTTAATGACCCCTTTAAAAAAAAACAAGCATAAATCAGTGATTGACAATAATATCAATAGAATGCATTTAGAAAACCGAATGCAGCCTACTTTTAATGATCAAACATTTCAAAATTATATTTGTGCTGAGAAAACCCTATCACCTGAGAAAAGGTAAAGAGACAGAAACCTGAAGGTAATGTGATATGATGGTGGCGGTCAGAGCTACTTGTGTGAATAAGGATCTTGTGAAGTAGTACATCTGCTATCTCCAGCAGCAGCTGGGGGGAGTCATGCTCCAGTAGCCCCTCACAATGGTGAGCAGATTTAGCGGCGCTCCAGCAGGAACACATTCAGCTCACGTCCCCCAGCACGACAATGGCCTCATCATTGGCCGCATCAGTCTATTGACGCGTGCCTGCAACCCTCAGCTCCCATCAAACCTACCAAGAGAATCTATGGCTTTTCACAAATCTTTTTCAGACACGCTGTCTTTTTTCCTCTGTTATAGCAGAGTTATTAATTGATCTGGAACATTTTAGCACAGTTTGTTTTAGCACAGCAATGAAGGCTCATCAGTTGACTGGCATGTATGAATAATGAGCTTCTGAAGTGAATATGTTGACTTCACAGTATTTGTTTCAATTGTGACTTTATCAGACTATTTTTTCAGAGCCTTCAAAAACGTGTCACTAAAAGCGTATCTTCTCTAGCACTGAGTTTCTGAAGAGACCTCAAATTGAGATCTCAAATGTCTCAAATTGTGTGGATTTGTCAAGCCTGCAGTCTTTCTCAGTTACATTCTCTAACCCTAACCCATAACCCTAACGTTTGGCGTTAAAATTAATTTTAAACCCCTAGAACCTTACTGTGTGTGTGTGTGTGTGTTTTAAGAGAAACATTGTGGAATGAAGCTGAAACTTGTGTAAAACATAACTGAACACTCCATTAAGTATTTTTCATTTCAGATAAGTCAACTCATACATTCCCACCGATCTGACATTTTATGATGGAGCTGTTCTGAATGATTGTTATTATCTGGTCTTGAGTCTAGTGTGTGGGCTAAGATGCTTTCGCCCACTAAAGCCACTTCACTTTGGATGAGATAATTGTGTTAAAAGCAGCTTCATGCATCCAAATCGTTTGGTGCAGAACTGTCCAACCATGTCTGGAGACAGCTGCATTCACCTCTGGTAAGAACAACTCTATTTCCACCATAGCTCCACTATATTTGATATCTTTCCAAGAATCCATCATTAAATCTAAATCATTGTTCATTCAGTGATCCCATACTGTAAAACATTGTTTATCTTTATTTCCACTGTTTAAGCGCACCTTTTATTAATATGCCTTTTAACATATTTTGATAGCTAAATTAGTTGGTCTGAAAAAGGAAGTTATTTTTTTTCTTTTAAAGTGAAGTAAAAGGGAATTGAAATTGTGTCTGTAGGATTCCACAAATATATTTTTAGCTGTATAGTTGTTTAATTAGGTGACCGTTGTTTATGTTTCTGTATTTTTCTGGAGAAGTAGAAAAGTTTAGAACTATAAAATGAACAAGCACCAATCTTTGAGGGCAGTTAATTTCGCGTGAAATTTCTCAAATCTGTGCTTTGTTTATTTTATAGTTCTATATATTCTGTTTATCAACTATTTATCATTTATATTCTCTAACGAAATATTGACACTGCTGACTTATTTGGCACATTTCAACACAATTTGAGATATTGTTGAGATCTCTACTAAAAAAAAATAGGGACATGAAAGATTACTTTTTTTAAAGGAAAGTCTTAATTTGCAGTCCATTTGATCTCAGTGTTGTTTTGACTAACCAATTAAAATAGTAATATTTATAATATATATTTCCCCCTTTTTTGGTCCACTGAATTGTCCATTGCTCTTGCTATGAATAGTAAATTTGTTTTTGAAAGATATGAGGTTAATTATTGGACTTCGAAATGATTGAAATGGGTAGGAGGAATGAAATACTAATTATAGTGGGGTTTTTTCTTTCTTTCTTTTGGTGAAAGACATGAAGCCACACTCTGATACAGCTGTACTCACAGTAATACGTAGTTAAAGGCATCATGTTACAGTAAATATGTGTTAAACAAACAGATCCTTATGCGTTTCTGCTGTCCTATATACCGAATTACTGAATTTGCACTGCACCTTACACATATATTATACCTCAATTAGAATTGCTACTCATAAATGACAAACAATTATTTAGTGCATAACTCGAATGCCGGTGAAGAGCTGCCTTTAAAAAACTAATTATTAGATTGCTGAAGCTTGCTATTACTATTTTTTTAAACGTTTAATTATATTTATGTATTTTTTTTATATATTAGAAAATCACAAAAAGTCAAATTTGGACTTTGATGAGTAAATTAACCTTGGTTGGCCCATCAGCGTTGGGGGATTTGATGAATTTGACAAGCTTGACACCCTGAGGCAAAGCCATTTGAATCGGCACCTGCCGCACAACAGCCCAGACTCAAGTGTGTATGGAAACAATCACGGTGACTGTGTAAATACACTGGATTTCCAGCTGTGATGCACTGATTGTGGAAAGAAGCAAAGAAAAAGAAAAAAAAAAGATGAGATGAGATGAAAATGAAAATGAAGAAACTGCTGTGTGTCTTTTGCTGTAGAAGCTAATAGTGTAAATGAAGCAAGACCAGACAAAGGTCAGATTTTCCCTTATGCATAAATAGATACTGATTTTGCACAATCAAAATTGCAATACTAATAATAAAGTATGATTATACTGGTCAATTCTGTTCTGTTCCTCTGGAATTCTGCAGCACCTCTGTAGATTTTTATGCGTACAAAAATGTATTTTTCACACTTTTAGTCTTTCTACAACATTTTGTTGCACTGTTTGTAAAATATTGCCACAGGGGCTTTATATGGATTGCAAATTGCCAAAACTTTAATTTTGTTCGAATACCTTCGTTTTAATGTTTTAAGATGTGATTTAAATATTTGCGGTGTTGAACCAGATGAAAAATTTACACACTTGTTTTGCAGTTAAATAGATGTTTTGGCCGCCAGATTCTCAAACCGGTCACGTGACTGAAAACTAAGAATAGAATGGGAATAACAGCTGAAGTTAGAAATTGTCCCCTCTGGATTGCTTAGTTGGGGACACCTAATTTCTAGTGATTATCATTGTTTTGATTACAGAGACCGTCTCTGCATTTGATAAATAAACAGTTTAATCTCATCATTATACATTACCATCACTCTGTTCTCTTATTCGAGAATGTTATGTGCTTACTACAATCTGTATTGTTAAAGGTGCTTTATGCGATGTTGCAGGATTTTAGCTTGATTTCATTTTTATCTCAAACCGTAGGCATCATACTTGATCGTCTTGCTGGACGTGTGCCCTCTGAATACACTGTGGAAAAAAAACACTCTCGAAAGACAACACAGAGACTGCAATAACAAAAGAAATAATATGGGCACCACAACAAAAACAAACTTCGGCTAAACAATCGTCAAGAAGAGGAGGTGTTTAGTACGCGTTACACCCCACCTGTTCTTGCCGATTGGTTGGCCAAAGTTTGTTTTTGCTTTAGTGCACATCCTGTGCCCATAGTGTTTGCAAGATTGCATAGAGCACCTTTAAAAGCGCTATATAAATAAAAGTGATTGATTGATTGATTGATTGATTGATTGATTGAGTGCTTAGTGAGTATTGACCATTAGCTTATTTGACCGTATAATTATACCCCTGGATTAAAGGACAAGGCTTAAGCCTAGTCCTAGATGGAAAATTAAGTCTGAGCTGTCTCAACTGAAAGAAATGTGCATTGACTGATCTAAATGGAACACTCCATGTTGCTCATTCTCCAACTCCCCCAGAGTTAAAAAGTTGTTTTTTACCGTTTTTGAATCCATTCAGCTGATCTCCAGGTCTGATGATAGCGCTTTTAGCTTAGCTTAGCATAGACCATTGAATTTGATTGGACCAGAAGCATCTTGCTAACCAAAGAGTTCATTTTTAAATTAACATTAAAAAGTAGCATAATTTTTTTTTAAATTCTTCCCATTTAATTTTTTTCCCTTTATTTTTTGCACCAGAGAAATTGATTAATGCGAGTTTCATATTTACAAACTATATTAATCATATTAATAATTTTATATTTGATCTGATACACTTATCATGTCATACATGAAGGGGACATAATATACTGCATGAGTCTGAGAAAGAATGAGCCCGATTTCATATCTTAATAACCATGAGCATCTTGCATTAGGCATCTGTCCGCATGGCTTTTTTTTCTCATTATAATCTTCATTGTCATTGTAAAGGGAAATGGCAAGCATAAAATGTCAAACAGTGAGTGAATAATGTTCAGAAAGGGATGATGAACCGAAAATCTAAGCCGAACATATGCCTAAAGCATTAGCCCACAGTCCAGTGGAGAGCTTATGACTTATGTTTCTCTGGATTGATTAATTAAAGTCTTTAATCTATCTTCATATCTTCATAACCTGCTTTGACAGGGCCTTGATGATAATTACATACATTAGGCAATGCACCTCGCAAAATCTGCAAAGGATAGATTATTATCATTGATACATCACAGAATAACACACTGCTGGGCTGTTTTTTTGTATTTGATAAATACCATTGAGTACCACTAAGTAACATTTTTTTAATGGGACACTTTTTTTCAAGATCTCAATAAATATTATAATTTGTAGCATTTACTATTTGTCTTGAATAAAATGACAATTGTTGATTAGAACAACCACATAAGTATTAAACTGCCATATTAACCAGAATATTACAAGTTATCCAAATTCAGAGTATTAAGTGGACACAGATGCACATTTCAGAACTTTACTATTAAATTAATACTGTGCATTTAACATAGCCTATTGCTTTTTGCATAAGAAAGTGTATTTAGATGGAGAGACTTGGGGGTGGACTCCTACACTCTCAAAGAAAAGTACAAAAGTAGTACCTTTTTAAAACAAGAATATGTATTATTTAGAAAGGGCTGTCCAAACTCAGTCCTACAGTCCTGCAAAGTTTAGCTCCCACCATAATCACACCCGAGGCAGCTAATCAAGGCTTACTAGACATGTTGAGACTTCCATGCAGGTGTTTTGAGTCAAGTTGGAGCTAAACTCTGCAGGACACCGGCCCTCCAGGACCGAGTTTGGACAGCCCTGATTTAGATATTAATGTGTACCTCCAAGGTTTTAATAAGTAATAAATAAATCCACCCTTCATGGCTAAATAAGGTACAAATGTGTACCTTTAGAAAGGGTACCACCCCAGTGACAGCTTTAGAATATTTTTTTAGAACATTCTTTGTAATAAAAATGCTGCAGTGACTTCAGAAACACCCTAGCAACCACCCAAACATTGCATAGCTACACTCTAAACAAAACATTCAGAACAATTTAGCAACTCTACAGAAACACACTGGCAACCATCATGATCTATTAGTATATATATTTTTGTACTGATAAGTGCAAAGTTGGTGAATAGTAGAAACTGTGCACTTTGAATAAGAGCCCAGGACAGGTAATGTGTCTGTCTGGCTCATTGTCTGAAATGGGGGGTCGGCCATTGTACAGAGATTCAGTCCAAGTAGGTTGTGGGCCTGGTGCCCACACTAATCATGGGGTCATTACGGCCACTGCTGTGTCTCCGCCTGTGGGTTGAACTGCACCATTTGTAACCCAACAGAGCAGGAAATGAGGCACTTTAGCTTTGGTAACTCAAGCCCGGGAGATCCAGTTGAGGGAGCACCACTTAAGGAGGCTGATCAAATCGGACCCCTTTGGAAATGAAGGCCGTCAGAGGCCAGGGAGACCTGAAGAGGGGGCGGGGAGGTGTCAGCGTGATGCATGACGAGGGGCCTCCTCATGGGCCGAGACGTGAACGACTTCATACAGAATTATTGATTGTCTCTGGTCCTCCCATCAGCCTGTGATTGATGGTCCTCTTTCTAGAGGTTGAAACATCATTGCTGGCTTTTTCTCACTGCTTCAATTATGATGTTTGCCTGGACTAGTTTATATGAGATAAAGCGAAGTTTGTAAAGTGACAGGGAGGGTAAAAATCGATAATGAAATAGCAGCATCTTCTGACAGAGTCTCATCGGAGTGCACATAGCAAACGAGCAGCATGGCATCTGGCGTCTCCTCCGGTTTGAAAACTGAACCTCGGGCAAGGGAGGGACCTAATGAACGCCACAGGAGCTTCATAACAAACAAGAGAAACAGAGAAGCAGCCATGAATATTTCAGCTTTCTGCAGCTCTTCAGGTATAACGCTCTATCTCTGCAGGCCACACAGATAAACAGGCACGTGGAGGTTGGGCAGCAGCTCAGTTGGTGAGTGTTGTCACCAGTGAACTGTGAAAGGCTGCTGAAATTGATTGACAGAGAAAAAGATGCTTGTCTATGCTTGCCAATAATTGGGTGTTATAGTGAGAGTTGAATACTGCAACTTACTGGACATCCACTGAAGCAACGAGATGATGGAAGTTCAGGAAAGATTTTAAGTCAGTGTAGATTGATGCAGAGAAGGGTAGAGTGGATTGATGGCTTGTGTTTGTATGTGGCACGTAACAAATCTATGAACAGTTACATTGTTCTTGGTCTAAATTGGGTCTTTGCACTACCTTAGGTCCAGCAAACAATCGTCTTTATATTAAGAACTAGTCTGAGCGGTATAGAGTTCTTGAGATGGTTCATCGTTAATAAAAAAGTTCATGTTACATCAGTGTTTTTATTTCTGGGTTTGTTAAAGCATATATAGTCATGTACATGGTTTCTAAAACACGAGATGATCAAATGTTCAACTCCAATGCTCTCCAATTACTGCAAACCCCGAAATAAATAGATCATAAAACATTGACACTGTCTTTGAGTCTTTGAGTTTGGGACTGATTAACAGCATTTACTTGAATGTGTGGTGGGACTTTGTGCAAATAAGTAAACACCAGGCTTTGGAGGAAGATTTAAAAAATGTATTCCTTTGCAATTACAAATTACTTAATGAAAAAAGTATTTAGTAAAGTAGTCCAAGTACCAAGATGAATGTTATGCATTCAGATAACGTTTTGATTCTTTTAAGGTCACATATGTAAATAACGTCAAGTAAAAGCAACATCACCAATACAAGCAACATCAATGCATGTTATACTTTATTTTAAGGCATCACTGTTTCAATTTAAGTACTGAGAAATGTTAATTAATTAAGTTTTTCCTATATTCAGGATTAGAGTTTGGCACATTGAAATAAAGGGAACCTAGAAGTAAAGGGTTACCAGAATGCCAGTAACACTTTATTTTAATGTGTACATTATACAGAGTAATTACCTAGTTAATACTTAGTAGTAGCTGTTGTAATTACATAAAAGAAAATGTATGTACCAAGTGTACTTCATGTGTATCTATACTGTACACCTTATCTAGCTGCACCTTAGTTTGATTTAACCACTTAGTACACAGCTTAAATAAATGTAATACCTTTCTAATTAAATTAAAATTAAAGGAATATTACACAGGCAAGATTCAGTATTTGTAACAGTCTCTGTCTAAAACGTGTGTAACAGTAGCTGCCTGTTACATGTGCATAATTACTGATAAGTACATTTTATTTAATGTTAATACAGGGTGGGCCATTTATATGGATACACCTGAATAAAATGGGAATGGTTGGTGAAATTTACTTATATTATCTTTCTGTATGTGGCACATTAGTATATGTGAGAGGGGGAAACTTTTCAAGATGGGTGGTGATCATGGTGGCCATTTTATTAAGGTGTATCCATATAAATG
>JAUCNO010000548.1:2271422-2282306 GCA_032353835.1 Enteromius viviparus | reverse complement strand
TAAAATTTGAGGAAAATTTATAACTTGCTTTTTTCTCTTTTTATTCACATTTTCTACCCTGTCCCAACTTTTTCTGAATTGGAGTTGTAATAAAGGTATCTTACACTGTAGTGTTTAATTGTGAACAAAGTTATGTTTAAATTTTTTTGTAAATTTTCTATCAGTTTTTTTTTTTTTTTTATCTAGGAGAATGTTGCATGGTTGTTTCATTTGGTTGCTTACTGGCCCAAATTAAGAGTCTATTAACATTAATGCCTCTGACCTTAAAGGAATAGTTCACCCAAAAATGAAAATT
This sequence comes from Enteromius viviparus, assembly GCA_032353835.1. Lineage (NCBI taxonomy): Eukaryota > Metazoa > Chordata > Actinopteri > Cypriniformes > Cyprinidae > Enteromius > Enteromius viviparus. Next base: position 2,282,011 of record JAUCNO010000548.1, on the reverse strand, counting down.
CTGTTATCATTTACTCACCCTCAAGTAGTTCCAAACCTGTATGAATTTCTTTGTTCTGCCGAAATCAAAGGGAGAAAGGTTTTGGGTCACACTGGTGACAGCCTGGTTACAAACTATCAAACTATATATAAATATAAAAAATCTGTCATAATTTACTCAAGCAGAAATTCATTTGGAGTTTGGCAGAAATTCATACAGGTTTGGAACTACTTAAAGGTGAGTAAATGATGACATACTTTTTGGGTGAACTGTTCATTTAAGTATGAGCAACAATAGTGATACTTAACTTTGCAAGAGCCACTTAAAAATGCATATGCTATTGACCTCATAACCACTAAGTACCATAGGCAGGGGAGGTTATGTTACACACTCACACCCTTGTAATTTGTGAGTGCTGAGGTGGGCTAGTCTTATCTTTCGGTTTCTCCTGTGTCTCTGTTTCATGGAGTTTTGTAACATATAGAATCACAATTCATTATTGAACACGTCTGCAAGATCCTCAGACACTTTACATTGAGCTCTACACGTGCTCAGTTACATGCTACGTGGCCTCACTGTTTAGAAGGCTAATGACTTGGCATTGTTGGTTTGTTGCTGATAAACTTTAATTTTAGTTTAATCATTTTCTTAGCACAGTAACTCTGCTAACAGGGTTGTATGATTGAGCTACATGTGTTCAGGCAGCACTGCAATTTATGTAAAAAATGGAGAAAATAGAACTTGATTATTTTCTTGTCCTTCCACCATGTCAAAATTGAATGTAACTTCCTCTGTGTTACAATTTTAAAGAATCTTCCAAAATATATAATATTCTTGCTACTGAATAAAATGAATCAAAGTGATAGTACAGCAAGTTGTACCATATTCACAGACAAAATGTCAATTTCAGTAGAAAGTGTTGGGTTTTATAAATACTAGACACTTCAAGAGAGAGCTTTCTCTAGTGTAAAACCCCTAACAACGGATAAAGATGCTTCTTAAGCTACTCTGTCAGGTTATTTTCTTTGGGTTAGAGAGGTAGTGCCCCTGGAGTTATATTCTTAGTTGTTCTAACTAGCTTTGGCGCCTGTATCAATGAGTATCTAAATGAGGAAAGGCTCATGGCGTAGTCGACTAATTCCACTTAATCCTAACATATCTCCGGCTGCTTAGCGTTGTTTCTGGTGCCAGGCATGGCTCGCTGGGATTAGCTTTAGCTGTGGTTAACTCCTTCACAAGGGTTCACACAACGCAACTGCTTCAAAAGGGTCAATATGGACTTATTCAACAAAATGTTCATCGACCATTTAAGAAAGTAATGTAAGTGACATTCTGAACTATACAGTTTTATCTTGAAAGTGAGTTAACTTGCAGTTAGAGTAGAGAAAGAGCTGGTTGAACTTTCCCCTTGTAGAGTTACAAATGGTAAGTCTGGTAGAGAGACTGGTAATAAGTCTGTGATTACTAACAGTAGTTACATAATTTCAAGCTTGACTAACTATTGTTTGGATTAAATGTATTTTTATTTATTCTCTTTCAAACAACAATGTTTTAATGTTTAGACATATTAAAATATTATTACTTTGCACTAAAGGGATAGTTTACTTTCTTTAGATGAGTGATCTGATACCTGATATTGTGGAAGACAACAGGCAAATTCCTTGATGCTAAGGCTAATTCATCAAACAGTAAAGCTCTTCTTTGCAGAGGTCTAGAAAGTCAGTCTTTATTTTTGAGACACTACAAATCTTTCTTCTAAAATTAATTATTTCGGGTGTGATAACTTATAGGTCTCTCTGTGAAATTAGCTTACATGCTAAAATACACAATGCAACTTTTTCATTGTTCAAGCTAGAGCTGGAGTTCATTAGGAATCCCATTGTTCACTGTGGTTTTATAGCTGGCACACCAGGTTATGGTAGTCAAAGCTACTGTTTGACACATGCGGAGAACACAAACAAGGTCGTAAAAGCTGCTTGAATTACGGGGCTGTGTTATTCACGCACATTAAAGAGACATGCCCACATTCTCCATTACAACAATATGAGACTCTTGTGAGGTGCTTAAACCACAGGGAGCAAGAGCTTCGTGGGAACTTTTTAAATCAAAGGAATGCAACAAGGGAACATAATGTGCTATAACTAGTTCAGGTGATCAGACATAAGATTTGCTTTTGGTCGGATGTGTCTACCCAACCCAATATAATGGTAATTCGTACATATATTACAAAGTGGCTAATTTGTACAACCTCTATTGTACATATTCATGCATATTTTATGAGTTGCCGTATGAAAGTTCGAATTTGTATTTATTTGTACGAATGACCTACATCTAACCCTGCCTCTAAACCTACCCATCACTGGGGTTTAGATAAATTGTAAAAAATTTTACAAGTGAGGTCATACGATTATGTATGAATAAGCAAAAAATTTCCACCTCTTACGAATATGTGTGAATTGGTCATGAGACTGTGTTGGTCTATCTTTGTCCCAATTCAGAGGCTGCATCTTTTGATCCATCCTTCACATAATATTTGTGTTTATGTAATGTTAAATATTTGCTTGATTATGACTGAAACTGATTATTTACATTTTAAAGCATAATGCAACACTCTCAAAAGAATCACTTATGTAATGATTCATGTATTTGGATAGACCAGCAGTTCTCAATCCCAGTCCTTGCGTACCCCCACTCTGCACATTTTGTATGTTTCCCTTACTCAGGGAGTAGGGAGCAATGAACATTGCGTAGGGACCATGTCAATCAGAACACAGTTCACCCGGACCAACTTCTAACAAGCTAATTATCAGAATCAGGTGTGTTAATTTAGAGAGACATGCAAAATATGCAGAGCGGGGGTACAGTACATGAGAACTCAAATTGTCTAGAACATGAAAGATCCATCTGTTTAAAGATTTTGAAATGTGACAGTCTTTGTTGCTCTGCTTTGATGTTACTTTCATGCAGAGATTAACCAAAACACACCTGCTTGGAAGATGCAAGTCATCCTGAAGACCTTGATTAGCTGGTTTAAAAAAAAAAAAACTCAAACTCTTTTCATTTAGGACAGTGAACAACCACCTAGCAAACACCTAGAGTAACTCAGCCACTCCAAAGCAATGCAATTGCCATAATTCTCTAGAATAGTGCTTTGCACAGGCAGACACCATTCATGTTTCTTCGGAACTTGAAAACTCTGCTACTGGGTTTGTTTCATTGGGTAAGCTTCTATCAAAGTTTTTGCCTGTAATGTATTGTTTTCTTTCACTATGTACTGCAAAGTTTTGTTGATCAATCTCTGCATAATGCCTTTGAGGGAACACAACTTATGACCCTTTGGTAAATTGGTTCAGTGCATCCTCAGATCTTTTTTGATAATATCCACATGCTTTTCTCCGACAATGTTTTCTAAAGAGCGATTCACAAATTCTGAGATCAAAACCCCTGAGATGTAAATTGAGGCAAAACAAAAGTAGTACAAAGTTTTCCATTCCGTTCTCAACAACAGGCACAAGCGAAAAGCTTTTGCAAAAAGTCTGACATAATTAGTGAGTTTATCAAGTAGGACATGTTTATATTGTAAATATGGATTGTTAATCCTAGAGCAAAAAGTAGTCCTAGCTATACCAAGACTAATTTTAAAGCCCATGCCTATACATTCTCAGACTTCAGATTGCACAGTTTTCAAAGTAGTCGCGTCACAGATGCTTTCACACTGCATGACTATCTGGGGGTAGCATTCAGTCGCTGCATGATAGATCGACGACATGGGATTTCACTCTGCATGAATCTACAAAAGGAAGAATTGCGACAACTTTGTCCAGGTCTGAAAACTACCAATCAAACACATGCAAGAAGTGACATGGAAACAATGCGAGGTCACGACAGAACCACCCCAGATCACCCCAGTCATGCAGTGTGAAAAGATCTGTGACGCGACATGTAGTCTGAACTCAGCATTAGTGTATATTTTCATGCAGAGGTTCTTTACTCATCATATGGGTGTTATCTCATGTGTACAGGCATCATAAGTAAAAAACACCTTCCAAGTTTACCACTTTAAGTTGAATGGAAAAACAGCAAGAATCAATGTGCACTCTTTCTCCTTAGGAGATCGCTCGGGAAGATGTTTCCTCGCTCAGGAAAATCCATCGTCTTTGAAAGCTTTCCAGATCCATCTGACACCTGGGAGATCATTGAGACTATTGGTAAAGGGACTTATGGGAAAGTTTATAAAGTGCTTAACAGAGTCGATGGCAGCAAAGCCGCCGTCAAAATACTGGATCCAATCCATGTGAGTAAAACCCTGCTAGATCGAACCTGTATGTGGTGTGTGTTATTTAGGTCAAAAAGAGAAACAACATGCTTATCTGTGAAACCATTTTGCAGAACCCTGAGTCGTAATTTTTAAATAGAGCAAACTCAAGGTCAGATTTGCACTGACCTGGAAAGCAAAGTCATAGTAGGCCCTTCAGGTTAAATCAGTTCATATTTGTGTTTACCTGTGGGAATGTTTACGCCTTAAGAGAGGCCTGCAGGCAATTACTGACCACTGAGAACATCTACTCGCCACTGTCATATTAATAAGAGAACTGCAGATAACACCAAAAAGCTCTCTGTGTCTCCCTCTCTCTCGTTATTTCTCTATCCACACACTCCATCTTTTAGTGACTGGGCAAATAAAAGGGCCCCTAACAGCACATATCCAGACTAATCATGATGAGACGGCTTTTCAGAAAATGAGCAATTTGTGTTCATTTACTTCACAAGAGTTTCTCCGGTTCAACCTTTCAAGGTACTGAAAGGAGGCTTGGAAGTATTTCAATGGCCTTTGGCTGCCAGTATATTTAAAATTACTCATCTATATCAAATAAATGCAGGCTTAATTTAATAGACTGCAGCTGCTGTGGTCATTGTACTTCAGATATTCACAAATATTTATTCTCACCACTTTCCAAGCACATGAAATGCAGTAATCATGTCTAGTAATAAAAATATGGAGCACTTTTTAAGCCAAAAGGCATCACAGAAAAGACTTATGTGCCGTATCCATTAAAATTCTACGTTCAGAGGTTGTTTTTCCTCCAGGTTCAATCAGTAAACATTTTCCAAGACTAGAGGACGTGGAAGCCAACAAATATTACTTCAATACATCCCGCAGGTGTAGTTTACCGCTATGGTGTGTGGGGCTTTATTAATGTTGACATTTCATGGCTTTTGCAGTTTTGCTAAATTCAATAGATAAAATAAGCCACACATATTGTTTGGTTTGCATCAATGACTCTCTCTGAAACTTTAAATAGTTTAAGAAATGTTTCAGTTTATTAAAAAATGTAAATTTCAAGAAGTTTAAACTATTGCTCTGTGTCTCGTAAAAAAAAAAAAGACAAGGAAAGGTAAAGTAAATTCAATTTATCTGTTTCTTTAAGGATATTGATGAGGAAATCGAAGCCGAGTATAACATCCTGAAAGCTCTCTCAGACCATCCCAATGTCGTCAAGTTCTTTGGAATGTTCTACAAGAAGGACATCAAGAACGGGGACCAGCTATGGCTAGTGCTGGAGGTAAAGTTCAATTCTGTGTCATGCATGTGGACCTCATTTATTTAATCTTACACATTTAATCTTATTGTATATCACACAGGTTAAATTGGGCTTGTCACGTTATTAGCAAAACACTTTTAAATGCCATAATCAATCACCATTATATTTCTATTTGCAGCCGGAAAACATGCATATGCTAATGTGTTTGTAAATCAGGGCAAAGTGTATTGCATGCTATATCATTATCACATTATGGATTTATTGCTGTCATCACAGTGTGGGCTGATGGGGTATGTCTGAAAGCAGTGGAAATCTGTTTAAAGAGGATTTGCGAAAAGTGCTGCTAATAAAAGGTATCGACAGCCCATTAATTTATTGGAACATAGAGAATATTTCTCAGATCTCACCTAAAGTCAAGATGAATCTCTGTATTTTTAGAACAATCAAGATATTCTTTTGCATGTATGTACTGTATGTAATACTTTTAAAAACACTTTATGCCTACAGTCATCATAGTGACCTTTTGTGTTGTTTGACAGGTAGAAAGGTGTTTGTAGGGTTAATGGGATAAGATGAGTGTTACATAAAGAGTCTTTAGCTTTAGAAGTCGGTCTAGACAAAGTTTTTGTGTCAGGAGAGGTTTGGGGCTGTGGAGATGACTACTAATGTGGACTGGCTTCGTCCTGCTAAGATGAGCTGGTTCAGATACCAATTCTGCATTTAGACACTCAGGCTTTAGCAGGAAAGAGTCTGTCTGGAATTGATAACAGTATTCTGACAATAAGGTTGCTTTGTATTGCACCATTTTGTAACTATATATTGAATAATTACAGCTCATAAATGTTATATCCACTTATTAAAGTTTTGTTATTAAAACTGAAGCAAAGTAGTAATAATTAGAAATTAATTACTTTAATTAATTAAATTATATACACCTAGTATATAGTTAACGTACAATTATAATAAATTTTTAATTTTTATAGCCACAACTGCTTGTATGTCTATGCATAAAAACCTTTCCTACATATTCATCAAATCGCAGAAGTGACATAATGCACAATTTATTTAATTTGAGACTAATACAAAATAATCATTGGTTTCTTTAAAGCAGGGATGCCCAACCCTGCTCCTGGCGATCGACTGTCCTGCAAAGTTTAGCTCCAACTCTTTTTAGGATCGCTTTCAAATTAAAGGCATGCATGTTTGATTACAGTTGGAGCTTAACTTTGCAGTACAGTCGATTGCAAGCCTGCTTTAAACTGTGCTATTTTTTGTTGGGGTTTGGCGGTCAAACCCACCAAAATGAACATCCACCCCAAATCCACCCCAAAATGAACATTTCATCATTAACTTAGCTCTATGTCATTTTAAACTTGTAAAAGCTTTGTTTGTCTTGGAAGACATTTTAAGATATTTTAAGGTATTAAACAGCCCTGGACGTTGCTGTTGACTGGCCCAGAAAAGTACTGTTGAAAAGTCTTTGTCAAAAGTCCATCTGCCATCAGCAGTTCAACCTAATGTTATGAACTTCTTTTTTTTTTTTGGAAGAAAACATTTTGTATGCAAAAAAAATTATGTCTACTATGTTTATTTACACTTTAGTTTAAACCAAAACAGCGTATTTGTGTGGCGTAGCTGACTCAGCGTACAGTTTGCTGGATTCTCCAAAATGGCGCTACAGTGACAAGGAGATACACTAAGGAGACAAATCGTTAAATAAAGTCATTATTTTTTGTTTTCTTTTAAGTACAAAAAGTATTCTCATAGCTTCCGAATGTTACGGTTGAACCGGTGATGGCAGATGGAGCTTTGTGACAATATATTTCATTCTTTTCTCGACAGTGTGCATAACTTGGAAGTCAGTAGGACAGTCCCGGTATTCATCCAAATTTTTTTTAATTGTTTCCTAAAGACGGACAAAGCTTTTGGCTTTGGAACAACATGGGGGTAAATTATTAATGACCAAATACACTACATTTTGCTAATTATTTGCATTTAGTTTTCAAAATTGTGTTGTATGAAGTCTTGGGATGTACAGGTTTGGAAGTAATCTTCTCAGTGAAAAGGTTTGTTCTTTATGTCCTTTAAATGCCCTTATGACATTTATAAACATTGTAGTACTTATCTTTGTTCTCTGATGATCACAGTGCAAAAAAACATTTCCCTAGACCTTTTTGTTGATTATAGAAACCTTCATGGAGGAAAACATGTGATCAAATATCAGTTCGTTTTGTATATTATCTCTGTTAAGCACAGCATCAATACTGTTACTCTGGGGAAACAGATTGTAAACAGGGCTTTCTTTCTGCTATTGCACAACCAAATCGGATCTTGGATCATGTTCCATATATTAGACCTGTCTGGAGAGATTATCTCATGTTTACCTAGTCAGTCTCAAGATGTGAGGCTGAGGAGGTTTAAAGAACATGTTCCACATAGTGCTGTAACCTAATCTCAGGATGACAATAACATGCTTTTATGAGCCAGACTTTGTAAATAAAATAAAATGAATAATTATGACTATAATAAATGAAAGAAAGAGTGTATAGTATAGCCTGTGCACAGTATAAATTTGTAAAAAATCTGGCCACTGGCAAATATGCATGTGGCTGTTCATAAAAGTTGTCCATCCATGCATCTTCTTCATATACGTTGTATTTGTGTTAAATATCAATTTCAGAATCAGATACACACTTTAAAATGTCTGAAAGCCATAGCATTGGATAACAAAGTATTAAACAAAATTGAAGTTTTTAAGTGGTAAAACAATGAATAATCTCTTTAAAATTAATAAGTAAAAGGAGTCACTAATCTTCATAACATATAGCAATGATATGTCGAGTGTCTTGTTTAAATATCGCCACTGCTCAAAATAAATCATGTTTATACAGGTTTCTGCAAATTTCAGCTAAATTGGAAACCTATTTTTGCTATTGCTATTTTTCCCAGACTCCATGAAGTAACCACATTCTATCCCCCCAAACACAGTTACCACAAACTACAAAAGCTATTTTCTTCTTTGCAAAGCTTTAACCAAGTTTCTCCAGTATCAGTAGGAGTGAATGATATTTTTTCTTGTTCTTGTTTCCCTAAAGAGCTTTGCATTTCTGTATGCAAACTCCTGCATGCAAAATCCACAGTCAGCAATCCAAATGTAGAAGTTAATCCTCTGGCTGGAATCACAGCCGAGCATTCAAGCTGTCAGCAGCAAGTTAGCAGCCGAGGAGATGGGGGAACGCAGGGGGGTTAAATTGCCATGGTTACAGTCGTCCCTTCTGAACTGTAATTTTCCGTATTTCAGTAGGATCCGGGAAGAACTCCTCCACGTTGAGTGACCTCTGATTACAGAGACGACTCACACAAATTGCGTCCTCCACTTTTCTGGCTGCTCATCAGGCCCGGTGCTTGTTCTGCCTCTCCTTTGTGTTGTGGGTTCTAATTATGGACATGAAGGAAAACGCTTTCATCTGTATTCACCGGTTCCTTGTCATATAAGGGGCCGACTCCGCTTCGTCATATTAAAACTTCAAAGATATCGGAAATGATCTCTATTCGGTTTGCTCAAGTTGACTTGTAGGCTGCAGTTGGTGGTTAATGGCTGATAGGACTCATGACAGTGCTTCATTGTTGTACTTTCAAATGAAACAGTATGTCTCTGTGTCACTGTTATTCTTGCAGTTCATTTAAAATGCCTGGCTTTTTGAAGATATGTAGCTTGTAAAAGCTTGCTTAATGAAGTGGATTTATTGACTGGTTTCTTAAAAACCGAAGACATTCAATATGGCATGGTGCTTGCATCATTTCTCATGTTATTTGCAAAACCTGTAATATGATTCTATAGGTAACCATACTGTAGTTAATGCAATGGCTAACATAAAACAGCAGCGCACAACATTTGTAGTATTTATAAATCTATATTTGTTATTGTGTCTTTTTGTTTGCTTGTTTTTATATATGCATTTTCTATATGTATGTATATCATTTTTTTGTTTACTTTTTAGAAATCTGTTTGTTTTCACAAAAATGTGAAGAGATAACTGTTTTCAATATTTTAAGAAATATAGGAACATTTCCCAAACACCAAATCAGCATATTAGAATGATATCTGAAGGATTTCAAGATTCAGTTTTGGCATTATATGAATATATTTGATTAAAAAAAATTAATGAATAAGTGAATAAACGTATATACATATATATATATGTATGTGTGTGTGTGTGTGTGTGTGTGTGTGTGTGTGCGGGTGTGTGTGTGTGTGTGTATACAATTTAAATATTATATTATTTATAATAATATTTGATAATATAATATTTATAAATTATTGATATTATAAACATTACGTATATATTTTTAAATATGTAAAACTTACGGTAAAATTAATATTTGTGTCTCACCCTGTCAATAATTGTTAATTATTAAGTTAAATCAACTCACTTTAACAGCTCTATTATAAAAGGATAAGAAAAAGGATAAAGTTTGTTTTGCATCCCATCTTATGACGTACTGTAGTTACTATTCCATGGGTGTTATCCTCTATCCATCACAATGATGTTTGTTAGGTTCCCTGTTGATACTTCACTCTTACTGCTACTGCTTCTGTCCTCTCCTGATCGGAGTGCTCATTCTGTGAGCTGCTCAGCATGGCGACTCTTTGTGCCAGGATAGTGTCCTTTTCAGAGCGCGACTCCAGCCCTCACCCCCCTCGCCCCTCACCCCACCTATCTCATTCGGTTTTAGCTAGGAAGAGCTGCAGGAAGACAGCATGTAGAACCGTAGAACATACAGGAAATGTTCGTGGGCATGCCGAATTATTCCGTGCCTTCTCAAAAGCTGTTAGCAAGCTGTGAATCCAGTGGGCTCCGCCTCAAGAACCTTAGCGGAACCGCCTGGATGAGTGGTATTTGCCGGGGCGCCCTCAGGCCCCTCGTCAAAAATCCATGCTGTTTTTCCCAGAAGTCCACAACCTACTGACATATGTAGGACCTCATATTGAACAGACTGAAATGCATAAGAGCAACATTCCAAAGGGAATCTTAGAATCTTCTCCGAAACAGACCAAAGTCATAA
>JAUCNO010000548.1:2221778-2234782 GCA_032353835.1 Enteromius viviparus | reverse complement strand
CGACTTAAAGCAGCTGCGATTGAAAAAAAGTTTAGATCGTTTGCTCACCCGGCGTCCTGCTAACTGTAGCAGGTTCAGCTGAATCCGAATGAGATGAGTAGAGGGAGGAGTCGTCTCCAAACGCACACTGTGTCAGCGCTTCAAATGTGTTGTTAGATTCGTCGTGCTGCTTGTATATTTTATTGTGGCACGATATATTTTACGAATACCACGTTCTAAATAATGAAAGTATAGTATGTCTACTCATAATTATGAAAAAAATAAATCGGGTTTTACCGATGCAGATACGATAGAAACGATGCATCTCGATACAAATGCCAATTTGTATCCGATATACACATTTTAAACCGATGCATCGAATCGTTAACTTTTTAAGACGATGCACCGAGCGAATCGGGGAATCTTCCCATCCCTACTCTGTATAATATATTTGAAAAGTTTCCAATAAATCTAAAATACTTTGTTTAAAGGCTTTTTGTTAGCATTAATCTCAGCTCTTGTAAAGGAATAGTTCACCCAAAATGGGTCGATTTGTACGAAGCTCATTGTTCTGAAAAAGCGAGGTGTTCTCTGATTGGCCACCTATTCAGTGAATTGTGATTGGCCGAATGACTTAGTACTGTCTTTTTACACAACACAGTCTCACTCCAACTCGTCACATTTTGACACTTGGTCAAGATCCATTTGCGTCGCTTTTTGACGCTCAAGGTACCCTTTTTTGGTCACTTTTCGACATGAAGGGTCCTCCATTGCTCTAGGTTGTTTTGCTTAATGTAATCGTTTGCGTGCATATATAAATTTATTATATAATTTTTTACTTTTATTGTAACACCAAACCACTACGCTAAACCTAACCACCTCTGAACAATATAAACACACACGGGCAAATGCAGTCACAGATATGCACAAACTAAGCAAGCAGTATAAATACATTATAAACAAGTCATGTCACATTCCAAGTCTTCTGAAGCCATACGAAGTCTTTACACAAAGAAGAGAGTACAACACAAGGTTTTAGTCTCTAAAAATGATACCGCTCCATTAACGCGCTGTCATCTCATTCAAAAAACATACTCCCATCCTGTAGCATGACGCAATCTGTCACGAGACACACAAGAGCCAATGGCATTTCACAATCAACGTTGACGTAAGGATTCTTAAAGCTGCATTTTTTTTTAAATTGCGCACAGACTGCATCAGTGCACAGGAAGTACATGGAAGACGGAGACAGGGACTGCGTCTATTCCTCTCTCAAATCAATCGTTTTGCCTCAAAAGGCTTGGAATATTAATATCTTTCAAATAAATTATGACGATGGTTGTATCTGCCTGCTATATCTTGTGTTTTATTGACAGATGGTAGGTTTAGGGGTTAATCTTCAAAAAGTGACGCAAAATGGTTTTGACCAAGCATCAAAATGTGACAAGTTGGAGTGAGACTGTTTTGTTTTACGCGTTGTGTTGCGTCACGCCTCGTAAACACCATGTCTGCAGTTGTGATTGGAGAAACAACAAGCACCTTTACTGCTCAAAACTTCCGTTTTAATAGTAAGTAGTAGATTCTTTTAAAAGGAACATGTAACTTACTTAAAGGTTGTGAGTCAGAAGCGCCAGACTGTTCTTATAGCCTCCATTCATAGGCTACTCCCAGGTTCAGGAATCAGTCCTCCGTAAATGCGCTGAACACACTCTAATACTTGTTTTGATTCGTTCTTTAACAGTGTTGTAAATACAACTTAACCACTGATTTCTAGAAAAGTGGGGGCGTGTTTAAATCGAGCTGTTGTAGGGGGGTGTGGACAAGTCATAGCTTTTATAAAGAATATCTCTTTGGTTTTGAAACGTTAGTCTTTGCAACTTCAGGGATCTTTTCTATCCAGTAACAGCTTGTAACATTCCAAAGAGAAAGGAAAACTTGATATTGCATCATATGACCCCTTTGAAAAAGTATGATATTTTACTAATAGAATGCTAAGGACTGATGCGCTAAGAACCTGAAAAAGTGGGCAGTCACTGTTTAAGCTTTGCATTATATCATTGAAATACCAGCAGGCCAAGATGTAATGTACAGTAATTTCTCGAGGGAGACATGAGTACTCACAGGTCTGTAAGTTATGTGTCTTTGACACTACAGCACACTACTTATTAGCTTTAGGGAATCCATATAATCGAATAGACAGACTTGTCAGTGTGTCACTACTTATTAGCTGCTATGCTACATTTGCAGAAATATTTAGCAGATTCATTCCCCTGGGCTGGGATGTTTAAACATAGATGTTACATGTAGATACATGTAATAAATTGTTGCCTTGTGTCTCTTTTGTGGAATTTTTTATTTAATGCATTAATGAATTAATATTGTCAGTGGTACATTTTTTTTTATGATCTTCTTAGGAGCTCGGGAGCGTTTACAGTATCTTAGCTGGGATTCTTAATGCAGGAGATGTCGAGTTCACATCTGTCGCTTCTGAACATCAGACGGACAAAAGCAACATTTCCAACATGGCAGTACTAGAGAGTGGTAAGAACTGTCAAATATTCCAGGTTTTTGAGGATGACCTTTCACTCTGTACAACACAACCTTTTGATCTGAGCATGAGCAGAGTTATATAATCGGTCATGAGCGCTGTGTGTTTATGTAATTCTGAAGAGCCGCTAGAACCCTAACCCTAAGTAAACCCCCCTATTTGCATTACTTTAGAAAAAAATCTCCATAAACAAGCCTAAGGTGATTTGTTGCTCTTAGCTGACTTAATAGTTTTAGACAAGTTTAGGGCAATTTTCACAAGCTTATCCAAACCAGCTTGTCAGAATCAAACTAGCAAACCACGTCTAAGCCAGTGTATTGCCATGTTACATGTTACTTGTAAGTATGTACCCAGTGCAATAGTACTTTTTGTACTTAAAATTCCTCCAAAATAAATTGACATACTGTTATATTTCTATGTGTTTGTATGGTTAGCTGCATCGCTGTTGTGTATCCGTGCGGATGAGCTCCAGGAAGCGCTGACCTCTCACTGTGTAGTCACACGGGGCGAAACCATCGTCAGATCAAACACAGTGGAGAAGGCCACTGAGGTACGGGACGCCATGGGCAAAGCCCTCTACGGACGCCTCTTCAGCTGGATTGTCAACCGCATCAACTCTCTCCTGAAACCAGACAACAACAACCAGTCAGGGTAACAGCAAAGCGTGTTCTCAGATTGTGTTTAGATTTGCCAGTATTTCAGAAGTTGCAATCATATTCTGTCAATGCCACCATCCTGAAGAGATACAACTTTAGAGCATCTCCTAACTGATCAGAAACTGGACAGATAGAGTTTCAATGTACTGATGTGTGAATTAGTAAATACACATTTCTTAATTCTATGCTTGAATTTCTCTCCAGGGAGGAAGACAAAGGTCTAAACATCGGTATTCTGGACATCTTTGGCTTTGAAAACTTTAAGAGGAACTCTTTTGAGCAGCTCTGCATCAACATCGCCAATGAGCAGATCCAGTTCTACTTCAACCAGCACATCTTTGCCTGGGAACAGGTACATCCTGCCTCTGATATTCATTTTATCCAATCTTCAATTGTTAGGGAGCTTTTCTATGCCTTTTGGGAGCATTTTTTGCTTTTTTTCCCCAAACAGCATAACCTTATTTCCATCTAAATGATGGTAACACCTCATCATTTATCGTATCTCAGTGTTGTGAGAAATGGAGGGAAGGGGAGTGGAATATTCAGTTTTCTTTTGACGCAGACAAGCGTGGCAATTCCCCAGACTGACTGTAGCCTGGGGGGGGAAAGTGATTTGGTGCCTCTAAACATTTGCGACTAACCCACATTAGTGCCTTCATAAATCATCTGAAACAAGGGTTACATCAGGAGCCGCTGACTTTGCTTGTGCTTCCATAATCAGACAGAAAATGCTGCTTTAGGTAAACGTGTGGATGTGATGGCCACATTTATGTGGATGCATAATTCATTAGTATTTATATGGGTATATCTCACAAATATATTTATTTGCTAGGCACTTACTATAGTGTTCTAGGAGGATTATTTATAATAAGAAAGTGGCAAGCACCACTCACATTTTGTGTACACAAATGTATGTCTAGTTATTATTTTATAATAGCTGTTTTTTAAGTAGTTTTTTTATGATTCTCATAAATTCTCAAGCATTTCTATTTCTGCAATAAAGTATTTTTTAAAAATCAGTATAAATTAAAAGGCAGTAAAATACCACTAAAAATATAGATCTTTTACCTGAATGTACAGTAAGTATAAATTCATTCATTTATTTATTTATTTATTTTAATTAAAATAAATTTCTGTGTACAGTAAAAAAACATGTATGCATCATTTTAATAACATACATAGTAATAACATTAAGATTTTCATTATGTCAATGAGAGTATAGTGTAGAAATGCAATTAAAATTATCAGAAAAAAATAAATAAATATACTTAATTATCTTTTTTTAACGAATGAATGAATTAATTGATTTAGTTATTATTTTTTACTGAATTTGACCCAGACATTACTTTTTGCGTTTTGCGTTGATCTCCATTTTTTTTCTCTTTTCAGAGTACTCAGGAGTATGTAGCCTGAAGTTAACATTGGAGGCTTATTTTTTGTTCCCATGTTGCTTCAGATCTCTGTTGTTTTTGCGTCCCTGAGGCTTGTATGTTAGCAGCAGTCTTACTGTCCCAAAAATGAGGTTATTCCCTGTTCGCAAGGTGATTTTACCTGCAGCTAAAAGCTCCGATCCACACCAGGGATTGGATTTCTCGGACAAGCTTCTGTATGCGTGTTGATGCGTTTCGCCAGTGAATTATTTAGGTTCACGTGTGTATTGTAATTTATCAACATGGCAATCTACAGAAAAAACAGATGTGAAATGTGTGCTTTGCATTGAGTGCTCTGCTCACAAGAAGTCATCGTGTAGCAGCAGGAATTGATTGACACACAGTGTAGCTCAGATTTAGGAGGTTACGGAGCTCCAGGCATCAGCTAGCATAAGTCTGCAGTGTTGTTGGAAGCTTACAAATATTTGTGGATAGATGAACAGAAATATGTTCCTTGAGGAGAAATTCAGGTGCAAAACAATAGCAGCATCAAGCGTAAAGGTCACAGATTTAAAAATATGAATGCATGGTCTTGTAATAAAGAGTTTTCTTCTGCCCTTTTGTGTAGAAATAGTTTTGCATTTTTACTATCAGCATGATGTCTTATGCACTTGCAGCTCATTCCGGCTGAAAACCACACAGCTGAACCAGCAATCCATGATTGACATGGATAGTGACCAGCAATGGTTTCATGCTGTTTTGGGGATGAAAAATAAAAAACATTTATTTGCTAAATATAGAGTAACAACAGCAACTTTGTGGAATAATATTACAATTTAAAAAACTGTTTTCTATTTTAATAGATCAGAAATTGCTCCTGTGATACAAAGCTAAATTTTCAGTATTATTTCTCTAATCATCAGTGTCACATGACAGTTCAGAAATCATTGTAATATTCTGCTCAAGAAACATGTATTATTTTATTCTCTTTAATTTATATATTTATTTAATTTTTAATTAATAATTCTTTACTGTAAACAAATAAACAAGTCTTTACTGTAACTTTTTGACAATCATTTGCATCCTTGCTGAGAAAAAGCATGAATTCATAGATAGATAGATAGATAGATAGATAGATAGATAGATAGATAGATAGATAGATAGATAGATAGATAGATAGATAGAGATGGTACTCTATTGTACAAAAAGTATTTTAAAAAGTCATTAAATCATTTGCTTTCTCTGCAGGATGAGTATCTGAATGAAGACGTGGATGCTCGAGTGATTGAATATGAAGACAACCGGCCGCTGTTGGACCTGTTTCTTCAGAAGCCCATGGGCATGTTAGCACTACTGGATGAGGAGAGTCGTTTTCCTCAGGCAACTGACCAGACCCTCGTCGGCAAGTTCCTCTAAACATCTGACCTTCTCCCTGAAACATATAGAGCTTTAATTGTGTTTACATGGTGTCTTATGACCAGACATACTCAAACACACACACATACTGTACGTATGATCAGACCCACAAGAACAAGGGAGAGACTATCATCAAAAATTTACTGGCATGCTAAGTTTTCTCAATGAAGTCTTTGACTGACAGTTGAATAATTTAGCATGCCTAGCAGTTTTTCTGTGACTTAGCTTTATTGCTCATACTGAATGAAGTGGATGGATGGATGAACAAATAAAATCACATGTATTTCATTGTATCACAAACAAATAAATGAATTAACAAGGTATGCATGAACAAATGAGCAAAAGTACGAGTGAACTGACATAAGTAATGAATTGCTAAATGTACAACAATCAAATTAATCACCAAATTAATTATTAAATTGACAACTTGTGAGTGTATAGGAATTATCAAGCAGTTGTCTTTTGTTTATTCAGAGAAATTTGAGGACAACCTAAAGTCTAAAAACTTCTGGAGACCAAAAAGGGTTGATCTGGGCTTTGGAATCCATCACTACGCAGGGAAGGTAGAAATATTTAATTTATTAATTAATTTATCACAGAACCAAAGATATTTAATAATGTGATTGTTTACTCAAAACTTGTTGAAATATCTTCTTGTGTGTATGCAAGGGTGAATAAATAATGACAGACCTTTTATTTTTGGTTGAACTAACCCTCTAAGCCAAGTTAATCTGTAAGAGTAATAGTCTATTAGATGTAAATACATCTTGTTTCTCATGTGGTTAGGTGATCTATAATGCCGGTGGTTTTCTAGCTAAGAACAGAGATGCTCTGCCCGCTGATATTGTTCTTCTGCTGAGATCCTCAGAGAATGAACTGATCCGGAAACTGGTTACTCACCCGCTCACTAAAACAGGTTTGCTTTGACTTTGTACTCTTTAGAAACATTTAAAGTCTTTGGAAGGGTTCACTTTATGTTAAGTATCCCTAATACCTGTGTACTTCCATAGTAACTAGATGTGTATGTATTATGTAACCACAGTGTAAGTGAACACCAGTACATAGTATCTACAGCTGTAATATAAAAACCCTCAGAATGGTATGTGTAAGTACAAATGTGTAACAGGACTAACGGCACTTTTTGTGTTACACTTTATATTAAATAAACAATGTCATTACTCTGATGTTACACAGCAGCAGGCAGTAAATTAGGCTTTTTTTTTTTTTTTTTTGGTGTCCAGAATGTTACACTTTATATTAAGTGGGCAGTTTCTGAGGAGTTACCATGTATATACACTGGTATTACAGAGGTGCACCAACTCCACCCACTTTACATATCCCTACACCTACCCAACTACACCCCCTGATCAACACCTGTTCCATTTACTCTTATACATATTGCTGTTACTAAATATAGCTATGTAATCCTGTTACATGACTACTTAGTGAAGTGAAAAAAGTGTTGTTACCAATGTCCTGTTACACATTTGTACTTAAACACCATGTGTTACATGTGTGTAGTTACAGAAATATTACAGCTGTAGATACTATGTACTGGTGTGTACTTACACTGTAGTTACATACTACATACACATCTAATTACTATGCAATTACACAGGTATTAGGGACACTTAATATAAAGTGGGACCCTTTGAGTCTGCTGTTTAGATGCTTCATTTTCTGTCTCTTTATACAGAGACATAATTATTTTATGTTGCTAAACAACCCACAAGTCCACACACATTCATCTATGTAGAAGCTTATATAGCTTTTGGTGTGTGTGTGTGTGTTTCATTTGTCCTCTCTGTATGAGACAGATTTTCTAAACAGTGACCTCTAACAATGTGTCAGTCAATCCAATCATTGTGTAATTGCCTCGTTCAATTACTTATTTATTTATTTTTCCATTGTGCTGCCAGAAAAAAAGGGAACATTTAGTTGCTTTGAGTACATCCACCGGTTTCCACTCCTTTAATTGTGGATAGCTGAGTCATGCGGTGTGAATACTTTTTTACATTTACTCATCATACATTTATTGCATATCATATCTGGCAGAGTATTCACCTTCAAAATATAACAGGCTATATTTAATATGTTAAATGTTAAACCCTCTAACATGCCCCATAGACTTTTATTATAAGCACACAAACTTCGTCCTTTAAACGAAGGGGTAAGTGACAAGGGCTTCTAAAAGTGTCACACATATGCTGTTGGTAGATTTTAGATTACATTTAAACTAAAATGTTCATCTAACTGGTTCTTCTTTATGTGACCCACAATAGAAAGAAATTCTACAGTAGTGTAATTTAGCATAGCATAAGCAGCCAAATGTTAAGTATAGTCAAATTCTATTATATTACACCGCATTGTAGGCCACACCACAATCTCACAGAATGGAAATGACAGTGCAAACACCATCTTGTCTGAAATGTTAAGCAGGGAGTTTGATCTATCGGTCTGAGCGAATGAATGTACTGTAGCACTCTCTTTAGAAAAGAGAATGTGCTCACTCCCTTGTGATCTGATGTGATGAATGGAGGTCGTCTGACTGACACAGTCGATTACGTCCTGTGAGATTCACTGGGGATTGTTTCCAGGAAGTCTGCTGGGATTTCAAACCTAGGCCTCATTCATAAGGCTTTTGTTAGGTACTTGACCATTGTGAAGCTTATTTATCTGTCACAGCACTGACCTCTAAAGACCATATATCCCAGTGCCCTTGAAATGGTTAACCTCGCAATGAACGCTAGATTATCTTTGAAGAACATGTGATCTAACCTAATAAAGTATCAAAAGCAGATTTCTAATGTGTTTGGTTCAGATATATCCCATGACCTCTCTCTTTGTGCAGGTAACCTGGCTCACACTAAAGGCAAGGCTGCGAGCTCTACTCGTATGGGCACGCAACAATCACAACGCACCATTAACTTTGCCAAGGTACCTCATTTTGACCTCTTTTCCTCTCTTTACTATAGAGCTCCTAAAGGGACGTGGTGATTAAAAAAAATTAAAATGAGGTGGAAGGGAAATTATATTTCAATGTATGTCTGTATTTTGTAAGAAATCGCAATTGTTTTTTGGTGTAAATGCAAACTTTTTTGGAGAAACAATAGTTTTGCAAGAGATTCAAAATGTTTTGGAATGAACGCAACATTTAACGCAATCGTTTTGTAAGAGATCGCAAATGTTTTGTAAGTGAGTGCAAAGTTCCTCTGGGAAATGCAATATGTTTGAGGGAGATCAAGTGATCATCAATGAGAATCCAAATGTGTTGGAGTGGATAGGGAAACACAATTCTTCTGCAAGAACATTGAACTATAATTTTTTCCGTCCCAACATATATATTTTTTCCTATCACCATGTCCTCTTAGGGGCTCCTAAGCGTTCTACAGTATATGTAAATGCTCTGTTAAGACAGACTAACCACTAGAAATTGCTGAAGTTGCTAGTGTTGACGTTTAAATGTGGGCAATGATAAGGCAGTGGGATTATGTTTTCTAGGAGCTTCAGTGGTTTAACTTTTTGGAATGTACTAATTTCCTTTCCACCTCCATTTTGTCTCTTTGTCTTTCTACGCTCCATACCCATTCATTTCCATTCCTCCTTCCTAATGTCTTCTGTCTAAAGCTGGAGGGTCTTATGTTGTTCAGTTTTGTATCATTCAGTGAGGTAATGATCCTGTAGTGTATGTGCTGTACAATAGAGATGTGCTCATACAGGATATGCTACTTTTGGCAGCCAGCACTGTGCGTAACTGTGTTTTGGTGTTTGTTTGTATATACGTGGGTCTTTCTCAGAAAACTGTGATTTTTTACTATTTTATTTGATGAAAATAACTTTCTGAACGTTCAAAGAAAAAATTCCTAACCTCAGGCCCAAATTACCAGGGCAGCATTCTCCGAAACCACCTTAACGCTACATCGATCTTGTACCTTAAGACGTACCTTATCCTTAGCGCCTGTTTTCCGAAACTTTCTTAGTTAAGTATAACTTCTGTAAGGTTGGTCTGGAGCGCTTTTAGCTATACCTTATCATTGCTGACGTGACCACCAATATGCAAAAAGCTTTTTTACATCGCAGTTTAACATAACAGTTTAAAATGAACATTTAATATAAAATCTGATTTAGTATTAAATTGCCATTTTTACTTTACTTAAAATTTTTACCCATAAAATACTTAAGTTGTTATAGCCTACACCCAGTGAATGGGAGTGTTTTCATTAATAAAGTTTCCTCACACTAAATGGTCGTTAGCTTTTTTAATTACTGTCCTAAAGCACATCAGCGTCTATAAGAAGAAAGATGAGTTTACAAAAACTTTATAGCTATGGCAGCGCTTGCAAAATTTGATCCATTTTTTGGAGACCACTATGCGGACACTCGCAGTGGTGGTTCTACATTGAATTACTCCCTGGGCGAGACACAAACAACATCAGAAAACCACTTATTTTTAATAAAAATGAAATAAATAATAATAAAGTTGAAAATAGTAAGCTTGACGCTATACGGCTGTTGGGTCAGCATACTGAGAACATTAACACGTGAGGGTGTGGGATTGCATACTTGCTAAATTATAAACACATAAACGTATTTATTTTTGCATGTTCATATTTAAATTAACCCTGATAAATACAATTCGTACAATTTCTAGAACGCTGCTTTATAAAGAACATTGTTTTCTCAATACTTTTCCTATACCGCTGTGAAGGAAAGAGCACACAATCGATTATCGATGCCTCGATAACAATGGACAGCACCTGCTAAGGTTGCACTTAAGAAGGTTTACCTTAGCACCATCCTAAAGGTATAGTTCGGAGAACAGAAAAGGTATAACTGTAGGTATAACTGTAGTTAAGGTGTACCTTTTGAGTCTTCGTTGCGCGCTAAGAGACAACGTTATCGGAGAACGCAGCCCAGGACAGTACTACTTTAGACATTAGCTGATCACTTTAAGTTGATGCATCCTTCCGATTTTTACATTTCTGCTATAAAAACCCAAACTGTTAAACCCAATATTGCAGGGGGAAAAAGTAAAAAAATAAATAAAGTGTGCCAGATTAAATAATGCAATATATCATAAATTGTAATTCTATTGGTGGAATGAAAGTCATTAATGAATGAATTTATGATTCTGATTTCAAAAATAAATTAAAAATGCTAATTTCAGTATACCCAAAGGGTCACACTGACGTGTTTTATGAATATCAAATATTTTAGTAAGATTTAGTTTAAGTTAAAAGTTCAGTCTTTCTGATATATCAAATATTGCAACAAAGGTCTGGTTGTTTGCATCTGTAATCATGGAGACACACTTGGCACCATTTCCTGAAAATGACCCACGTCTGTGAGAATGAAAGAGTATCTTCTCATGTGACCCTACCAGCTGTCTAATAGCTAATGCATTTGTAGATTGGCTGATTTACAGCTTGATTAGTTCATATTATACACATTAGTATTGAGTGTCCCTGTGGAATTAAAGAGAATTTCCTGTGCATTCGCATTTTAAAAAACATGTACTTGTTTTCCAAGTTTTTTTTTTTTTTTTAGCATTGAGTTTATTGTTCCCAAGATAATTAGTAAGATAACACATGAGCTACTTAGAGCTCACATTCAGGTTGCACTCTAAAATGAATTAGGGTTTTAAACATATTGAAATGATGTCTTTGATGAAGACCTGCATACATTACCATTGATTTGCATATTTAAACATGCTGCCTTTAGAAAATTTCACATGAAAGATTCCATCCATTTTTAGCCCACGTAAAATAAAAGCACCTGTGTCAGTGTGTGATTCTGCTTTGTGTTCAAGACTGAGACACCTTGATAATATAGCCTGGTGAAATATCCATGGCCCTTTCAAACAAGGAATTTGGCCTTATTGATGATTGTCATAAGTAATTAATGCTTGTTAGATTGCTTTGCGAATTAATCTATTTCATGTTATTTCTTTACTATTTTGGATTCAAATCAGACTGTCTTATCACGATTTTTATGCATTTCTTTTTCAGTCTTCCTCTCGGAAATTATCTCCCACCCATGACAAAACAATGCTTGCCTTGCCTGTTGACACTGTACAAACGGTGATTGTGTGTTTACCCTGACCTTTGGCTTTGTTGTATAAAATTGATCAAGAGAAGAAATGCATAAATATATCATAAGAAGCTCAATTTATGTTTATACACAAAATCCCCAATATCCCTTCTGTAGATTCTCAGGATTTTGTCATGTTTTCAGCATGCTGACTATTTTGTGTTTGCAAAGGCGGAAAGCACAGGAGACACCACACGTCACCCCAGAGAGACCACCAACATGAAGACGCAAACTGTGGCCTCTTACTTCAGAGTAAGACTTTTGAAGACCTATAATAATGATAAGAACCAATAAAAATCGCCACTCATGTCCTGCTTTATTCACTGTACTTTGCAGTATTCTCTAATGGACCTGTTATCAAAGATGGTGGCAGGCCAACCTCACTTTGTGCGTTGCATAAAACCCAACAATGATCGCCAAGCCCATAAGTTTGACAGGGAGAAGGTTTTAATCCAATTGCGCTACACTGGTATTCTAGAGACGGCCAAGATCCGCAGACAGGGCTACTCTCATCGCATTCTCTTCAACAACTTCATTGAAAGGTTGGACTGATACTACATATTACTGTGTTTCAAGTGCATAAACCCCTTTTCCACGTAAATGTTGTTAATGTTGGTGCTGGAGCCAATTCTATAATTATCCCTTAAGTTAACTAGCCTGTTTCAAATGACTTGAGAAATGAAATGTGACATTGTATGACTACATAATACCCCTTTAAACAAAGCCATCATGGAACCCATTATAGCTCACCATGATCTTTGGTCTTAACATATTTTAACAGCCATAAAAAATTGGCCATTGAAAAAACAATAATGGACCAGCGCTAACACATCGCTGGTGGTGTCACAAACACTCGTGCTCGCTGGCGTGGAGGCCGCACAGGGTGAGCGGCGCGCTCTGGAGGCCGCACAGGGTGAGCGGCGCGCTCTGGAGGCCGCACAGGGT
>JAUCNO010000548.1:2165684-2186334 GCA_032353835.1 Enteromius viviparus | reverse complement strand
AACCCTGTCTGCTGGCGATTTACCTTTGTTACCCTGACTCTGATTCTTATTAAACACTGTTGCATTTGAGCTCGCACACCTCGCGTCTTCTCTGTTCGTGACAGTAACTAACTACTTGAGTAGTTTTTTTATCCAATACTTTTTTACTCTTACTCAAGTAACTATTCTGACTATTACTTTTACTTGAGTAAATATTTCTGTAAGTACTTTTACTTAAGTACAATATTTGGGTACTCTACCCACCTCTGATCAGCAGGCAGGGTCAGAACAACGGCTACAATCGGGGCTGGCGGCGGTCAGAGAGTAAACGGTATAACAGTCCAGAGATCAGACACAGAAAACACAAACACGGGAAAATGCTAGGAGATGAATGCAATGCATCAAAACTTTGTGATTATCTGACTGGTGAGATTCACTTTTATAATGACACTAATGAGAAAGTGATTGTGAATGATGATCACATCTGGGTGGTGTATGCGGCAGAGACTTCCACCAGGGCTGAACAGAAAGTATTCATGGAAGGCCAAGGATGGAGCCGGTGGGTGAAAAGTTCCCCATGGAGGAGCCGGTGGTGGAGGCACCTTCCTGGGCAGAGCGGGCAGACAGAGACGCCTTCTAGGGTGGAGCAGGTGGCGAGAATCGTCACCTGGGTGGAGCAGGCAACCGAGACGCCCTCCAGGGTGGAGCAGGCAGCGGGAAGCCCTCCAGAGCGGGTCAGGCGACGAAAACGCCCACCTGGGTGGAGCAGGTGCCGGTGATGCCCTCCAGGGTGGAGCAGGTGACAGAGGTACCCTCCAAAGCAGAGCAAGCGGCCGGAAAGCCCTCCTTGGCGGAGCAGGTGAGGCGCCCTCCAGGATGGAACAGGCGAGGGATTCGTCCTCCAGGGCAGAACAGGTAGGACTGAACAGGAGCACAGATAATTTAGTTATGGTCTCTAATAGGGATGTAACGGTATTGCAATAAAAAAATCGTGTTACATGACTCGATAAAACGATAGTAGACTGTTAACGGGAAGTAGCGGGAACTACAATGCCCATCAGTCCAGGCGTGACAATCATTCTTTGCGGTCTGTTGTTGTCGCTACAGATCAGTGTTGCCAACTTACCGACTTTGTCGCTATATTTAGCGACTTTTCAGACCCCCTTATTGACATTTTTCCCTCAAAGCGACTGGCGACAAATCTAGAGACTACTTGGACAAACCTCAGCGAGTCTGTGGTACTGCCGCGCAAGCGCCAGTTCTTGTTCTCCCAATGCGTGCACTCCTCTTTCTGCATCTGTTCTGTTCAGCGAGCGTCTGAGAGGAGCAGGGCTTTCTGTTAAAATAGATATTATGTTGCTTCTAACTCTATTTTACATTCAAATATAGCCAAAATCACAGCATAGCTGTTGTCTATATCTTATGTGTACTTGGTTTCATTATTATGAATTATAAATGTAATTATATAATTATAAACAATTATAAATAAGGATTTTAATCTAGATAAACATTTTGTAAGGTAGAGCTAGTTCGGTAAGTCTTATAATTGTGTGCATTTCAGTCACTATTTCATACTCATTCAGTTTTTTTGGTAACAGAAACCTTAAATATATCAGTGAAAACAGTTATATTGAGAATTAGGGTGCACTGAATAACATTATGTGACCACAGAGAAGCAAGATAATATGACACACTGACGTCATCTTGGAATCTAAAGCGGGTTTTAAATCGGATGTGTGAAATGTTTAATAATTTTTTGCTATTAAAATTCAAGTTCTTGTTTCAAAGTTTACAGATAGATGTCTAATGTGTGTGCCATTGGTATGTTCAGTGTTCGTGTAAACTGTTTAATAAACACTTCTGGCACTTTTTTTGAGTCTCTTAATTAGTTTTTTATGTAAATTATTCAATAAATACTGTACCGTGCCATTCATACCGAGGTATTACGGAACCGTGTTTTGAGACCGTTACATCACTAGTCTCTAAGGCTGAAATAGTACCTGCTGTTAGGTTTCCCGGAATCCCAGGTGGAGCAGGCGGGGTAGAGACCCTCTGGGGCAGGGTGGATGTGACTCTGAATGTGATGAGAACAATGGTAACCTCCTCGGCCAGAACTGAACAGACTGTAGAAGTCAGCTGTCATCGTAGTTGAATCAGGGCAGGTCTAAGGTCTTTGAGTGGCTTTTATGGCCGGGGTAGGTCAGTACGAGAGATCGAGTATGGCCTCTGTGGCCCTATTTAGGGTTGGACGAGAGTTTAAGGGCCTTCAGGGACTCTGGAACAGAACATAGGAACGGCTCTTCTGGTTGTGACTCGGGAATTGGACTAGTTAATGGCTCTCCTGGCCGTAACTCAGGCAACTGGACTAGTTAACGGCTCTCCTGGCTGTGACTTGGGGGCTGGACTTGGGAACGGCTCTCCTGGCCGTGACTCCGGAACTGAACAGGATAGCGGTTTCCCCAGCTGTGATTCAAGAACTGGACTGGGAAATTGGAGTGTACCACGGGTTTCAGGATTGTGACAGGGTAAGGCAGGGGTTCAATGGCACACACTGATTGTTCTGAAGATCGTGCAGCCACCAGTGAAACCTCTGGAGATTCTACGGCCGGAGCCGATATCTCTAGGGGTTGTGCAACCACTGGCGGGACTTCCAGGAACTTGCCCTCGTCATCAGACACCACTGGGGTCAGTGCAGCCACCAGCGGAACCTCCAGGGAATCCATGTGCTGATTCGACTTTAGGAGGCTCTCAGCAGGGGACTTAAAGGCACCGTGTGTGGACCACACACTCAGATTGGCGACAGCCATAACAGGCAGCATGGAGGAGAGAGGAACAGTTTCAAGGGGCCTCGGATACAGGGGGTCTGGGAAAGCCAACTGTCCTGGATGACATCAACAGGGGGTCCGCCAAGCAGAAGATCAGCATGACATCCCTGGTGGCTGAAGACTTAGCGACCATCCTGGACTGCGGCTCTGGGTTGGTGGCCATTTTGAGCTGGCTGAGGCATGGTGGTCATCTTCAGCACTGGCTTGGGCTGAGGGATGGCGCTCATCTTGACTGTTGACGTAGTCTGTGGCAGGGCGGTCATTTTGTCTGCTGACTTGGACTGAGGTTGGTCGATCATCTTTACTGTTGATTTGGACTGAGGCTAAGCGGCCATCTTGAGTGCTGACTTTGACTGATGCAAGAGGATTGTCTGGTGCAGTAGTTCTGGTTTGACCGTTTTTGGACAGTGGTGCAGTCTTGTC
Organism: Enteromius viviparus; assembly: GCA_032353835.1. Classification (NCBI taxonomy): domain Eukaryota; kingdom Metazoa; phylum Chordata; class Actinopteri; order Cypriniformes; family Cyprinidae; genus Enteromius; species Enteromius viviparus. The sequence continues at coordinate 2,183,107 of JAUCNO010000548.1, read as the reverse complement.
ATCATCTCCTCTTAGTCATGAAAAAAAAGGTCGTTGACGAACATATTTCGTCTCGTCTCGTCTGACGAAATTAACACTAGGGATCAGTGGCCATTTTGTGCAGTGACTCGGTAACAGCGGCCATTTTGTGCAGTGACTCTGTGTCTTTGAAGGGGTGATGCAATGTAACTACCCCTTGAACATGAGAAGTGAGTTTTTTCTCATCCTCGATGGGACTGATTCAAACAACGTCAAAAAGAACAAAGTCAATCAATTCTGCCAATGACCAATCAGGATCGTCCTCAGGCAGAGAGTAGAGGAACACCAAATCTAGCCCCAGCAGGAAACAGTCCATTATTTTGTCTTCCTCCTCACAAACCAGATTACTGCATGCCAAAAACTCAATATATAATCCTCAATATATCTCCCACGTTAGAAAAAGGGTTCTACGTTGAGACAGTGGAATAGAGTCATTAACTTGCCTTCCTTGCTTGAATACACTGCTGAATCCTGTAGCGACTACGTTTTCTGTAATGATGGGGACAGAGGGGCGCGGATCCAAATGCAGAACTTTATTCATTGTCTGCAGGCAGGGTCAGAACAAACTCTGGAACAACCTACCAAACACTGTTCGGGAGGCAGGCACACTCTGTCAGTTTAAATCAAGACACCTCTCTTTAACCTGGCTTACATATAGCACACTAATGCACTTCTATTAATCATATCTGTTAAAGGATTGTTAGGCTGCATTAAATAAATCAGTTGGAACCAGGAACATTCCCCATAACACACAATGTACTCATTACATCATACAAATTAATGGCATCTATGCTAATATTAGTCGGTCTCTATCTTATTTAATTTCTCAGTCCGTAACTTGATCAGATGGTGGATCACCATCAAGTGATGATGTCTACAGGAGAACTGGCCCCCCCAACTGAGCATGGTTTCTCCAAAAGTTTTTTTTTCTCCATTTTTTTTACAGATGGGATTTTGGTTCCTTGCCGCTGTCGCCTCTGGCTTGCTTAGATGGGGACACCTAATTTCTATCGTCAATTTAATTACAAAGATCCTATTTGAAGCTGATCTAGACAACGACTTTTTCCATTTAATAATGAAATGCCTTTAGATAAAAATTGAGTGTTTAATCTGGTCATTTTACATTACTGACACTCTATTACCAAATCTGAGAATGTTCAGTGCATTGTGAAAATAGAAATATATATATATATATAGATAGATAGATAATATATAATATATTGACTTGAAAGCACTAAATATAATTATTTCGTAAATTAGTTTTTTGATATTTTGATTTTATTTCAAGTACATATATCTGAACATTTATAAAATAAGATAATTTTTTTTGACAATTCAAGTCACCATTTTTAATGGTGCTTCATACAACTATTTCAATACAATTGTTACAGAGTATATAACAGTATAAACATGAAAATAATCATCAAAATTGTATAGTAATGTTAGACCGTCACTCTCGCCTGTTCTCAGACAGCGCACCATCCCAAACACCTGCCACCAGCTCATTATGACTTGATTGTCAGCACCTGAAGGGCCTGCTATAAAAACCAGCCAGACAGTCAATGGCTGAGCTCAAGGTTAAACGCTCACACATACCGGCCTCTGCTCTTCTCTGTTTGAGACCCGAATTCGATCTGTGCTCTGAATGCCTTGCTTCCTAAAGACTCTGAAACGACTTTGAAAAGACTAAGTATTACTTACCTGAGACCTACCTATTTGATTGTGTGATTCTCCTGTTGTCTACCTTCAATACTTACCTGTATACCTACCTGAGAGCCTGCTTGACTTTTTGTTATTCCTTTTTCCACTGCACTTGAAGTTTGATGTCTGAAATGGAAAACCTATGTTTGTGCACAAAATAAACTCACCTTGACTGCATCCCATTTGTCCGTATTGTCTGAGCTTGACAGAAGCTCAGCCCATCAACCGAAAATCGATTTGGCTCTATTTCAGACCTGCTCTCAGGATGGTCATCCCATTGAAGAGTACGCCAAAGAATTTTCTGATGCTGCCCCTCACGTGACTTGGAATGATCAGTCCCTTAAAACCTTGTTTTGGCTAGGACTCGATCGTCACCTGGCTAAACAAGTTTCCATCTCCAGCCATCAAGGTACACTAGATCAACTGATAACAAAAACATTGTGGCTGGGAACTTTCTCAGGTACTGTTAAAGAGAAATCCGCCACCTATCAAATTCCAGTAGGTCCAACCACACCGCCAAATCATTTTATAACCAAGATTACCAACCCAGCACTGCAATCAGTAAGAGCGGCAAAAAGAATTAATGTTTCAAAATCAGAGGCAGAGGTATTTCCCGTTCCAGTCCGGGAGATCCCAGAGTCCACTCCAGAACCTCCTCCAGTCCCTAGTTTACAGCCGGATGAGCTGTTTCCTGATCCCGATCCAGTCCCTAGTTTACGGCCGGGAGAGCAGTTTCCTGATCCTGATCCAGTTCTTAGTTTACTGCCGGGAGAGCAGTTTCCTGATCCTGATCCAGTTCTTAGTTTACGGCCGGGAGAGCCGTTTGACATTCCTGTTCCTGCTCCAAGATTACGGCCAGTAAAGCCAGTTCCTGCTCCAAGATTAGCCATCATCAGGGTAAAGGTGGGCGGGTGTAAAGCGTGGGATTGGACTTCTGTGGATTCTAAGCATTATTTTGATTGTCAGCACCTGAAGGGCCTGCTATAAAAACCCAAACAGTCAATGGCTGAGCTCAAGGTAAAACGCTCACACATACCTGCCTCTGCTCTTCTGTTTGAGACCCAAATTCGATCAGTGCTCTGAATGCCTTGCTTCCTAAAGACTCGAATTTGAAAAGACTAAGTATTACTTACCTGAGACCTACCTGTTTGATTGTGTGATTCTCCTGTTGTCTTCCTGCAATGCTTATGTGGCGACACCGAGGGGTGTGGTGCAATTGAATTAAGATCTTGAAGTTACCTTAAATTGAATATCCGACTACGCCACCCTGGGAGTAAACCAGGGAAAATACTAAACCACTTGATTTAGTTTGTTGAAAGGAAACTAAACAAAATAAAGAAATAAACTTCCAAACACTATCATTACATCAGTAACGCCAGGTAGGCCGAAACCATAAACAGAAAACAACAAAAAAAAAAACAAATCAAAGCAACAAAACATACAACTAAACACACACGAAGCAGGACACTTCAATACCGCAACAGATTCAAGCAGTCCCTTAAACAATGGCGAGACGGCAGCGTCTATAAAACGCCGTACCACGCGGCAGCCGTAATGGCGGTCACAGTCAACAAAAGCGTTTTCCAGAATATAATGCAGCAGCACAAACAGCGCCGAGACTTTCGTACATTAATTCCGCTAGAAACGAGAGTTCCGCCAGGAATAAGAATTCTGCTAGGAATGAGAAGGATTCTCCTAAAAGCGATACATGACAAAGACATTAATACAAAGGCAGTTGGCTTATTAAAACAGCTATGGTTACGAACACTTACCGTTCAAATCTCACGCAACTCAATCACGTAAGAGGGTACAGGGTTCAGCAAAGCCAACTCTCCCCGTAATATACAGGGGTGCAGGAATACCTAATCAATTTGCACATCCAAACATTAGCTAGATGTTACAACAAACCCAAACCTGGTAAATGATCGTACCTGAAGAGCAACCACCCAACGCCACGCAGCACAGCCGGAACACTAGACCACACGCTGTATAAAAACAAACACATTACCACTTGAGGTACACAAAGAAGTTCGCTCCTAGAGCTATCAAACAGCATGCTTACTTACAGCTCGCAACACAGCCGGGGCACTGAACAGCACACTCCAGTTACGCAACCCACCAAACAAACGGTAGGGGGAAAATAGGACGTGACGCGTCCCAGGTAACAACCAATCACCCTTTAAATAGTGAAGTACCTCGTTCCAATTGGTGGCTGCTGCTGTCATTTATCTGACCTCACTACATAACGTTATGCCTCAGTGAGCGTAGCTTACAGCGTGAAGAAGAGACAAGACAGTCAGTATGTCATCGAATTCCTCGGTAATAAAATTTGCTTTTGTTGATCACAAAGAGTTACAAAAGTTAAGGGAGTCTCAATCCTCTAATAGTGCAGTAACAGCCATCATACAATTGCTACACATAGTTGATCTCACCCTGTCTGAAAAAACATTTACAGTGAGTGAGCTCAGTGACACACATGACATGGCCTGTCTCTGTATTGCTCTGCCTGTAGTTGAAATAATACCGTTTAATATGTATTGAATGTAAACCCTAGTATGCTGCTGTTCATACAAGTTAAAGTGGAGCTTCAACACTAGTTTGTTTTTTTTCTCCGGTCTCGACTTGGAATCGGCCTTGGTCTCGACTTGGTCTTGGTCTTGACATGGTCTGTTTTGGTCTTGGTCTTGTCTTGGTCTCGATACCTTCTGGTCTTGGTAGTGTCTTGGTCTCGGTTTAGGCGGTCTTGACTACAAGTCTACTTGGAGGCCACCACACTCCCAGTTGAATGAGCCTTGACTCCTAGCAGTGGTGGGAGACTAGAGAACTCAGTATAAGCAGATGGTATTCACAATAGCTTCTTCTGGCCGGTATCCCTGAAGAAAGGAGGACTAATGTCCTGCAGTACAATCGGCCCTCAAGGGGCCCTCAAAATGCACCCACAGGGTAGGATGAAGGGACTATTGCAATCTGAGTTCTTCCCTATGGTCTCAAAAGGTGGCCCACGGAGGGCCTCTAACACCACAGCCAGATCCCACATAGGGATCCCACGTACTGGAGGCCTCAGCGCAACATGGAGGAAACGTGTGACCAGGGGGGTCTCTACCAACGACGCATCTGTCACTAGCATTACGTTGCAAAAAGGAGCTCCCAGCACCAGGCCCTGATGCAGGAACCAAGGTTTCCTTCACATTTCAAGGAAAGCATGGCATGACACTTTGGTTTACCCTCAGGGAAAAAAACCTTTTCCTGAGCCACCACTGTAAAGGTGTATGTACAGCAGCTCCAAAGGGTATCAGGTTGGATGCAGCTGTCATCAGACCCAGCAAACTCTGAAACTGCTTGACAGTGATTGACTCGATCTTACAAGCCTGCATCCTGGTCGAATCCCACACCAAGATAAGCGAATCTCTGTGCTGGAGAAAGCACACTTCTCTTGCTGTTCAGTCTCAACCCTAACCATTTCATATGAGAGAGGATGACATCCTGATGTCTGGTCACTTTGCTCACCAACTGTGCTAAAAACAGCCAGTCGTCGATGTTATTGAGTATGTGGATACCCACAGTAGGATCACATTGACGACCTCCTTACTTAAGAGAGCATTTACTTCTCGATCAATAGCAAAATCCTGCTCAGGGCGCACCAGTATGGACAGAACCCTCAATAGTCCTGGTCCATGGGCACCAGCCAGGACATTTAATCTGAGGACTAGCCAGAATGATGGTCTGCTGCTCCGCCTTCAACTAAAAACCCTCAGGCCAGGGAGCATCACTCTGACTACACTTAATGTGAGTTTGAGGAGTACTGAATCCGCCCAGCAGTGACACAGACTCAGAAAACAAGAAATAATTTAAATATCTTCCTACTATTTTCCTCAGACATATTCCTGGTAATTAGGCTACTTTTGCTGATGCTGTGACAAGCTTTAGCCTGTTGCATGTATTTGAAAGCAGAACTCTTCAGCTTTGCTGATGGCGCACTCTCTGTAGTTATTTTGGTAAAAGTAACTCAAAAGTAATACAGGAGTCATGTAACGCATTGCAATTTTCAATCAGTAATATTGTATAATGTAAGGAATTACTTTCACTCAAGTTCCTGAAGATGAACCTGATCTTCATATTCTGTTTTCCAGAGTTCACATGCAGATATAAAGTCCTTTTGAAATTATCTTTTGGATTGGCTATATTACAAAAAGCTGGTCTTTTAGTAAATTATAACATACTAAAAGTGTAAAAGTGCTAAAAACAATCCTCCACATTCTAAAAATCACATACCAAAACCATCCAGCTAGTTGTATGTTACCTTATTATACAGTCCGCTCTTTCGCTAAAGTGGATAACTGTTTCTCTTACTAACCAAGGTGTTTTATATGGAAATATTTTTTTGTATGCAGCAACATCTAATTTGATCTTTACCAGAAACATCTGGTTCCAGCATGCCACACACCTGCTTTCCATTCCCAGAGCAGACAAATACATTCTTTTGTTTCACAGAATCAGTTTTCTCACTAATTTGAGCACTGTTAATCATGTTTCGGCAGAGATTCAGTGTTTTTTTTTTTTTACAATTTCCTGAAAACTTTTAATAGAAGAAGTATCACAAATTAATCTCAGACACTGTTAGCTCTAATGAATATGATTTAGTATGTCGCCTTTACTGTTTCAGTACTGCTATCTTAGGTTTCACCAAACTGCTGCCCTCTTGAGTTTGAAGCTGTGCCCAGTGGAAGGATGTCTGTTATCCATCTCGGATCAACTATGGGTGGACACCTGGATCCTGAATGCACTGTATGGGTTAGCAAAAACTGGTGAGTACATTTCATTTGCAATTATGAAGCCACCTTCATTATGTATGTGCTTGAATAAATCCAATAAGAACATATATAGCTGTACTAAACAAGTAGGCCTACAGAACATGGTTAAATAAGAAGAGTACAGTATATTTGGTTTTTAAAGTACATTGTATTTCATAAAGCACCAAAAAGCATTAGTAATATAGGCTATTTAGAATAATATTTTCTGGCAAAATATATATGACTTTAATTTTGTTTAGCAAAAGATTATATTTTACATTATAAAATCAATGAATCACCAGTCCTTGAATTGAAATGCATGGGTCTAAAGGCCAAAGTATACTTTAGTTTTAACATGTTTACAGTGAAGGCAGACATGACATTAATTTTGCCAAATGTTAGTTCACTTCACTGTTTGTAATCTGCAGATCCAGCACATACAGAAGCAATTGAACATGGAATGCAAATGGCAGCAGTATTCAGAATAATAAAAAACTGTAACTTTGCATGAATGAACAAATTTGTCAACGTTTTGTATTTTTTTAAATATGCATTACAATGACAGCATTATGGTCAGCAGTATTCATTCAGAGCTCTAAATATAAATATTTAAGAGCTGAAAGATGAATAATGATTTAATTATATTTCATTATACTGTTTTTTTTTTTTTTTAATTTTTATAATGCACCAATCTTTTATATGAATCAAGCTATGTTATTTGAATCCAGTTGTTCCAAAAAGGCAAACACAAAACTGTAGTGTACAACATACTGCACTTTCGTATTGATGTGCAGCAAATTCATCACATTAGCTCACAGATACACATTCTTTCTCTTTAACATACACACTTTCTATCAAACACACACACAAAATACTGTATGCACACACATGAATTCCAAATCAAACTGATATGAAAATCATTAACTCCCTTAGGAATAATTGGTCACTGCTCAACCAGCCAAAGCACTGAAAAAGTACTTTTTGAAGGTTACAGTATATTAGTTCATTGTTCCATCCAAGAAAAAACAAAACATATTCATATTTCATTTTTTTTACTTAATTGTTACATAATAATAATAATGATAATCCTTGCTCCTCACATAATGCAAATAAACATAGAATCTGAGTAACCGAGGAGTATTAAAGGGTTAGTTCACCACAATGTCCTCCGCCATTTTGGAAAGTATTTCAAACTTATTTGACGTAATCAGTGTTGTTTACATCGAGGAAAGCACTCATATGCATTGGGATACTCTAAAATGGTGAAAGAATGGTTACTTGTGTTGTTTTTGTTTTCTTTGCGCAAAAAAAGTATTCTTCCATCAAGTTTTATACTTTGTCTCATGAAAGCACCAGTTTTTCCAAAGTAAAACTTAATTATGGTTCCTTAGATCTAATATTATATTCATGGGATCATGATGGCAACCAAAGAATGGAGATGTTGGTGCCTCCCTCATGGGTGATCTGGTTGATCCGGCCACGAATGCAGTCCAGAGAAACATAAATGGCAGTACCATTCTGCACTTCGAAAGAAGTTCTCAGCCCCACGCTGGACCACTCACTACCTTCAGGCATATGACCACCCACCTGCTGGGCCAAGGATGTGGCCTGACCTCCATCTGTACCTTGCCGGTATAGGGTCAGCTTGACCACATTGCAGGAGTGGATCAGCTTTAGGTTTAGTGCCACACTGACAGCTCCAGCCTCTGAAAACACAAAGTTCCTCTGAGCATGCGGCTCACCTGACCCAGCTAGTCGCATCTGGTCTGTATACTGGCTCATCTGCCTAAACAGCAGGGGTTTATTTCGTACTGCCCCAAAGGGTAGACTTGTTCTTAAGACAGTGGCTGTGAACATTGAAGAGACAGCGGTAGGGATCCATATCAAGCTCAGCATACTAATCCCAGAACTATCACCAAAGTAGCGGACGTTGCACTGAGATGGGGCGACAATTTCAAAACTGAGCCAGTCTTTGCCGTCAACCTTTGTGGCCCCAGAAAGGGTGATGGAGGTGTCTCTGTAGTTAACGCCAGACTTGAAGGAGCGTAGCACCTCCTGGTTAGTGCCATTTCTGTTGACGTAGGCAATCAGTGAGAAACCTTCTCGAATGCAAGAATGACCCATTGAATAGATGGCCTGTTGGAGTACAAACTTCACCACACCAGTCTCCATGAATCGCACCCCACGGCTGTCATGGGTCAGCGCCACTATGTAGGGATCAGAAACAGTGGCTATACGGAAGGTGGGACGATAGTTACTCTGGTAGTGGGCTGCTGTGGACATCTGAGCAGTCATGGCCACAGCGCCGGTGTCATGGGATAACCAGAGCAGGCTGAACGAAGCTCCTCCAAGCTCATACGCTTGAATATCTTTACTCTGGTTGCAATATTGGTTGGGACTCTTCAGCACAAGTGCCAGAGTATGACTGGGTTCCACCTCAACTGCTGCACTTACAGTCACACCCTGGAAGAACTTCCTTTCTGGTTGCTCAATTCGAACCCCGCTGAGGTCTCTACTCTCCTCTTCACTGCCGTTTATCCGTATCCCGACTTGGAGAAAGTTCCTGCAGCTATGCTTTAGTGCAAAGTTGTAGTCTATCCAGAGCAGTCCATGTTGTTGGAGGTTTAGGTAATCATCATGGTTGGTCAGCAGGTCGTTTCCTGCTTTGCCACGAATAGTGAGCTGTAGTCCTGGATAAATGGAAGTACTCTTTGACTTTGTAGGTGGTATGACAATGGAAGCTGTCCAAGACTGCGAGAGCATGCTATCAGACACAGTTCCACAAACAGCATCACTGTTGAAAGTACAAGGAATGCCAACAGGCTCGCCATCACAGTCTGAACAAGCCTGGCACTCTTGAAGTTCTTGATTGTAGAAGTACTCATGACCACACAGCCCTCCAGACATCTCCCTCTCAGAGACACCAAGACAACGAAACCCACCTGAAGAATGAAATAGAGAAGACTGGTGAAGCCCAAGAGATCATTTAAGGGCAGGCATTAAGGTGGCATTAAAAGGTTAGTTAACCTGAAAATTAAAATTAGCCTGTGCTTTACTCACCATCTAAACATTCTAGTGGTATGTGTTATTCTTTTTTCAGATTAATCCAATTGGAGTTATATAAAAAATTTGCCTGTCTCCTCCAAGCCTTTCAATGGGACTAAACGTGTGTGAAACAAAGCATGTGTATCCATAATAATATGTCCCTCACATGTCTCCCGGGGGTAAACAAAAGGTGCAGTGAATCCATGCATTTTTGTAAGAAAATATCCATATTTCATTTATAATAAATACTTTTTGTCACTTTGGCTGACTGTGGTAAGAGGTAGATGTTCAGACGGATGATGTAGAACACATGCATCACACGCACACATCTGGAAAGGAAAACCTTTTGATTTACATCAAAATGCAACATGCAATATTTTTCAGTTTATTTTGTTCTCTCTCCACGTTCATCACTAATCACACAATGCATAAGTCTTATGTCATCCACCGGGATGCCTTCAACATATGACACATACCGGAAGTGAGAGAAAAGTGTTTATAACATTTGAAATATGGATATTTATTTTACAAAAATGCATGGATTTGCTACAGGAGCAATGTAAGGGATATTTATTAGATTTTATACACTTTATTTAATGTCTTCTGAACTGTTTAGCACAAACACCCAGGCTTGGAGGGGCCAGGACAATTTTTAATATAACTCCGACTGGATTCGTCTGAAAGAAGAAAGTCACATACACCTTGGATGCATCGATGGTAAGTAAAACACAGACTAGTTTTAATTTTTGGGTGAACTAACCATAGGTTTTCTTTTTGCTTACCTGGGGTATTAAAGCATTTGACTTGCTCTCCACACAGGCTTGGTAATTCTAGGCATTCATCCCTGTCCTGTTGATAGATATTTGTTACTCAAATACTTGTTAAAGATTAACACATATAACTTGCTCTTCATTGAAATCTTATGTGTTGCATGCATAAAACAGTTGCTGCCACACTGTCACCTGGCACATCCTATCTGCAGTGGGGGAGCACTGTGAAACCAGGAAGAATCCAGGGGGACACATAGTGCACCTTTCACACTGCGGTGGATCCTTCTGGAAGTTACAGTATTCTTCAGGCCCACAAGCAATTTGACAGCCCAAAACTGGGTGCCCTGCATCTCCAACTACGTTCACCACTTTGGCATCCAAATCTACCTTATGGACAGCATAGGATTTTTGCAGGTGGCTACGTGCTTGGCTCTGAAGGCTGGCCAGTTGGCTTTCAAAATAGCTTTGCAGTTCTCCCTGCAAGCCTTGGAATGAGAATTGCTTGACGGTCTCAGAAAGCAGACCGTACTGAGCCTTCACCACATCCATCTGGTCGTACATGCGGCGCTGCTGGTCGAGTATCTCACGCTGCTGGGAGAGGAGGGCCCCCTGCTGTTCCACCAGTCTCTGCTGCAGATCACGGATCACTACTTGCTGAGCTTTTAAAGCCTCCACCAGCTTCTCTTGTCCCTTTGCCAGCTGTAGATGAAGGATAAGTGCATCTTCGGAAGGGACCTCATTCTCTCCTAGTAAAAGAAGGAAAGAGTAACTATAACCCAACAAGAACATAATTAGCTTTTAAGAAGAAAATATTATGATGATTCCCTGTGTTTCTTAACCCAAACCTCCACCACCAGCATTTGGAAGATGGTTGGTTTCGTAAGGGGTCTCATTATGCATAAACATTCCCATTAATAGTGGAATATGCTGATTTTATCAAACTGAATTGTAAATATATTTGGGTTTACATTAGATCAATTATTTCGGAGTATGATTTTAGTTATCACCCTTTTGATATAAGATCAAAGTTTTATCACGCATTTTAAAACCAAGCTATTTTTTTCAAACTCCAGTTCTAAAACTATTTTAATCATATGGAAATGGATCAAAGTATTCTGCAATGTCTTGACAGTTGACTGCCAGCGGTTCTGCAGCTCTACCACTCTCCCTGTAGCCAAGCAGATGTGTATGTTTGTAATAATAGTTCTAGAGCCAGCTGTCAAATTCCGCTATTCATTGATGTATGGAAATTCCAGTACTGCTGTGAAAATTGAATAAAGTGTGAGTTTTATTAAGCCTGATAGTTTGTATACACTCCCCACTCTGTGGCACTCAGCTCATTATTTTCATAGAACACAGATAGAATTTCCTCTGTGATGTCTGTAATTCTCAAATATCTCACACAAGCAAAAACAGGTCTGCATCCTTCTCCAATAAAGAGCATTACAGAGCTTTCCTCTGCATTGTTTGTACCAGTTGTCTGGAGGGACTTTGTGAAACTGTGATATAAATGTAATTATTTATAATGTGTAATTGTTTGTATAATTTGTGAAAAAAATATTTTTATTCAAATATATTATGTAAAACTAAAATAATCAGGTCACTACATATGAACTTGATTTATACGATGGAATGACCTTGGTTGACGACCAAAAACCTTGTGGTAATACCATGCAACAATTTATGAAAATTCAATGTACTTCAAATAACAACATAGTATTATGTTACTGCATATGTGACCCTCGACCACAAAGCAGGTAGCTTGGTATATTTGTAGCAATAGCCAATTAACATTGTATGGGTATGCATTAGGATATTAAGTAGAGGTAATTTCCCATTAAAACATTTTGTAAATTTCCTACCATAAATACATAAAAACGTTTTGCACCCTAAGATTCAAGATTTTCAAATAGTTGTATCTTGGCCAAATACTGTCATATCTTAACAAACCATAGGTTGTTTATTTATAAACGTATAAATTATGTATAAATCTACTATAGCAACACAATAGCCGACTTTACTTAAAGGAAATGTTGGTAGCTCTTCAGAATAGGGGGTCATAATGCATTAGTTAAGCATTAATTAATGGTTATTTTTTTCACAATTAGGCATTAGTTGAGCAAAAACACATGCTTACCTTAACATTTTAAGGGCCCGAATTATTCATAAGTTAAGCACTAGTAAAATAATAACTTATAAAATAAACTAGTAATTTATGATTAACAATTATGCATCAGTTAAGCATGAACACATGTATAACTATTATCTGTTCATGTAGTAAGGGCATATTATTCATTGTTTACAATCATTTTAAAGACTTTAAACAAAAAACTCTAAATACATTTATGATACAAACAAAAATAAAAACAGTAATTAATAATTAACTAACATATTTATATATTAACTAATAATAATATATCTAAAGGCTATTTGCCCCCCTTTTCTAAATTTATATTATGACACTTATTGATTAATATTCAAGTTTATTGATTAGGAAAAGCTAAAAATTAAGATTAAACTATGATTAATATAGTGCTAATAAATAAAATTTGACCCTCTATTCTAAAGTGAAACTTAAATCCATCTTTATTATGACACCTATTGAGTAATACTCAAGTTTATAGACTATAAGGTAATAATTAAGGTTAAACTGCCACTAATTTAGTGCTAATAAAGGACGTTTGTTTTTAAAAGGACTAAGTAATTGTAAATAATGGCTAATATGCCCTTATTATATGTTCATGTAATCATTAGTTATATGTGTGTTCATGCTTAACTGATGCATAATTGTGAACAAGTTAATCAGAAATGACTAGTGCATAATTCATAATTCGGGCCCTTAAAATGTTAGGTTAATCATTACTTACGTATGTGTTTTTGCTCAACTAATGAATAATTGTGAACAAATTAACCATTAATTAATGCTTAACTAAATTATTCTGGACCCTTAAAGTAAAGTGTTACCGAAAAGTTCCCAAAATTCATAATTTACTCACCCTTGTGTAGTTTCAAACCTATGTGAATTTCTTTATTCTAATGAACACAAAGGGAGGGGTTTTTTTTTAGAAGGTTTTGGAACTACTCGAGGGTGAGTAAATGGTGACAGAATTACATTTTTGGGTGAACTGTTCGTTTAAGTGTTACACCAGTTTTGGAACAAGATGCTTTAATTCAAGTTCAGAACAGCTAAAACCCCTGTTTCAATTCACCTGGTTTGATGTCACAAGTAAGCTGAATCCCTAGAGGAGCGACACTTTCTGATGCGGGATATTCAATGTCCGGAAATTCTCCCAGAAACTGAGCGGCTCTGTCTGCCACATGGATGAGGGGAGGCTGGCTGGTCCCGAGCTCACACCCGTCTCCAGCACAGGGTCTCTGCCTGGGGTTCGGTCGTATTCTAGGAGGCAGACGGCACTCGATTCCTTTACATTCTCTGGTGTCGTTCGTATCATGATCTGGTCTTTGAGGCGTAACGCAGTCTGCGCAAACGGGTCCAAAAACTCCAGCGACGCGCGTCTGGACAGTTTCCCTCGTCTGGTCTCCAGACCGCGCACGCTGGGACAGACGCGCTGCGTGATGTTCCGACGAAAGGCTGGAGGAAGCATGATGCTGATTTATTGATCTGCTCTGTGTTGTCGGATTGTGCTGTCGCGGTGGTCTGGACGATCTGCCTCCCGGACAGTGTGATCCAGAGCAGGGTCTGGGGTCACCAAAGTCCCCCGAGCGCGCAACGCGAAACGTGCATGATACATAGACCAGGAAAAAAAGCACATTTTTGGATGATGGCATTGTTTAACCATTTATTCCCCTAAATAAAGAAAATAACAATTATGAATCGTGAGGAAATACACGTTTAAAAGATTCAGTACACACTACATACTAAAGGCATAGAAAAAAAGTCGGTTATCATTTTGTAGCTACAGTCTGGCTGATGAATGTTAAATGTTTAAAACCGCAGATAAACTCTGTAAACAGTAAGATTATTTTACCTGCAGCTGTCTTCTGTTGGAATTTCAGTAAAAATGTAAACAGCAGGAGGTGAGCATCTCTTCTCCGCTGGAGTGTGTGTGTGAGCCACTCTAAACACTTCTAAAGGAGAATGTCATGGGCTGTGTCTAAAAAATGAGCGAGTTCCCTATCTAGGCAACATTTTAGACACCATATGTACATGCAGCATTTTTAGGAATCATATTTGTGTGTATTTTAAGCATATGGTGTACATGGTGCATTTTGGCCAAATCAAGCATGCACAGTACACATGCAACATTTTTGAGCATCGTGCAATGATTCTGGACCCATGTTATGTAGCTATATGTGGCAAAAACGCTGTTTAGGTATAGCTTGGTTTAGTTTTGAGACACAATCCATGGCATTTTTTAGTTTTTTAGAAACACCACATTGTTTGTGCTAATTAAACCCAAACATCCTGCATGCATGTCCCAATGTTTCTAAAATGCCCAATAACTTTTCAAGCACCAATTAATGTCTCAAAACTGCTGTACCTGCTAATCATAGCAAAAATGCTGTCTAGTTAGGCAGCTCTCTAAGTTTAAGAACACAGCCCTTATGTGGCATTCCAAAGACTTAATTAGCATCAGGTTTCTCCAGCCTGAGTTTAACCCCTCACTCTCCTTGTCTTCCGTCTGTTTTTCATCTTTTGATGTTTCTCTTTTTCGTTTTGTGTGCCGTGTTCAACAATGTTCAGCTTGACACTTTTAACACCAAATGTCCGGATTACATGTAACAATCTCTCACTGAAAATGTGGTTCAGACAGAATTGTCTGGAATTGCCATGGTCTGCCTATTTTAAACTAACTATACCCTTCAATATAGCGATTTGGCCACAGACAGGAATTTAGTCAGTGCTGTGCAAGTTTGCAATAGAGGCGTCATTGTGAGTAATGGAAAGTTGTGTTATGATCAGTGTCACCTTTGTTTGTGGCCATGTCAGTTTTTTTAAAGATAGACAGGCTTTTGATTGTTTAAACAGCTGTTGTCTGTCATTCAGAATCTGTCAGGCAGAAGAAAAAGTCTTAAAGGGTCAAAGTTTATTTGCTAGAGTTCAGCCGGCCGTACTACACACACATTTGGGAAGGAGAGATGGGATAACTACATGGCTGATAACTACAGAGCTTTCATTTGCATGTTCAGTATATGGTGCATTAATCCAAATAAACATTTAAAGGCAAAATGAGATTGCTGAGTTATTGGCTATAATGTTGGCCATACCCTGCTCTGTACATAGCTGTTTGGACAATTCTATCATTATTCGTTTTATTGTTTGATCTCAGCAGACGTGTGCTGTTGCTTGGACATATGCTTAGTATCAAGTTACAAACATGTAAAGTTTGAGTTACTAAGACATTTTAATTAGGCTCCAATGATGTTTTATGCTGTGAAATCTGTATTACCCATTATTTGGCTGTAATGAACCACAAGAGTGTTTGATGGTCCTGAATAATACAGACCTGTGTTAAACCAGAATAATGACTTAACTGTGGCCTAATGGTTTTTAAAGACCGTGTCTCCTCACGCCCCGCCATATGGGCTTTTGGAGTCAATTGAGACCTAGTGTACTTTCTTTGAAAAGTGCTGAAGTATGTCTGTTCATTGTCAGATCAGTCCATGAGTCATGAGCCTAAGCTGTAATTTTGTGCCAAATGCACTCACCTCTCCAGCTGTTTATAGTAGTCTGCTTTCATTCTCTGCGTTATATTTGTCAGTTAATAAATAGTTCACACACACACAAACCCACACATCCATACACACACACACAAAATTTGCTAGTTTATTTTCAGGCACATAAAATTGTGAAATGAAAGCTGTGTGTTTGTAATGAATAAATCCAAAAAGGCACTTTACCTTCAAATATTCGCTTATGTATAAAGCAATTTATAGTCCATAATCCATAATAGCGCTTCCTTCAGTGAAAAACTCCATCCCTGGTTGTCCTCTCACATCAACACCCACTGATTTTTTAACTTTTCTGGTTGTGCTTGATCTATGCATATTTCCCTCCTGTGGATTTCTTGTAGATAATTGTGATGTTTTTCCAGCTGTTCGGACTCTCGTTCTGACGGCACCCATTCACTGCAGAGGATCACGAGAAGTGATGTAATGCTAAATTTCTCTGAATCAGAAAAATGGTCATCTACAGTACATCTTGGATGTCCTGAGGGTAAATTTTCATTTCAACAATTCTTTTAGATAAACATATGTGCCTTTGTGGTTGGAGTAAGTCACACAATCAATACGAACACACAGACATTAAACAAATATTTGTATATATATGTCCAAATCCTTTCTTAATAAATGTTTGTAGTCTTGGCAGTTGTGGATGGAACTTTTCTGTTTGAATTTTACTACAAAAAAATATGTTCTTTAACTCTGTACAGACCAACAAAAACAATATGCCATTATTTTGGTTTACATGATGTTAAACATTTCTGGTCTCAGATGTTTTGGTTTTTGACATGCAGTGTTGACTTGTGGGTGGCCTATTTTGTCTACTTGAGCTGGTGGGGGCTTTAATGAAACTTCATAGTGAGAATAAGTAAGCAGTAAGGCCCGATAGGGTGTGCTCGATACATCAGTGCTTTGAGCACCTTACTGCTTACTTATGTATATTACTTTAAAGCAAGTTCCTTAAATACAGTCCTTCTGCTAAAAAATAGTCCCTGACAGCAACAGTGAACAGCAAGAGAATGTTCCAAAAATGCCTCTCATGGAGCGTAAATAAAAACAGAGAACAGCTTATCTTCAGCAGCATCATTTATTTTTTAACACTGTATGATATTTTCTCACACACGTACATCTGCATCTCTCTCAGTATGACAAAATATCTGTTTTCTGTCTTTTAGTTTCAAAACAGACTGATGGACATACAAAACTGACCTAAAAGAGAAAACTCATAGATACAGTAAAAAATTCCCTCCTCACATCGGAAACTGCAGGTTTTCGAATAAATCCAACGCATATCCTCATAAAAAACGTCTCAGGTTATGTATATAACCCTGTTCCTAGAAGGAACGAGACGCTGCGTCGACGAGACGCTATGGGAACGCCCTCAGCGTGACGGCTCTGAATAGTGTGTAGAATC
>JAUCNO010000548.1:2152219-2164799 GCA_032353835.1 Enteromius viviparus | reverse complement strand
TCATCTAGCGACTTCTAGGGGTTCCCCTTTTTTCAGGTCAGAGCAACTGCCCCTCAAAATTCCTGTGCACGTCCCTGCTTCTACAGTACATCTTGAATGGCTAAAATGTTCATTTTGGCTGAACTAGTAATGATTTTTATACTTCAGCCATGCAAAAATGCACTATCAAGCAAGTTTATGCTTCATTTTATGTTGAAACGTATTGTTGGTGACAAAAAAAACAAGCAAACAATGTCATTAATCATTAACCGAGAGGAACGCTTATAAATCATTGACCAATATGTAATCTACAGGTAAATAATAAACTAACAGTGGTTGGCTTGTCTCGTATGCAATCTCAGCTGTGCACTGGTATGCTGCTGTTTTTCAGCGTCACATGGAATGCAGAGACAGGTTCAGACCTGAACTTCCGCGTGAGGCAGGAAGTGAAGTGAAGTGTCAGTGACTAACATACAAGCGATACAGCTCAGCAGCCTGCTGCATGTGGGTTGGGGTGGTGTCCACCGTTAAACAGGAAAGAGAGGCATTTTACAAAAAACGTATTTATGATCCCATCACATAGTTATTAAAACTGCCAAATAAACCAAGGTAAGTGATGTTTTTGCTCAAACAAATATTTTTTTATAGGAGTAGCCTAGGTTCAGTGTGGTGTTGATTTTGTTACCTGGCAATAATCTGACAATAATCAAGTAACAAGATGATTCCGTGTGTATTTGGTGCCGAAAATTAGTCTAATTTCACAGATTGTTTTTTTAAAATGAATAACTAATTTTAATGACTTTATTGATTGTTTTTCATGAAAAACAGAGTTAAAATGCTAGAGCAGATGCTGTATCTGTACCTGTATTTTTGGACTTATGCTGTGAGTCAGTATATTTGATAATTGATTAGGGTCCAGACATAATGACATGAGAACATTTGCTTTTGACCAATCTGTTGTTTAAATAGGGCTCAAACTACTGACTCTTAAATTCATGATATTGTTGTGACAATGTTTAATAGTTTTGGAATATCCAGCACGAAGACTAACAGTAGTTTAATTTATCATTGAAGCTTCTTAAAACATTTCCCTGGTTTCATTGAACAGCCCATCTTATTCCATTTCATGTTGACTTAGAATAGATAACATTTGTTACATTTTGTAAAGAACAAACCTTTTTGCTGCTTGGCTTGTCCTTAGTTGTCCAGTATCTCTGTGAGTAATTGTGACCATCTCATTTGGAATAACATGCTGTCAGCACTCTAAATTAGCAAATAACAATAATTTGTACAGCAGTGACTGAGGGAGTTAGAAAGTCGTCCACAAAAAGTCATACTGAAAAATGTGTGCTCCTGCATGCATAAGTTTTAGCCTCAAGGCATACTTTTTTAAGTCTCAGGTTCTACTTATGATAAAGAGGTTTAGTGTTTCAAGCATAGAAGATCACAAGTTAAAGTATACAAGCTCTGTGACAGGAATCATAGAACAGCAAACCAGCTGAACTAAAATACTGCGCTCGAGTGTTTGATGAAGAAACAAGCAGGAGACTGGTTTTCTATCAGGTTACCCCAAAGTCAACAGTCCGTCTGGGTCTGTAATGACTGTTTTTCTCAGACTAAAATAACTACCAAGGAATGATAGCATCTCAGTGATTTTAAAAAACATTATAGCGGCCACATTAAAGCTACTCTGAGAAACTCTGAAAACCAGCTGTTGTGATATCTGTACATAGTTCTTTCCCAAATCACGGAAATGCTGCGAAATAGATCCGTTTGAAGGTTTCTTGTGTCGCACATTAACATTTAATTCTGTGGTAAACGCTAACTAGACTGCAGCCTCAAAAATGTCTAATTTAAAGGTCAAAATATTGAGTCTGTTTGGGAATTAGCTTTAATGCTTTTTCTATGGTATAAAGCTATTGCGTTAAAAGTATGTATATACTGCTATACACTGTAACTAACTGTGTGATTTTCCTGCAATACAAATTATTGTACCATAAATTGCACTGCTTGTTGATGTGCTATGCTATATATATTTCTGTCATGACGATGCTCAGAGGGATTGGCATGGTAATCCTAACAATGTTAATGTATTTGGTCTTGGCGGAATATATCTGTGATACACTGAGACTTCACAACATTCACAACATACTTCTGAGAGTATGTAAGAAATATTGAAGTTGCACTTAGAGTATAACATGCATGAAATAATTCCCATATAGCATACACGATCACATTGTAGCAGATCTACACAGGTGGAGCTGGGGAAGGCGGAGGGTTTCTGAAGTGCGCTGCCAAACTGACTAACAGCATTAGTCATATATTTGAATGTTGAGCAGAGAGTTAATTGGCTACCGATACAGGAGAGAACCAATCAGCTGTGCCAAATGATACTGATGTCATTAGGTCAGATTGGTTTAGATCTATACTGTATATATGTGTGTGTGTGTGTGTGTGTGTGTGTGGACTCACAATAAGCTAGTACAGTATGAGTTGTACAAATGTTTATGAGAAATGTACTTTTTAAAGAAATTAAACATATTCATCAACAAAATTCAGAACTTTCAAGGTAAAACAAGTTTGATTGCAGTATAACTATATAACTTCCTTAATATTAAATTTAAAACACATGCAACTGAGAAACAGATGGAAACATTGAGCTAATTTCTTTTCCAGACCTGAAATCCTGCTCAGATGCCCTTGGTATGGAATATACTAGTTACCACAACACTTAACAAAACAAATGAAAATGATTCTTGAAGCAATATTCTGGAAAATAGGTTAAACTGTATCTAGAATGTCTGACCTTCTATTACCTCAAACGTGTCAGATAACCAAAGATTTACTCTGACACAAGGTTTCAACATGACTACTGATAAGCAATTACATGTTTTCATTACTTCTTGTATTGGTACATTAAATATATGTAGTCTAAATCTAACAAAAAAAAAAAACACATTTGCTTATATTTTAATGTGAATATACCGATAATATACAATAAATCCTATGCTTATCAGTTGTTTGGAAAATAGTGTATAAGAAGCAGTGTATTGTGAGTTGCAGAGAGATAGTGAGTGTCATCTGTTTCCTGTTGGAAACTTCGATGCTTTCAACATCTTGCGAGGGGGAAGTTGCTGTAACCACTTCCTCCTTGTATAGCAGCGCACAAACAGCTTTCTGATTGGCTGCACGGCAGTGCTTCACTTAAACAAGAGGACGCAGTATTGTTTAACTCGCAGGTGTTCGTAGACTCCACCAGTTTAGTTTGACATCATTTAATCTAATTGAAGAGCTTGTTTTTTGTTGGTGAACAGTATAACAGCACAACTCATATTTGAATAAGGAAATACTTGGGTTGTATTGTTGGGTTCAAGTAAAATATGAAAAATACTAATATAAAATATAAAAAATGCATTTTTAAATTATAAAATATTTTTCAGAAAGATTGTAGACAGAAACAAAAATTATAACATTTTGAAGGAGAGCTTGAATTCCGTCTTCAGTGTCTGCCCATCATCTTCTCAGACTAAAACATGCTTATTTTCAATAAGCCACATGTAAAGGAATCATTAATGTCTGTGGCACAAACCATGCAATACGAGCTAGACGTCTATGTTTAAAAAGTGATAACATGTGCATTAATTCAAAGCAGTTGCACAAACAAATTGCTGAATGTGGGAGAATAAGAGGGAAGTGGGGTATTTTGGACCATGATTAACAGATAATGATTGTTTTATTATAGCTGAACTGCAGGAAGCTGAATAATCAGATATTTAAACTGGTTTATATATTTTAAATGTGACAAAAGAAAAGTTTAATCTTGAACATGAACTTATTTATTCACTTACTGCATCTCCTACAGTAGAATGAGACAGAGAATGATCTCTTGGCATGTAATTTATACTTTCTGTAATTGTGTACTCTCAGGCAGTGCTAAGCATTCATAGGCAGGATTCTGCATGTCTTGGCAAAGAACAAGTTATGCAAGCCATTCGTTTAGCCTTAGCAAGTATATTGTGTAATGCTTTTTTTTTTTTTTACAAAAAAAAAGGTTCTACTATATTACCAATTACCCTTGTACCCTTGTAAAAAAAAAAAAAAAAAAAGGCAACATCCAGTTGATAAATTCTGCACAGGAGTTACAAAACTACTTTAGCTGCCAGAATAGACTGATGAAAGCCAAATAGATGTTTTCCCCTTTCATTTTATAGTAGCCTATGTTCATATAGGGCTGGTGCTGGGTTCAGTTCAGATATGGCCCATAAATTCATTAAAAAAGGACTGGCTTTGAAATATTTTTTAAAGGAACACTCTTTTTTTTGGGAAATAAATAGACTCGAAATCCCCCTGAGTTAATAAGTTGAGTTTTAATGTTTTGGAATCTATTCAGTTCTCTGGGTTTGTAGCACTTTTAGCATAGCTTAGCATAGATCATTGAATCCAATTAGACCAGTAGCATCGCGTTCAAAAATGCCGCAGCAGATAGGAACTATTTTCCACAAGCACTGCTTGAAATCACTGCACCTGCTGCAGCCTTCCTTGATTATTACGCCGGAATGAGACCCTAGAATAATCATATCGGCCTAGAAAATCCCAACTCTTCATTTTCCGCTGGTTTAAGTACACAATATAACTACAGAAGAGTCAAGTAAAGTGAATAGGAAAAATATTGAAACTCTTTGGTCATATTTGAATGCGATGCTACTGTTTTAATTGAATGCAATGATCTATGCTAAATGTTTCTTTAAACCACGATTATAATAATTAAATATTGTTTAAGGAATCAACACTGCACTGAATAAAGCTGCATAATGACACTGTTGATTTTTAAAACAGAATCTTAATTTAAATAATGTATTTATTTTATTTAGTATTTGATGACACTATTTATTTGTTATTTTCTTGTTTATTGTTGAGAATCTGCTCTGAAACAATCAGTTAAAAAAAGATTTAGCGTCACTGGTGAATGGATAAATAACTGAGGTGTGGTTGTTCAGCTGAGAATTATTTTTTTTGCAAGACTTGTTCTAAAGATGTTATATTCTTGTTGTAGATGGATGACATTGATGCCATGTTCAGTGACATGCTGCAGGAGATGGATCTCCTCACGCAGGTGTGTTTCTCACATTGTCATACTGGCTAATCAGTGGGTTGAGTGCCTTTGCGCTTTTAAGTAAAAAAAAGAAAAATTTTAGCTTCATAAAAAGTGAGAACATGTCTAATTCAATAGAACACAGCAATAATATCACATTCTAACAATTCTAACAATGGAAATGTGAATATTTGTGCAAAATTAGAGATGTTATAAGTCAGCTATTAACGGTATGAAAAAAAAAAGGAAATAAAAGTGGAAGCGCACATATACGAGACTAATATACATATTGCATTTGTATGTTGATAAGATTATAGTTCCTGTGCTGTTTGTTCTGTAGTTTAAAAAATAGCTTCTATAATTGTCTTTCATATCTTGTTCCTTATTTGTCTTTTCACAGAGTTTGGGAGCAGAAGCAGAGCCTGGGCCGATGCCTGTACCTCCCTCCATTCCTGCCCCTCAGGAAATGAACTTTTCTATTGGTTTTACAGATCTGAATGGTACACAATATTTTAGCCTATTTTCTCACAAGTGTATGCTATTTTACCCAGTAATTCCACCTAAAAGCCTCTATTCATCAAATGTTGCTTTTAAGAGGGAATTAGTGATTAATTAACCATAAAATTGCTTGAAATTATGTCTGAGAGCAGCCCGAAGATGTACAGACGGGGCTGTTTGAAGTGGATGAAGTTTGTCTGCAATCAAAGCATGATTAGCAGGCTTACATGTTTCCCTCACTCAGCTCTAAATTTATACTTTATTAAAAAATATATTTAATTAATTCATGTTTTATTAATTCCCTTCCTGGTTTTAGGTAAATCCAGGCTGCTCATTTGGAGAGAAATTATTTATTTGTGGCCATGATATATCTTGGGGTCAACATAATCTCATTGCAATTCATAAATATTTTATTTTATTTATTAATAATTTTCATATTTTTTACTTATGCCACAATGATGAGGTTGGGGTGGACATACGTTATTGTTATTATTATTATTATTATTATTATTATTATTATTATTATTATTATAAAGCTTATGTTTTATATCATGCACACCAAAAATACTAAATAAGATCCAGTTGGGTCACACTTTATAGTAAGTAACACTTTTTTCTGCTATACGGGTTAGGGACAGGTTTGGTGGTACGTGTAGGTTTAATGGTAGGTTAAGGTGTAAAGAGTTGGGGTCAACAGTGTAACTATAAAAGTAATTACATAAATGTATAACAGAAGTAATTTCATATGTATTTTTAAAAGTATAGAAAAATATATGTACACAATAATTGCATTTTATCAAATTATTAATTTAAATGCAAGTATAAGGCCACTTAATATAAAGGGGAACTAAGGTTGCAATATTGCACCTGTAGGTTGTCAACAATGTGTCATTTCTTCTTTTTTTTTCACATTGTGACTTCTAAAGAATCTCTGCATGGTCTGGAAGACAATGACTTGGATGCCTTGATGGCTGATCTGGTGGCAGATATCAGTGCGACGGAAGAAAAGTTTGCCACAGAGAGAGATACAGTTAAGGGGTCAGCTCCAGTTGCCCCAGTACCCTCCCAGCTTCAGAGTAATTTTAGCTTTCAAGCACCAACTGACACCTCTAGACCTGCAACTTCCTCCAACTCCAATGCAGCTCCGCCCCCACCACCCACTTCAAAACCAACAAAAGTATGTATCATTCTGAATGGTTTGCAGACCCTCAGGCCTCGTGTGGTTAACACATACATAGCTGAAGGTTACAGGGTTTATTTTAGCACAACCAGGCCAAACAACAGATGTGAGCTGATATAATGGAATTTAAATGCAGACAACAGTGTAAAACTGCAATAACTTTATGAAGTATGAACCTTATGAATGTCTAGAATATCCATTTAAACAGCCTAGCCATAAAATGCAATTATCCTCATGATTGCAACGTAAGCTTAGCCGGAAATTCATTAAATATTATTTTATGTCTAGCCCAGTGCTTGGCAGAATGTCCAACAGGATATTCAGACGGTTTTATAATGTAGATCAGTTCTGTTTTAAAAGCTTAAGTGAGATGCCTAACAAGCACTTCAAAGCTTTACAGATGTACTGCTGTTTTACAGGTTTGTCAGCGTAATTATATTGCCTACTAAGAAGGATAGCATTGTATGCCTCCTTTTTCAGATCCCAGAATGCATGGTGATATTTTAAAATATAAGCTATTGTATTGAAGGTTTTTATTTCTGTTGTGATTCTCTAATCGCAGACACTACACCGTCTTCTATTTTTAGTCTGCAGAGAGTCAAAGTAAACCTTGCATTTTCTATAAGTAGAGCTCTTTAATGTTTAGCTTTGACCCTATAAAACCACTATCATCATTTTGTTTCACCTCAGGAAGAACTGGAGGAACAGATGAAAGCAGATAAGATCAAGCTTGCTTTGGAGAAGCTGAAGGAGGCCAAAGTGAAAAAGGTGAGAGATACAGTTGCTTTAATCCTTTTTCCGTCTTGCATACATTTAAATGATGTCAATCATATTATTTATTGCAGTCAGGCAATGCTCACGATGATTCATGCTGGCTTTGGCTGTAACAGCTGGAGACTCTTCCTAAATCCATTTATCAATAGTGTGAGTCATTTAACTGCAGAAATATAGATGTTTTTCGTGGCATTGTTTAATGCTGTGGAGTTGAAAATGCTGATTGCATTAGGTGATCTAGATGAGAGGACATCTACCACACAGATCTGTTTCTAGTAATAACATCAGTCAGATCATTCTGAAGCATACCTGCACCCTGCTGAATTTCATCAGTCTCTGTCTCTCTCATGGAAGCCCGAGGAGTATAAATATAGTACATCTCTTAAAAGATATCACAAACAACATCTGTTTAATCTAAATTGTCTCCTCTAGACCATAGAATAAATAAAAAAGATACTGGAGGTGTGCACAATGGAAAACATAGTCAGTATTTACAAAGACATGCAGCTTATGAGTTTATTGGATTTTCCCATTTCAGATGCAAAATTTATTGAAAAAGAGCATTAAAATATAATATAATAAGATGATTTACTAAGGTTTGAAGTGCAAAACAGCAGCCAATCAGCAAACAAAAGTATTCTTTGTTTAGGGTGATCAGTTGTGTTCACTGGATAAACTGAACGCACAGTGAAGACACAGAAAGTTATCACAAGTAATAAATGGTTGGCCTGTTCTGTTTTTGACATACTCATGGAGTAAGGCAACCGGACGATGGGTTTGAAACATTTGCTTTGCTGCGTCCAGTGTAACAGTGTTAGAATATTCTGATGTAAATGTTTCACATTGTCTTGTCTTGTCATAATATTTAGTATAAACTTACCTCAACACATGCCCTCCAAGAACACATCAATGTCCCTCTTCTTTGGACACCCACTGAAGGCGGTGCTGCGATGTTGCTGTCTTGGTCTTGTTTTGGACTTGATACTTTGCAGGTCTTCAATCAAGACTCTTTGAACTTTGTCTGGACTTCAGGACTCTTCGGTTTTGTCTTGGACTCAGCTATTTTCAGGCCTCTGTCTTGACTCAGACTTGACCCTCCTCTAGTTTCTGTTATAACTTTGACTCAATGCTTTTCAGGTCTTTGTCGGAACTCTGACCATCTTCCGGTTTCTGCCTTGACTCACACAACACTCTTCAGGCTTTGACTCAGGCCTATGTCTTTTTTTTTTATTTTTATTTTTTTTATTCCAAGGACAAATGCTATTATTTGTACAGAGATCAGGCCTATGTCTTAAATCAAACTCAGTCCTCTTCAGGTTCACAGCATTGACTCAGACTGAACCATTTGGGCTCCTTCTCGTGACTAACACTTTTTAAGTCTGCATTTTGACAAAGAATCATCTTTAGATTTCTGCTTCGTTCAGGCTCAACACTTTGAACTAGAATCAGACCTGTGTCTTAACTTGGACTCAACCATCTTCAGGTCTTGACTCTGACTCATCACTCTTTTGGTCTCATTTTTGACTTAGACTTTTATACAGTCCAAATTATTAGTAGAAATGATCCATAATCATACTTCATGACTGTACTGGATGTCAATAACTGCAAAGATTATTAATATTTTTGTGTCTCATTAAGTATCTTGACAAAGTTTCATGAAGACTGAACAGTCTCTTGAGTAATAAAAAGAGCAAACCTTAAGAAATATTTGTTTGCCATTATAAGGCTCAGACAGTAGGATGAATTAACAGTCTTGTTTCTAAATAGTCTGGCTGTGTGACTCACACTGCCTTAATTCCTACACTGAGTGATCTAAAGTTGGTTACTCAAAATGGTTGTAACATGTTGTAACAATGATTACAGCAAAGCAATGTGGTATGTACAAAACATGACTATAATAAAATTGACACTGCTTTGAATACATTAAGCTACATTTAGCATGCATTTCAAAATCTCTCTGAAAAGTTCATACACCATCACAGAGCCAGTAGTTCCCTTTACATGTATTGTCATTTCCGTCCATTCCATCAATTTACAGAAAATGTATCCATCTGTAAGATCATATATATCACATCTTCCAGACATCTTTGACTCTTTAAAAGACCAGGATGGCCCATCACCAGTGTGTGTCTTCCCACTAAGCCCCTTAAAATATTTAGGTTTCAACTAAATTTTGTTTGGCCAGAACTTCAACTTTACTCCACGCTGCAGATTATTCTGACCAACAACTGCAAAACTGGATGAAATCTTATGACAAACAACTGTAAAGTATTATACCCGTTTACTTTGGTTTACTGTGTTTTGGGGCATGCAAAGAATTTGTTGCAGAGATTTCATTAAGCTATGCCAGAATTTTAAAAGCAGATGCAAACCACCACAAAAAAAACAACAACAACAAGCAGTTATCTTGTTAACTAAGTTTAACCTTGTTATTTATGGTTTGTTGTTGTAGCTGGTTGTAAAAGTGGAGCTTACGGACGGCAGCTCAAAGACTCTTATGGTGGACGAGAGACAAACAGTCAGGGATGTGATGGACAACCTTTTTGAGAAGACACACTGTGACTGCAATGTGGACTGGTCTGTGTGTGAGACCAACCCTGACTTACAGAGTCGTGAGTATCACCCATGTACATATTCATTCAGTTGTCATCAGCTGTATAAAGCTGGATTTTGCGAAGATGATGAAGTGTGTTTTTACTGGCCCGCTGACAGCCAGGCTCCAGTGAGCTCACAGTACTGAGCTGACCTACCACTATACACATTCACTCTCATACACCAAACGACAGGTGGGTTTAATTTACTGCCTTAGACACCGTCACTCAACCTCCGTATCATGAGGAAATACAGTCCTTATGATCTAAATCCCCAATTTCTCTTTCTCCATCTGCTACGAGGCTTCATCTGCAGCCATTACCATATGTTTGCTTTCTGGCTGCCAAATTTTAGATGAATAGACTGGATTTATCTTGTGTTATTCCATCCCTAGAGAAAAAGAAGTGCACTTGTGGAGTACTTCAAACTTTAAAATATGTTTAAAAACAAAAATAGCACATGCAGATAAAATAAAAATGCAACTTAAGTGTACTTAAACATTTACTTAATACACTTTTAACTTTACAGATGTGAATAAACATATTAAAAAGTTTAATTGAGGGTACTTTTTTCACAAGAGAAATGAACACATGGAATGGTGGAAACCAAATGTTATAGTAACTGAAACTTGAAAAACATATTGGCAATAAACCTCTTTGTTTTTAAAAGAACTTGCCCTTCTGTTGGCATTTCTTACTGAAAATAAAATGCAATGTAACCAAAAGAACGTTACTCTTCAGGGTTAGCAACTGAGTCAAACTTTAATTGTGTTAAAGATCTATGCTGCACCTAGGTTAATTTTAGAGAAGCGTCATCTTCCCATGACGATATTTCCTACTGTGAATGATTTATAATCATGAGGGGACATCTAAACAGCTCTGACACACAGATACAGTATACTTGCACACTCTCTTGCAGTTTCTTGCTGTCTATGTACAGCTCTTTGCCATCATCTACTCCCATCAAGTTGAGGGACACGGAAATCATACATAGGCTCAAGGAAAATAGCTTCCATGTTATGCCTGTGAAGCAGACTCACACCATGGGTTTAATGCCAGTAACCACATCACACATAAGACCACCCATATAAGATCTCTTCACTACAGTTTTTATATGTGATCTTTGACTGCGAATTTGGGAGGTTGCAGACAGTACATATACCACAGTGTCTGGGTTGGCACCAATGCAATGTAAAGTATGCACAGTAATTTGCACAGTTAATTATAATTAGGAACATACATATTCAATATTAACAGAGTTTTCCCTGAATATACTCCTAATTTGCTACAAGTAAGGTAGTTGTTTGCAGTAATTATGTCTAGGTATTAAATAGGATTAGAGGATCTAGAACATTAAGGTATTAATGTGTGTTTGTGCGCGCTTTACAAATACTAATACAAATTTCTAATAAACAGCTAGTATGATAACAGTATGCATGCTAACAAGCAGTTTATTGTGATCCCTAATCTAAAGAGCTACCATAATTATTATTCCTGAAAACTGCATTTATTCTGTTAATTTTGTTGATTTTAGGGGATCTTGCAGCTTCGTTCCAGTAAATGGAGTGATTACTTTACACTAAAGCCATGCTAAGTTAACCGTTAAAAAAAAAAAAAACAGCTTACACTAGTTAGTTTCAGAGGAAGTTCTTCTCAATATTTCAGTTTGCAATTTACTTTCAAGCTTTTCAGCATTTCATGGTGTGTGATTCTCACGCTTCACATTCATACTTATTGTTAATATTGCATTGCAAAATACATATTTTTTAAGTACAATATGTGTATGTACACATTAAGTGCATTGTATCAAATATTTAACTTAAATTTTAAGTGTTAAGGCTACATACTATAAAGTTACTATACTATAAACCACTCTATACTATAAATCTTTCCAGTACTTGTGCATAAGGGTGGTATTGATGACCAATATGTAGTCAGATAAGGGAGAGTTGGGTATGGACCAAAAGGATGCCATTTGAACTGAGTTTGAACTTTCCACAGAACGGGGGTTTGAGGACCATGAGAACCTCGTGGAGCCTCTTTCTACATGGACAAGGGACACTGAAAACAAAGTGCTTTTTCAGGAGAAAAAAGACAAGTATGAAGTGTTCAGAAACCCTCAGGCAAGTGCTGGGACTGCTATTTCTGCTTCTTGATGATAAACATTAAATTACTAATAGCTAATACTTTAGGGATTTAGGGATATAGGCCAGGGGTGGGCAACTTCGGTCCTGGAGCGGCAGTGTCCTGCAGAGTTTAGCTCCAACCCTAATCAAACACACCTGCCTCTTAACTTTTTAGTGATCTTGAAGACATTAGGTGTTTCTCAATGTCAAGGATACTTCCTTGGCAGGACTGGTCCTTCCAAGTCACTTCCTTCAGAGGCTATGCGAGGCTCCTCTTAAGCATTCGGAGAACACGTAAATGGAACAGGCTAGCAAGTGCACGTAACTGCGTCATTACGTC
>JAUCNO010000548.1:2106279-2121356 GCA_032353835.1 Enteromius viviparus | reverse complement strand
TTTAGGTCATTTTTGTTTTTTGGTCCAAAAGAAATATTCCACTTGAAAATAAATAAATAAATAAAGTTTGTTTTGTGATTTATATTTATGAATGCAATTATAAACCAATAACATCCCCATCACCACTACTACTACTACTGTAATAAATGTAAAAAATAATAATATTTAGGGAAAAAGAATAATTTAAATGAAAACTATAAATATTGAAATACTAATATTTCAGGATAATTTAAAATTTTAATTGTTAAACTAAAGTGCTTCACATCAAAGTTGATTGGCACATTTTGTACAAACTTAAACTCAAAGCAGATGCATTATCACACTAATGCAGAGTTCAGACTGCACCATTTTAGCCTCGACTTTGACTCGCCGACAGGTTTTGAGAAATCACACACAAATTCCCAAAATCACAGGCAAATCGGTGCTCGTTCACGCAAGTGACAATCACACAGTGTGAACTATCAAGGATGTGATCTGAGAGAATCACAGAGTCGCGCCGTGTGAATGTGTTCTGGTTGAAAAGAACATCAGCGATTACCTACAGCCAATGAACAGCAGGCAGCAGGATGTAGGGGGAGGAGTTACGAAGGTATAAAAGGTAAATATCCTCCACCGTAATCTTATTTTCTTTTCTTCTTTTTGCTGCACAAGATCGCACATGCAATATGTATGGCAAGATAGTCATTAAGTGACTCGTCCAGTCTGAACTCAGCAGAAACTAGATTTTAATGTTTTGATTAATTATGCAACCCAACATTTTACAGTTCACACTGAATTCCTAATGTAATTATGCCTTGGGCCTTGTGTCAACAGGATGCATCAAGATGAATCATGACCTTGAGGGGATCATGTGAAAGGGCCTTCACTGTGTTATATGCTATTTACTAGATCATTTCCCATCTTAAGAAACTCATTGCACAGTTTCTACAGGGACAATGTCTTGCTCAAGGGTCTTTCACCACCATCACAGGGTAAAAAGAAGACGCTTCTACTTCGATCGCGTTCTCAAACCGCCCAACAGTAACAGAATTAAACATCACTGTAAATGTGGGAAACAGTTCTCACCAAAGCCCTGGGGCCAAAAGTGTGTGAAAGGTAGGTGTGAGGTCATCATTAAAATAGTCCATGTGACATCAGTGGGTTCAAAAATATTTTATGAATACTTTGTAGAAAGAAAACAAAACAGGTTTCATCATCTCTACCCTGTCTGTTTCCACTGCTATTCAGAAAATATCTTAATTTGTGTTTCAAAAGATGAAGAAGGCCTCCAACAGATTTGGAATGACAATTAAAGACAAAACATTCATGTTTGGGTGAACAAACACTTTAAACAATAGACTATAGACCAAGTACTAAACTGTAAAAACTGTTATAGAAGTAATTCAAAATAAAAGACAACACGACTTTACATGTAACAACATATTTTTTAGATACAGATTTAGGTGCTTTTCGTAGCTCGTAGTTTGACTGAGAAGCAAATTTGTAATAACTGAGCAGCTTCTCCTAAAATAATCATTGAACAACAGTGATTGAAAAAATGATTTTTTTTTTCTTCACATTTTTGTCTTTCTCATAGACACAAGCATGCTCAAAGAGAAAAAGATGTGTGACGCTTCATTCGCGTCTGGTGTGAACGCAAGAAACAATGTCTTGTTACGTCCACGAATGCATTTGTTTATTTAATATAATCACAACATTTGCTGTGATGTAATCGCATAAGCTGACATCGCAATTGTGATATGATTATCTGTGCAGCACTACAACAAAAAATGTTAAATTAAATGGGGTCTGAATACTTTCCGTATTCACTGTATATAAAGACGCTGAAATGGAAACTGTTTCATGACAGAATATATGTGAAGCACTTCTAAATAAGAGTGTGTTGACATTAATAACTGAGCATTCAGAACATTTGACCTGACATAGTACATGCAATAATATCATGGCTGTGTGCTATTAACAGCAAGCACATATGAGCATTTTAAGCAGACGCTGTCAACACTTCAGTCAGTACTAGGTTCTACTGAAGACTCGATTGCTTTTCTGACAAAAAGAAAGAAAAAAAAAATATATATATATATATATATATAATCATACTTTTTGTATTTATATTTGTTTAATGTGACTTCAAGGGGAAGAAAAAAAGTTAAAAAAAGGAGAAAATTATTTAATTTGCACTGTGGAAAATATTCAGGAAAATGAGAGATACAGATCAGATCAGACAGACAGTTTCACTTCAGCATTTGACAGAGAGAGAAAAAAAAAACAAAACAGCTGTTTCAGCAGTTTAACGAAGCAAACCCAGGAGTGGCATGGCTTCCGGAAAAGCCAGCTATGCACAAACAGACAGAAGTGTTGCACACAGTGGCCTGTAGCACACACCCTAAACAACACACACACAAAACACTTCATGTGGTTATGTCAATACGACTTCTATGCCCGTATTTAATAATAGCACAAAACCACACAATTGTTTTCTGAAATGAGAAACAGACCACACCCTGATGTTTTTTATATTTTTTAATTATTATTCTTTACTCTAACAATTAAAGCCTCCCCCAACAGGCTAAATAACACGTGATTTATCATTTGTAGCAAATAACCAATTCAAAGCAGGAGAAAACCCATGTGGCACTGCTCTTTAGCCCTCGGATGGGACTAGTTTTCTAAACTACGTTTGAGTTTTGTGCTTATTACAGGTGATTAATCAGGTGATCAATTAGTATAATTACAAATAAACATATATGGTGAAGCTAAATGTCTAGTACAAGAAAAAACATGTTAATGTGTGGTTACTTTAGTTTAACTATTATGTATTTATTTGTAGTAAACGTTAAATTTTGATAATTGAAACATATGTAACCGAGTGCAGGAATGAACGCGAGGAATCTTACCGGATACTGATATTACAATAGCCAGTCTTAACAGTTTACGTGATCTGGCTCTTTATTTGTGTTTATTTATTTATTTTTCGTTATCATAATATATCAAACGTGTGCGCAGTAAGAGAATCTACGGCATATCGCGTTGGCCAAAGCACACAAGGAAACGCGTTAAAAATAAAATAAAATTAAAAATAAAATAAAATCACAGACAATCACCGACATTGCATTCGGTCGAAATTAGTTTTATCAGAGGACCACTGAGTTTGCTGAAAAACAGTAGGTAATTTGCTCTAGAATTATCACAGAGGTTGTGAGAGAAAAACACAGATATGGCAGATTTAGATGAGATTAAATTCACCAAGTACGTCTGAAACAAAACATTCTCTAACGACCCCCTGTAAAACTAGTCCCGTCCGAATAGGGCTTTTGTCGTATATCCAGCACTAAACGGAAACACTTGTTGATTAAAAGTGAGGACGCAGTTTGGTTAGTTTAGCTTGCAGCTCACTAACAACATTACGAGCACAGCTGAAGGGTGAGGACAGGCGCTCCCTTCACAGATTTACGACTGTGTTATGATCCATCTGGCTTTGGCTTCTCTCCGACAGGGTGACCACGAGCATCTGAGGGCTGCTATCTCCAGCCAGATGAACGCTTGCTGTAAGGAATACGAATGAGGAGCCAGCCTAATAAAAAGGGACTTCATGTGCACTATATGAATCTAAACTTTGATTACTATATTTAAAAAAAATGATAAAAATAAAATTAATTTAACGAAATATTCTGATAAGAAGGATTAGAGCTTTCTAACAGTGAAGAGCTAAGACTTGTGTAATCTGCTGAGACAAATGTAATCTCTTGTTGCTTCATAAAATATGAAAATAATTCAAACGCACAAGGTCACGTGTCGGACACAATGAATCGAATAACATGAGTGAGGTTGAGGAATCAACAGAGGCTAAAAGAAATTGACAGACAGAAATAACTGCACATCAAAAGTCAGAACCATCGATAGTCACTGACTTTGATTTTCCACTGACCAGCTGACTAGCAGCCACCAATCAACGCTCTTCAAGCAGAATAAGACAGCGAACAGCAATTAAGAAAGTCATTTTAGGGTTCTATTTAAATCTCAAGTGCCCTTTTGTAACAGGGTGATCACAGCTCTTCTGCAGCTCAAAGGCAATAAACCTTTAGCCAAGCTCGCGTTTAGAACAGCTAGCAAGTCTTCACCCACTACTGTCCATCGATATCAGGTAAAGCTCCCATCCAGACAATGGTCTCTCCAGTTCTACCTTGGAGTCCTCAACTCTGACCATTTTTTATTTCTAGGCCAAAGAAAAATTTTTATGGCACATGAATATGCATTAAGTTTCAAAAATGCGATCGTACCAGAGCACCCTGTGCCTTGACGCCTAACAAGTTGAGATTTCTTAGAGGCAAAGATTTCAGCATGTTGTTCAGCTCACACTCCGCACAGAGAGAGAGCTATAAGCTATCTATTTTCCAATAGTCTTACGACTTGTATCTAAATTGCACAAGAGGGTTCCCTTCCAGAATCAAATCACTGCAGTCAACATCAATTTATGTGAATGTATAAAAAGCACCCCAATGCATGGAACTTATGTGCTTGGTTTGCCAAATGGATTGGAGTCATTCCACTGGGAAAAGCACTGGACAGTTATAGAATTGCTCTCTGTATCTCTAACGATTAAGATAAGAAGTTTCAGAGACTTGTAGGATGTGTGGGAAACATGTTCCAATGGAGATGCAGTCGGTCATGAGTCTGGGCGCAAAAAAATAAAAAAATAAAATGAACAATGTCCCCTGCGTAACCTATTAATTGTCACAGTTCACATCTTCCCATTCCAAAATGACACATTTTGGCCATACTTGATGGTCAGGAAACACAGAGGAGGCAGGTCTTTCCAACAATCTTATATCTAGAGCTCCATTTCCTGTTTGTGTGAAACTCATCTGCCAAGATCACACCAAGCGAGACATGCACCATCCAAGTGCTCCCTGCGTGTAGTCCCATTAATTCAACTTGCACTTTGGTAAAAGCTCATTAGGAATAAAGAACATGGAATTACCGCACTTAGTGATTGAAAAATACTCATGGATAGACATTTTCAACTTTAGTGGAAAACAGGAAATACTGGACACAGGTCTTGAGTCCAAGACCATATATTTATGGTTTTGGAGTTGTCATGAATTGGAGAGCATTTGGATTTTGACTTGAGATGCTGCAGATAAGTTTTATGGTCTGTGGAGGTTAGCTTGACACTGATGTAAAACCAAACTTCATTCACCCCAAAGGAAAGTATGTTTGCACGGTCTGAATTATTCAGACCCTCTTCAGGTCTCGACTCGGAATCAGCCTAGTCTTAGGGTGCTTTCACATCTGTGGTTCTATATAGTTTGTATACATCACTTTAGGCAAACTATAAATTTCGAAAAAGAAGCGCGGATGCTGCTGAAAAACAATGTTTTAACATTTAACATTTAAAACGGCGAAGGCGCATCGCAAGTCACTTTAAACCTCACCTCTTCAAGGAGGTCTCGGTACGCTTTTTTGTTCCGCTTTTGGTGCGCACTCGAGTGCGATTGTTACATTCACACCTGCCCAAACGTACCGCACCAAGTAGGAAATCGAACTCTAGTGCGATTCAACCGAACTAAATGAGGCAGGTGTGAAAGCACCCTTAGACTCAAATAAGCTGGTCTGGAACGCACCATAACAGAAACTCTTTGAGACTGAAAATGGTCGTGCATACAATGAGCACGTAACTTCATTTCTGATCAAACAATACAACTTTGCCTTCAGACAGATTGTTACTGATTAATCGTGCAAACAGGGAACATGCATTAAGACAGGGGTCAATTTGGATGCCATGTCGACTCATGTGCCCTGAGAGGAACCTATCTTTGTAAGTTAACGGGAGACCATAGACGCTGATGGGATATGCATGGAATCATTTCCAAGCAAGCTACACTTAGTGCTGCATTTAATTAATTACCTTTGTAGCTCATCAGAGATGCAACAGACAGACACGGATTTACTCGAAGCTATGAAGAGGGAAAACAGCAAAACGAGACTCCTCACGCTCTGCCAAGTCTTCAGCCGGCCAGACAAAGCGCTGACTGTTCGCAGTCTCTTAGCAGCCACTTGGTCTAGGTAGCAGCACTTCAGCCTCCCACGCTCAGGGTCAGGACCAGATCCAACTCAACATATTCGTGATAACATGACTCAAAACATCCAGTTGGGAGCTGTGATGAAAACAGTGAACTCCAGGCCTGGGTGCTGGCCCATTAGTCTGCTGCACTGATGTTCTAATTTAATTTGGCCACATGCTGGCAGTGCGATCTGTCTAATAGGCAGTAGGAGGAAAAGGGAACAGCGAGAAATGCTGTAAAGATGGGAACATCCTCTGTCAGCAAAGCTCTGGGTGTGCCTCTGCCGAAAGATTAGAGCCACTTTATAGCCATTAGTCACCTTCCAGTGGAATAGAGCAGTCATGACTGATCTGCGGAGATGACTAGATGTTTCTTACAGACAGAAAGTCTTTTTGAAAAACATTTTGTCTTATATTGGGTCTCTTAAACCAAGACAATTCTGCTCCTGAAGGGCCACTGTCCTACCCAGATGTTTCTAGTTATTTTGAAGACCTTGGCTGGTTCAGGTGTGTCTGAGGACGTAACTAAACTCTGCTGGAAGGTGGATCTCTAGCAACAGAACTGGACACCTGAATTTTGCTCAACTAAAGATACATAAAACGCAATCTGCCAGTTACATAGTGTGCAGTAGTAATGGACAATGATGCATAATGGAATGGGGCACAAATCCTGTGCAAAAAAACCCCCTGCAATTTAGTACTTCGATTCATCTTTTCCAAACTCTGTGAAAGTTTATATACTTGCTTGAGGGATTTTTGTGCATGGAATTGGCAGCAAGCAAAGCATGGCACTCAACCTCTGTTTTTTTTTTTTTTTTTTGTGGAGTGTTTCAGAATACTGATGCATCAGTGAATAACTTTTTCCCCCACCTTTAGTACAACATGCTATTACAGAAATCCAGCTCACAGCCAGCACCCTGTCTTTAACATAACCATCCTATTATTCCGTCCTACATCTCCATCTTTGGAGAGAATCATTGACACTGTAAGTAGAGGCTATAAGAAGAGAGAACAGACCTCTGTTGACCATCTTAATGAGCCCGTCTCAGAGCCATTCATAAAGCCCACTGTCATTCCCAGACACGCATATGAATGGAGACGAGACTTGAAAATACGCTCCACTGTACGCCGATTAATCCCATCCACATCTGCTGATTAAAGCTCTAATGTGATTGGCAGATTATATCAGTCTTGTAATTCTGAGGTTATTGCTTCACTGAGGGAAGTATTTGTCCTACAAGGGTAAGAAAGACAGAACTTCGTTGAATAAGGGATCTAATTCTGAGAATCGTTGAAGGTATTGTTCAAAACAGCAAGGTTTCCATGCAAAGATTCAAATTAAACTTATGTGCAAAACTGGAATATTGCAACTTTTCTAAACTTTTCCAATAGCAAAACAGAAAATTACACGGTTACCTAGCTGACTTATGGCCATAAGTTTAATGGCACCAGCAACTAGTGGGTTTGACTGAAGAAAGTGGTAAGGTTTGCACAAGAACGCCATGGGAGAGTTTTACATCTCCATGAAGACCAAATTAAACAGAGACACATATGCAGGGAGGAAAGAGAAACGGGACACAAAAGAGGTGACCTGAAAACAAGACAGATATTAACTAGTCAGTCACTGTGAGAGACAGACATTCATTCACATGGAGACAGTCCCTAAGAAAAAGAACCAACTAATGAAATCTCTAGACGAACAAGGACAAAGCAAGGGAAATGACATGGAGAGAGAGATTAAAGAGTGAATGTGTCTGACCTGAGATATGTGGTTGATGGAGGACTCCATCCTGCGCAGCTGCGAGGCCTGGATATCCAACAACTGCAGGACATTGTTGGCTAAGGCGTTGATCTGATAGGCCACGCTTGCCAGAGACTGGGTGGTGTAGGCTTTGGTCTCCTCCAAGGCTTTCCTCTTATCCTGTGCCTGCAGGTCAAGGTCAGAAAAATACCTTGATGCACATTTTCACAACAACAGCGTTTATTTCAACAGTCTCACAAAGTCCTACCTCCTACAAACCGCCCACGCACTGTCTCATACATAACATAACTGGATCTGAAATCGTTCCTATCTGCCTGGTTTAAATGTAACTTCTAGGAGCTAGATGTTTTAAATTAGACTGGGGAAAACACAGCCATGTTACAGGGTAACAAGCTGTTACAGTAAGCAAAGCAATGGTCAAGTCAGTGGATTTGATAAATTAGCAACTTGTGTAGTTCACGAGAAAACAAAATAATCAATCTGTAAAATAGGTGTTGTGTTCAGGGCCACGTTGGTACATATCTGAATCAATTTCACATATTTATAAACATAGTTTGAAAGTGTCAAAATTTCCTTTCTCACATTCTACATTTTTGTTTATTAACCTGCTGTTGCAGTTTTTTAAATTTCCAGTAAGGCTGGTGGACAGATATAGTAATGTAAAATATTTACAGTTTTCTACTTTCCAGTCATTTGCAACCAAGTATCACTATAGACACGTGATCGATACCAATAAAAAATGTGTTCGATAAAACATTCAGTATTTTTTATTCTTCGTCATAAGAAAACAGAGGCCGCGGAAGCTAGTTTGGTTGCATTAAAAAAGGCACTTGCTCTCTGGTAACCTAGCAACGTACAGTAGGGTGTGATACGCTAACAGCCAATCATGTAACCGTATCACGTTTGGTTGGGCCATTTCGTTGTTTCACGCTGTTCTGCTGGATTCTGAGGAAATTGTAAATAAAAGAGGAAAAGTCAGCTCGCAAGTATGGCAGTTTTTTGGATATTATAATTCTGCAAATTATGCAAGACCGTCGTCCCCGCCAAGACTGGTAATACCAAAAACTTGATGTACCACCTTAGCTGCGCTCACCCTTTGGAGCACAGCTGTATTCAACCAACAACATCTGTAGCTGCAACACCGCACAAGCAGCAGACAACCGTGGAGAGGTACTCTGCATCAGTGTCTTATGACAAAGAATCTAAATGGTACAAAGACATAACAGTGGCAGTGGCATTATGGTTATATTAATTATTTGAGTTTTGTTGACATTTGTGTCTTAATAACCGAGGGGATTATGAACAGAGGAAGGTTAAGTTTAAAATAAAAATGTTTAAATGTAATATATTTTTCTCCTGGTCCTTATTTTAAATAGGTCATTAAAAAAAAACAATAATTAGCATTATCGACCGACATGAAACACTGATATCGTGATACAGTTGTTAGCCATATCGCCCAGCCCTAGTACACCATCATGATTTCCGTGATGCAGAAAATGCAGACGAAATCCTGGAATCCAGTAAAAACTGAATGTAGCCTACAGTTTGCTATATGAACTAGTATCTGTAAATATTAAGTTGCAAAAGCCGATTCAAATATAAATCCTGTATGTTCTGTGAGTCTCTGTGTTAAAAAAATGGATGCCAGAGTACAGTTTCGCTTACTACAAGCGTGTGACGCTGGCAATGATTTTAGCATCTGCCGTCTCAATGAAGACATAAATACATAAACAACAACCCCAGAACTGCTCTGAGAGTCACTTGAAGTGCACTTTACCGTTTTACTTGAGTAAAGCAGCATATCAAAGGAGGCAAAGGAGGTGGTGTTGCTACAATTTATAGCAATATTCTCATTATTTCTCAGAAGACAGCCTTTAAGTATAACTCGTCTGAAGATATGGTGCTGCATGTAACAGTATCTAGAGAAACATATGATAGTTATTAATCTCCTGTGATGTTTGTACTGGCTACTTGATAAGTTGATAACAAAAAAGATGCGTTAGGATCTGCTTTCTTAGATATTCTGAACTCTATTGGGGTTAGACAGCATGTATCAGGACCTACTCATTGTCGAAATAATACTCTAGATTACTGAGTACTGTCATATGGACTTGATGTTAATGGTGTTCAGATCCTGCAGCAAAGCGATGATATCTCCGATCATTATCTTGTCTTGTGTAAACTCCTTATAGATAAACCTGTAAATTCTGCACCTTGTTACAAGTATGGTAGAAGTATCACTTCTACCAAAAAAGACTGCTTTGTAAGTAATCTTCCTGATTTATCTCAATTCTTCAGCACATCCAATAAGCGCAGAAAAACTTGATGCAACAGAAACCATACACTCTCTCTTTTCTAGCACTTTAGATACAATTTAACTCTGGTATAATGAGCACACTCGCACCCTAAAGAGAGCAGTCTGGACAATAGAGGGTAGTTGGAGGAAAACAAAGCTAGAAGTGTTTTGTGTAGCTTGGCGGGAAAATATGCTAACTTTCAAAAGCATTCAAAAGGGCTAGA
The DNA here is from genome assembly GCA_032353835.1 of Enteromius viviparus. Taxonomy (NCBI): domain Eukaryota; kingdom Metazoa; phylum Chordata; class Actinopteri; order Cypriniformes; family Cyprinidae; genus Enteromius; species Enteromius viviparus. The sequence continues at coordinate 2,111,013 of JAUCNO010000548.1, read as the reverse complement.
TCTAATTACTTTTAGTCTCTTTTAAAAGAAAACAAACATAACCCTCGGCATCTATTCAATATAGTGACTAAATTAACAAAAAATAAAGCATCAACAGGTACTGACTTTCCACAAGACCACAGCAGTAATGACTTTATGCAATATTTTAATTCCAAGATTAATACTATTAGAGATAAAAAAGAAACTTGACCCCAAAGATCTAGTCAATTGCAGACAAATCTCGAATCTGTCGCCTCCGGATTGCTTAGTTGGAGACACCTGATTTCTAGTGATTATCATCGTCTGACTACAGAGACTGTTTCTCTGCATTTGATAAATAAAGTTTAATTCTCGTCATTATACATTACCATCACTCTGTTCTCCTATTTGATAATGTTCAGTGCTTTGCTACAATCTGTATTGTTACAAGCACTATATAAATAAAAATGACTTACCTTTTGTAGCAATAGACGACAATACGTTGTATGAGTCAAAATTATGTTTTTTTTTATCCCAAAAACCCTTAGGTTCTTAGATATCAATGTATAGATATTAATTTAAGAAAACTGACAGTTATGACTGGTTTAGTGCTCCAGGGTCACATAAATACAAACAGACAGGAAAGAGCATAATTTTGTACTTGAAGTCATTTGTTTCTATTATGTTCTCTCTCTTCTAATGTAAGCTAGAGTAAATATCAACATCACTGTATTTACTAGACGTAACGTACCCTAGTTATAACAAGTCCTGTAAACGAGCACTAACCCTAACTTACACACTGCTGCTGTGCTCATTCTCTAGTGACTCATGAATCAATCCTGCGTAATTCACTCAAACTGAAGATGGTTTCTTTAGCACCTGTCCTGCCGCATTAACTGCTTCATCAGTAACTATGACATGAAGCAGGTGGCCAAATTGGCTCAGAATCAGACTCACCAAGAACTCCTGCCAAACAATATGTCTGTTTGGTTCAAACAAAAGCACATTTGTTCCTGTGCCGGTCTCTGAAGGAAACAATATGAAACAGAGTACCACCAAAAAACTAAAGCAGTGATGCCTTACAGTGAAAATGAGTCCATTACATTATTTTCCACATACAGTACATTATTGTTTCTTCTCTAAGCCTGGCCTCCCTGAAACGGGCTGATTTGTACAAAGCTCATCGTTCTAAAAGGTCATCGTTCAATCAGTGAGGTGTGCCCTGATTGGCCAGCTTTCCAGTGCACTGTGATTGGCCGGATACCTCTGCTGGAAATATTCCGCCCCCTACCATTTAGTTTTATAGTGCTCTACGATGCTGCGTCCCGGCACTATAAAACAATAAAACAAATTACAAACCAGGCATTTGTCCAGTGGAGACATAATTACTGATTATCATGACTGTCTTTTTACACGTGGTGTTGCATCACGCCGCATAAACATAACACCATGTCTGCATTCGTGATCGGAGAAACAACAAACACTACACTTCACATATGAAAAGGAACTTCTTTTAATAAGAAAACATAACTTATTTAAAGGTTGTGAGTCAGAAGCACCAAACTGTTCTTGCAGAGGTAGAATTGCCTCACTTTTTAGTCTCTGTGCACAGCCAGCATAGACTGCTCTGTCAGGTTCAGGAATCAGTAAATGTGCTGAACACACTCCAATATTTGTGTTCAACTGCTCTGGAACAGTGGTGGAAACACAACCTATCACTGATTTCTAGTTGTGTCCTCTTTTGGAAGCACAAAAAAAGTAGTTTCACTTTCACAACGACACACAGCGTCTCCAGAACATGGCACCATGCGGGTATATAAGACGGCGGCATGCAAACCACCATTAGGTTTCTGCTGAAGAGACGATCATAACCGACTCCCTAGAGCAGTCCGACCTTGTGGCAGGAGGGACATAAGGCCAAAAATGCTGTCAGGCTGCAAGGAGAGCATGTCAGACAAACTGGATATTACATGCAACCTTCCCAACACCCTGGGGGCTGACCTCCAAAAGAACTGCTGAGTTACGAAAAAAGCTATCAGTTACTCTACATTGAATTAAGCTTAACTACACTAAAGCTACTACCCTGAGAAATATAGCAAGCTAAGCTACAGAAACATGGTAAAAGTAGCTTACTTTTAAATTTACTTACTTTGAACCAATTTTAAATCAATGCTAACTTATTGATAAAAAAAAATGTCATTCAAACAGGTAGGCACTCATAATTGTGCAATTCTTTACTTAACAATTGTTCCAAACCAATTTGGCAAATTGCACACGGTCGAAAAGACAGCCCATAAGACATGCTTTAGCGACCTTGCAGATGTTTGGAAATTTACTCTTAAGAGGAGGACCACTGCCAACTTGCCCAGTGCAGTCTCTCCACTGTATGCAGGTAAACGCTCCACCAGGATCTTCTCTACAGCAAAGAAAAACTTCTCCAACTTCAAACCGATCGTCTCCAAAGTACAAAGCTAATGGTGGTTTTTACGCCACCATCTTATATACCCGTTTTTCCTTTTCTTGGCATGCAAAAAAAAGATCAAAGATCAGAGCTGATTGGTCTCCCAGGTGGGGCGTCATAGTGACTGACTGAAAGGGAACTCTAGTTCCTTTGTTTCTGATGTGTTGACTGACAGCTCTGGGGTTGCCATGTTGAGAAAAATCAGGAGTAAGAGTGGAGCATTGTGTGTGAACATGATATTACTGTAGCTCTAGAAAATCAAAATGTATTTACTCAAAAAACATATTCAGTGTTCCTCAAAATCAATAAAAACAGTCAAATGCAAACTCATAATTTTATACAAACCTGCAATAATGAAATATGTTATCAATTAATTTAATTCCACTTTCCATTCCAAGTCTTTGGCACTGACCTTCGATGATCCAGTTCAACCATACTAAGCAAAAATGTACACATTTGTGTTTGATTTTGGTTATCATTTAATCAATCATTTTTATTTATACCGTGTAACACTTTTAATAATACAGATTGTAGCAAAGCACATTATCAAGTAGGATAATGTGATGGTATTGTATAATGACTGGATGAAACTATTTATTTATTAAATGCAGAGACTTCTCTGTAATCCAAACAATGATAGAAATCAGGTGTCCCCAACTTAGCAAGCCAGAGGAGACAGCGGAAAGGAACCAAAACCCCATCCATGAGAGAATGGAGAAAAAAAAAAAAACCTTGGGAGAACCAGGCTTAGTTGGGTCCAGTTCTCCTCTGACCGGAACGCCCAGCACCTCCAGTTTAATTTTAAGCACATCTCAGATTGTGTAAAGGACATACAGTGTACAGTCTCCGATGAAGAGCATCTCTTTGTGCTGGTAACACCATCTACAGTAATCTGGATACGGAATGAGAAACAGAATAAGAGAGAGACAGACTAATATTAGGGTAGATGTCATTCTTTTTACTATTTTAGATACCTTAACCCTAACCCCATACCTAAACTTAACAACTACCTTACTATTAATAAGAGTTAGTTAGTTAACACTCTATATATTCGATCAAAAACAAACTTTTTATGTGTTCAGAATTTCTGGAATTATCCTCAGACATACAGGAGCTGCCAAAAGTTCATACTCATTCTGTGTCTGCTTCGGGGAAACTGAGCGAGTGACTGATATGTGACTGATAAATGATGGCATTTTAATGCAGAAAAACTGGAGCATGCAAGCACTTTTGCAGCAGCAGTAGCCGATGCTGGGTGAGAGCCCATGCAATTTTACACTCTCTGCGAAATTATTTGGCATGGCAGTTTAGTCCCATCAAAATTCTGCCAGCTCTACGAAAACCAAGCAGAAGTGACGTCCAAATGTGTTGGTGACATGTCAAATATAGTTAGAGTAATGGCAGCGAGCCAAGCTGAAATATTAATCTGTCTTCTAAGGAAAAGCGCTTTATTGAATGAATGAATGAATGAATGAAGCCTTGACGCATTTCTCCAGCTGCTACAAGAAAGTGCACTATTAAATAAGAGACTGACCCTTCTGTGTTATCTGTGAACCCTTTTGTCACACAGAACATAAACAGATAAAGATATTCTGGTTTCCTCTGTTTTATATCAAAAATGCACAATGATGTCCGTTAATAGTTTTTGAATGTCAAAGGGCCATTGTAAAGTACTACATAAATACTCAAATACTCTAAAATATAACACATTTCTTAACTCCGCTCTTTTTCTCCCTTCATGTCACAAGCAGAATGAATTTCTTAATGCTTAATTGAATAGTGACAGAGAATCAGATTCCTTGTAAAGAATCTAAAAAGAGTCTTCTGCCAGGTCATTAGGATTAACCATAGTCCACTTCATGAATTATTACAGTTTCTCTCGATTGGTTAAACACATTTCTTGAAACTATGGCTCATATTCTCACAACAGTAAACACAAATCCATACCATCTCACCCAGTTTCCCAAACATCCTATTTTCAGGTCAAAATAAAGCTCTAAACTCAAAACCATTACCTTTTGTTGAAAAACCAAACTTTGCCCTCTGACATCACTCACAAGCAGGCCTGGACTGGCCATAGGGCATACCGGTCAATGCCCGGTGGGCCGACGCACTTTTTGGGCTGGAGCTGTTAGTTATAATTGAATATTTTTTAAAAAGTTTATTAGGCCAATTTATTTATTACCGCAACGGTAAAGTATCTGAGACACGAATCGCGGCCCATTGGTTCAATCTGTCTTAAAGGGTCACAACACCCCCCTGTTTCAGCAGTGCTTTTTCACACCTCTGGTTTGAAAAATTTTCTGAAAAGGGGC
>JAUCNO010000548.1:2052875-2072724 GCA_032353835.1 Enteromius viviparus | reverse complement strand
AACGCTGCCAGTATGAAAGCACAAACGCAGCGCGCCGCTCACGCGTCGCTCAGGCGCTGCTTACGCCCTGCTGACGCGTGCAGTGTGAAACCGGCGTTAACGCGGTAAAGCTGCCCACACATGCACCAACATCTCTACTGGGTGAAATCTAACGGAATACTTTTTTAGCATACTTACCACGACGTACAAAGCCTGAAACTAAAACATAATATCTGTTAATGAAGGCAAAGTACACAATATGGTCTGTGTCTTAAAGCACTATATACTCATGATAATGGTTGACCGTTAACTAATATTTGACGCCTATATTTCTATAACTTGACCACTCTTACCATGAGCTTTGCCTAGTAAAAGTTCTGGTGCCAAGTAGTCAGGAGTTCCCAGAATAGGAGCCCCTTCCACACGTTCTGGACCTCTACGAACACTTTTTGGTGTTCTGTAGGGGGTGTGAGACACAACCATCTGCTGTGGAGTCTAGGAAAGCAAAAACCAAACATTTATTAATTTCCAATTCCAATTCAAACCCCCTTTCTCACATTTACATTGAGTTCCAAAATACTCTCACATGGTAGAGTGAGCTGCTCAGACTGGGCCTTTTCTTCTGAACTGGAGTCACTGCAGTCTGGGCATTGTGGAATGAGGTTGACGCAGACAAATCCATGGCATCCAAAGAGGCCAGGCTGAGGTGTGAAGTACAAGAGCGGTTTATGGAACTGCAGTAGCTCCTAAATGCAACCACGTTCCTGGGTTTGAGGAAGCCAGGTGATTTGACCATACTGTCAGACAACCCACGAGGATGGTCCAGTAGAGAACGCTCAGATTTAACCCTATGATGCTTTGCACTGCTGTGCTTTGGTGTAACCAAGGTGGGCCGGGCCGCCGGTGTGACTACGGAAATCTCGTTTTCATCCAGCTCCTCAAAAGAGGATGACAAAGACTCTTGTTTAACCTCATGGGCTGAGCCGTCTGAATCTAAACTAAGGCTTCTTCTGATATCACCGGGTGAGGCCGGGGAGCTAGAGTTGGCCCCTGTTTTAGGCGAAGCCACCTCCTCACCTTGATCTTCGAGATCACAGAAGAGATTTTTGGCCACGGCTATGGGACTAGACTGCTTTGGGCCCATTCGCTCACTCATCTGTTGACATATGGGTGCATCTTTAACATCGCCAAGCCCCACAGTGGAGAAAATTCCGGTCAGGCCTGTGTGGGCCATTGAGTTGTCTTTAGGAATGTGAAAAGACCTCTTGTACACAGTGTCGTTTTTCTTGCAATAGATCTCAGTCTGCTCTGGGCTTTTCTCTACTTCGTCAAAAGCTCTCTTGACTGAGTTTTTGGGCTCTGTTGGTGGCTCCGCTTTCATAACACCGTTCTCAAATGATTGACATGAATCAGCCTTACCCAGTGGAGTAGCACAGTGGTCGGACGCACTGAATTGGAGCCGCTTTGCAGAAATATCTGGTTTAATACCTCTGCTATTGTCCAGTTGGTTATTGAGTAGAGTCAAAACAGTGCTGTGATCTTGAACTCGTGCTGGAAACATCTTCCTCCGTTCCACAGGTGTCAAAGGAATGTTTCTTGACATTCCCACTTCTCTTTTGTTTAACGGTGGAAGGTTCTCACCATCTTCTAAATTCTAGAAATGCAAGATTACAAGATTTTTCGTTTTTTATATATATATACACATATTTAAGGAAATAAACAAGAATTTATCAATCTGACCAAGAAGGACACTTATATCAGAAAAGATCTCCATTTCAAGTAAATGCCGTTTTTTATTCATCAAATAATTACAAAAGAATGTATTAATTGTTGAGCACCTCATCAGCTTATTAAAATAATTTCTGGAGGATCATGTGATACATAAGACTGAAAGATTTAACTTTTTAACGGCAGATTAAAATTCTACATTTTATATAAAAGCCAAATCATTTGATTTTAATTTATTTTTGTTTACTTTTTTAAATATCTCATAATCTCAAATATCTCACAAATAACAAATAAGGACATTAAAAAAGTAGTGAATTCACTACAAAACTAAAAATGTATGGTAAAAACAATATTTCTATCAATGATTACCTTTTTTCAATTCATCTGTATCGGTCATATTCAATTTTGCTACTCACTTCGCCTGCTTTTACTTTGATACCTTTCCCATCATCAATTGCTCAAATATCTATTTATTTATACTGTAAAAATGATGTGATGCCTAAATTCACTTTAAAAATAGTAATGCTTATCCAAACCTGCTCATCTTCCCACATCGGACTGACACAGTCTTCAGAATCAGTAGTGGATGGTAACATGCATGAGTGGGCACTCCCAACACTCTCAAATCTCTTTCTTGATTTCATCAGCCTTGGTGTCAAACTCCTAGCCAGCAGACCAGGACTAAAGACACTGTTGGATCCTAGAGAGCATCACACGTTACACTTCACAATATTCCACTACAGCGAAAACAACAATAGACTTTCAGCACATTTTTCTGAAGCATACCTAGAGCTCGAGTTGTACATACTGGTGAATTCAGAGGGTCAGCCCGTCTCTTCAGCAGAGGTGAACACAGAGAACTATTCATCTGCTTAACCTTGCCACAGGACATGGGACTGCCCAACACTGTACTGTGACGCTTGCCTTCTGTCACCGGGGTATTCTGCAAATTCAAAATATCAGATATTGAACAAACATGTTGTAGATGGTTAAATCAATTGTTATTAAATCAAAAAGCATGTCTAAATTCATTTATATCAGGAAACTTAAACAATTTAACCAGTATTTATTACAAGTTCAAAAAATATAATTTAGTAGTAGCCTATTATGTACATTCTACTGAACAATGCTAATATTTTTCTCATATCAACATTTTAAAATCAAACCAAAGCTTATAAAATAAGAACAGAATCATTAGGGACAGCAGAAAAAAAATCTAATTGTTAAGCCATGTAACACTATACAAATAAAACGATTATACAACAGTACTCACGAGACCAAGAGAGCTTATCAGTGACAGGACTTGACCAGGTGTTCTGAAATAATCTTTTTTAGGTTTCACTAAAGAAGGCGTGGTTAAAATGTCCATCAGGTTTAGTTCTGGAGGATGAATAAGGATATCACAATAAAGACAAATTATTTGAGCATTTCTGAGTGTTAAAATATATTTACATATAAAAAATATATTTATAAAAAAACACATACCCCTGTCAAGTTTAACCTTGGAGAGCCCAAAGTCAGTGAGTTTAATGTGACCCTCATTTGAGATGAGCATGTTGTCTGGTTTTAAGTCCCTGAGTCAAATAACAAAAAGGGATGTCAGTCTGATGAACAAAAGACTGAAACATGTTACTAAAAATTTTCCTGTGAACGTACCTGTGAATAATTCTGTGTCTGTGAAGGTAATCCAGAGCGAGTGCAACCTCTGAGATGAATTTCAGAGACATGTCTTCATCAAAGTATCCGTAAATGTGAAGAAGTGATTTTACATCTCCACCAATCAGATACTCCATCACCTAGAAAAAAGAAAAGAAAGAAGCATTAGGTAAAACAAAAAAAAATTAAAAAAAATAAAAATCAAGCTTGCATATAACTTTTAAAGTTTAATTAAGTTAAATGTGCTGGAAATTGACTTACCCTCTGGCCATTTAAGATGTAGATGAGATTGTTTAGTCGTCAGAACAGTTCTGGAGAAATTTAGCATTACATAACAGATCCTCTGCAGTGAATGGGTGCCATGAAATTTCTGACGGCACCCATGTGATGTACAGTAATGCTAAATTTCTCCAAATCTGTTCAGATGAAGAACTTATCCACATCTACATGACAGTAAGACATTTTTTTGCAAATTTTCGTTTTTGGGTAAACTGCACAATTTTTTTTCCCCTACGTACCAGATAAACTTTAGTCGCAGTTTGAAGAGAATAAAACAGGTGCACAATAAAAGGACTTTTACTGAGAGCCAAAGCATCTCTCTCAGCTCTCATCTGATCGGTCATGTTCTTATCCACCATGTCTGCTTTCTTCACCACCTGACAGAGAAAAAAAATGCTAACAATTTAAACAAAACCTGAAGGACACAATAAACAGTAGCTACAATAAAAAGTTAGTAAAAAAAAAGAAAATGATCAATAATACATGAAATATAACAATAATTTACTATAATATGAATGTATTTTTTGAATTACCTTAACTGCATAGAGTTTGGAGTTGCATTTCTTTCTAGCGAGGTAAACCTTTCCAAAGGCTCCTCGACTGATAGGTTTGACAAGCACAAAGTCCTCGATGGAGGGAGCTTTCACTGCGCTGTTTGAGCCTTCAGATATTCCTCGAGCTTCCATTTCTGCGGTCTCTTCAGATAGCAATTTTATCCAACTAGTTCACTAACTGTTCGATTAACTTAGATCACTAGTCTATCGTCTCACTGTGCAGTCAGACGACCCTCACTCAGAGAAGTACAAAAGGGATTATTGTGTTGAAAATCAAACACATATCGACACAAACGCATTTACACGCTACATCTATACGTTTTGCATTTGTTGGAACGAAACAGTTCGACGTTCAGTCCACTCCATCCATTCTCACTGTTTACAGGCGCGACTCGTTTGTTTTGAAATTTGAAATGCGCGACATAAATTTGGGTCCTAAGACGTAGTGGTTTAGTCGCCCCGAAAGTCTGAAATTATATATATATATATTTTTTTTCATTTTAATATTATTTCTAATAAAGATTTTTATGAAAAGCTGATAGTTGATATATGAATGGTATACGTTGTATTTTTATCTTACACTAGAAAATTACTCTTCAATTTCTGCAAAACGAATCAGGCAAAGACGTTGGCTACTTTGCAGGTCTTTAGTGGAGCTGAGAGGATGAGACGCCCTCTGCTGGCCAGTGACAGAATAAAAGTCCGAGCTCGTTATTCCTCCAGGGGGCGCGCGGCGGTTTAGAAATCTTTGAATGTTTTTTTATTTAAAATATTTATTTACAAAAATATAGATTGTGGAAAGATTGTATAAAGATTGTGGAACCTGGGGCACAAACGCAATTCCGCCTATGCAATTTCTAAAAAGTCTTTATTTTACAAATCCTCTTTCATCCATCCTCTTCAGCGTTGAGAAAAGTAACAAGCATCAAGTTACATGCTGCTGCAGCTTTTTGGATAATAGGTCTAATGGAGGAGTTTTTATTGGTTTATATTGTTAAATTTATATTGGACACCTCCTGTTTTGAAAGGAAGTGCTGTCTGAGTACGGACAGCCTTAAAGAAAACAGTCTTATCACCCTTTTGTTGAATAAGATTTTGATTCATACAAAATGTCACATATAGGGATTTAAATATTCAACCAGACCTTCTGTTTTCTGCACCCGAAAGATTTTGAGCGATTTCATTGATCCAGTTATCTAAGCTTAAACAACTTTATCTCTTTGTAACTTTCCCCCTATCTTTAATCATATTTAAGTCTCTTATTATTTTGCAATTTATGAAACCCCCTTCTTCTTTATATTACTTTTTAAAATGTAATTCAGATGTTATTGTCTATAATTTTAATGTTGATGGTTGTACTGCTTTTTTTATATGGGATACTTTTTAGCATTAATTCAAAATTATAATTTAGCAGAGTTTGATAGCCTACTGATTAGTATATTATTAAATACCAATATTTTATTAATTAAATGTTATTATTGACATTTTTACGGATTACGGATAAACATCCAGTTTAATGAGACGATTATTATACCACACACACGCGCGCGCACGCTTCTCTCTCTCTCTCTCTCTCTCTCTCGCGCGCGCTCGCTCGCTCTGTCTGCCTCTGCATGTCTTTGATCACAGGTTTGGAAAAAGGCAGCTGTCGTGCTGCTCCCTCCTACAGAGTAGAACAAACGCTATATTCATCTGCCCCTGAAACTTCCCCGAGCAACTTCAGGACAGGCGGAGGGAGCACCATAATATCATTAATGCAGCTGGACGCAGACACGCACGCCGTCTGATCTGATCCACTGTCAGTTCTTACAATGTGGAAGATCTGCGGTGTCCTGATCGCCTGGGCTCTCCTGCTCATGCTGCATGTGCGAGCTCAGACTCCGAGCAGGTAAGTTTCTACAGATGCAGGCGCGCGCTGAAAGCTCATGTATGATCGCTCGACGCAGAGGCTCTCACTGCGAAAACAAATGTATAATAACAATTTGAGGCTTTACTGTGGATATGAATGCGGCATCGATGAAGGTGTTTATTTAGTATTTTCTCTTGTCTAGACAGAGCTTCACGTGTGGTGGGAATATCACAGGACAGTCGGGTGTTATTGGTAGTCAGGGTTATCCGGGCGTCTATCCGCCGAATACCAAATGTGTTTGGAGAATTACAGTAAGTATAAAGACACTCAAACTGATTTTGCATGTATTCAGGTAAAAGAAATGCGAGTGTAAATGACGTTTCGGCTCTAATTACCATATGTTCATGTTTTGAACGAAAGCCGATTTAGTTTTAGGCTTTAAATGCTGCAGCAAAAATAAAACATGACATGGTGTTGTTAAGTTAAATAGATTAATGAAAAAGCGCTGGTATGGCAGAATTAACCAATCACTATACAAACATAGTGACATCATGGCTGTATGTTCTTTTCCCAGCTTAGAACATGCATAATCTTTTGCATAAAAAAATATTAGCCTCAAATGAATTGATTTGTTTTAATCCACAGCTTTGATATTTTTTACACTGTAAGTCGTCAAATTGGGGTAAGTTCGAGAGCAGATAGGGGAAGAGTAGGCTACCACAAATACATATTGCATTCCCATTTGCACAAAAAGCCAAAGAAAAACTCTGCAATGGTGTTTTCAAGACTTTCAATCTAGACACTGTTAAAAACAGTCAGAAGAGTGAAGGATGTTGCATTAGAAACAGCCTCGCATTAACTAGTATTTTATTTTATAGTACAGTATAGTGCTATAAATGTACACAAAATAGATGATTCAAGCTGCTGATGACCTTTAAAAAGTGTCATAAGAGTCTTGTGAAAAAAGTTAGTATTTTGGCTGGTTTTATTTCACAGACCTGGCAACCCTGAATCCATCCGAAGTACACTTCCTGAGGAAATAGGTACAAAAGCTGTCACTGCGGCTGTTCCCTTTTAAAAGGTACTTATAAGTATGATTTTGGTACTTTTAGGTGCTAGTATGTACATTTAAGCAACCGATACACCCCCTCTGCGGTAAATAAGGTAAGGAGTCGAGCTTCTTGACAATGTAGCGGCTCAGTGACATCTTTTGTACCTTTTTTTTTCTTAAGGTGATATATGTTCAGGAATGTATCCACACAACTCATAAATAATGTACTTTATCTACAGAACTTCTTCACTGAATACAGTACATGCTGTGAGAGTTAGTCAGACACACTGAACTGCTCATTATTTACTGAGGTAGAAGCTTGTATTCTAGGCAGACAGATATCACAGGCTGACTTCATCAGTCATCAAAGTTTTGTGAAGAGTTTTAAGATTAAAAAAGTAAAGTAAAATGTATTGGGAATTTGAATACTGGTCTGATTTGCATGTACTGTAATGATGATGCAATAGAAAGTCATGGCAAGAATCAGTGTGTGTGGTTATGTGTAATCTGTCTTTGGTTTGGCTGCTGGCCACATTACATCCTTGTGGCATGACTCCTTCTAACTTTTTTTTATTGCATTGCCATCATTGCATATAATAGTGACTTGTCTGATTAAGAGGGTTTTTATTTTAAGGATCTTAATTATGCTGCATAATGTTTTCCATGTCAAAAGGAAGTAGTTTTTCCTTCCATTAATTTTCTCTTTTTAAGCCGTGAACCAAACCAACCTGCTCAGATATGAATCACAACATTACAAGCGTAGTCATTTCTAAAATACAAAGAACCGTAGACACTGAAAAGGCCATAATAGGATGTTAAACACATTTTGCAATGCTGCAATCATCCAGATGTAAAATACTATATGACTATAAAGTCTGCCAGATGTTTCTAAGTGCATTCTGATCTATTTTGGTCTCATTGACATCTGTTTCTTGCAGGTTCCAGAGGGCAAAGTGGTTGTCCTCTCGTTTCGTTTTCTAGACTTAGAGAGTGACAACCTGTGCCGCTACGACTATGTGGATGTTTATAGTGGTCATGCCAATGGACAGCGTCTCGGCCGCTTCTGTGGGACGTTCAGGCCAGGAGCCCTTGTTTCTACAAGCAACAAAATGCTTGTACAAATGATATCCGATGCCAATACAGCTGGCAGCGGCTTCCTGGCTGTGTACTCCGCTGCCAACCCAAATGAACGGGGTAAGACTTGTTTCTGAAAATTCATTGGGTCATACCAACTTTTATGTTTCCGTTTATAAGGATTGTGTTTAAAATGGCAAAGGTCAACTTTAATGATCATTTAAGAGCAATCTGACAGCTCATAAAGAAGTCAGAGGTCAAGAAAGTGCAGAGGGAAGAGAAATTAATCTTTGAGACAGTTTCCGTTTGGTAAATAACTGAAGGATTGACACAAAAGGAAGAAGAGGCTGGTTTTAATTTGACCAGTTAAACATAAAGGGATTTTCTCTGCAGGGTCTGACAATCTGTAGGAGCTGGAAGCTGTAGATCATTGCAGTGTATTTTGTAGCATGATGTGGAATTTCTCACAGACGGTTTTCCAGTGATTCAGGGATTGTTCAGACCCCCAGAGACCGTCTTGCTTACAGAGTAACGGTATAAGTCATGGGACGTCTGCTTGGCCAGAGCAGGACAGCTGGAATTTTAATGATTAAGATTGGGTCTCTGTTTTTTGTCCATCAGTAGTTGACAGACAGCTGTTGTGTGCTGGTAACAATGGAAGCTTGCAGTCATCAAATCATGATTGCAGATGTTATCAGGTTTTGGTTTTGGCAAAAAAAAAGGAAAGAAAAAAAAGTTACATTTTTCGCATTTCACCATCAATGAGTAATAATAATAAATAGTTATTTTATGTAATTAAATTACATGCCAGCTACATGTCAATTAATCCACATTAATTTGCAATTACATGACTACTAACTCTCAGTGTAGGCTTTTAGGGGAGGTTTAGGGTTAGTAAATAATTTGACAAATCTATGTAGTATTTTATTGAAGCCAGTTTCTGCCACTGAATGACATGTAGTTGGTACCTACTGCTAGTAGAATATATGAAGTGGACTATCGAAATAAAGTGTTACCTATTATGTAATTATATTATTAAAATAATAATTGTATTAATGTTACTTTTCCATTGAGAACCACTACTTCCACACTATTTTCAACATTATTTTCATATTAATTTCATGACACGCATTAGGGTTGGGCGATGTCGACCATTTGGCATCGTACGATGTCTTATGTGAAACATCGCGATCGTCGTCACCAACTAAAACACCAAGCCCCGACCCACGACTGACAAAACACTGTTCGCACGAGCAGGTGAGAGAGGATTGAGCGCAGGAGTAATCGCGCGCGAGTGCTTGAATTGCGCGCGAAAGCCACATCAACCGCGCGCGAGGGTTTGATATGAGCTCGCGGCTCCGTTTCTTTCCATGTACATCTGTTTTCCTGTCGCGGAAATGATTTACCGCGCTCGCCAGCAGCAGTGGTGCACTCGCTTATTAAATGCATAGATTTGCCACCATAGATTAAGTGTGTTTTTCGCGAGCTGGTTGCTGCTGCCGATGCCGGCTCAGCATCGTGATGTCTATCGGCCATCGACGATGGCATCGTCTATCGACCCAACCCTAACACGCATAGAACTTGCTGATTTTTAACCAGCTTTGTATTGTTACAATCTCGGTACTTATGGTGTGTGTAAAAGTACTGTGCATTCTTTCTCTGTGTTACCTGCATCCAGATGTCCCTGTTTATTTGTCAACAAAAATGTATAAATTTGTGTCTGGCAATTTAGACAGGCATTCGACTCCCCTATAGCAATGACTATAGCAATTCAGCATTACAGTAAAACTAGAGCTATCAATTTAATGCATGCTCGTAGTTTAAGTGGCACTTTAATATATAACGTTACAGACTACATGTACTGCAGTATTCAAGCATGCTGTTGAAGAAGATTCTTTTTACTGATATATGGCCTGACAACATTTCATTTGATCGCAGTACACTGATGTTCTACTGAAGCTCCCGCGGCACCTGTATCTTTTCCAAAGTTTGTACGACTAGCCTTATATTTTCTGGTGCAAAATCAGTGCACAAAGCTTTTGGCAGGATTCAGTACTAGGCTAAAAGGTCTCGGATGTGAAGAAGGATTAAGTCTGGAACTGCACATGATATTCCTTCCTACTGCACGTATAAAACAAGTCTCTCTCATAATGACAAGACTGTTGGGAAGGACGTTTTAAAGCTGGCCGAATATGATGCTGTGCAATTATCTCATGCATTCCTTTTAATTAGGGGCGAGCGACCTCATGCTGGATGCTCAGTCTATGTTTAGAGTTCTTTTCGTGGAATTTAAAGGAGGAAACATTTGGTAAACTCCTGTCTGGATGGATGTTTACAGGGGATCAGTACTGTGGTGGGAGATTAATGAAGCCGTCAGGAACCTTCAAGACCCCCAACTGGCCAGAGAAAGACTATCCTGCTGGAGTCACATGTTCTTGGCACATAGTAGCACCGAAGAACCAGGTGCACTCATTTATTTCTTTGCATATTACAGTTTCAATTAAATGTAAGTGTATTGTTTGTATATAAACTTTAAATACAAACAGGCATAATTCTTCAGAATTTGTTTGTTTGTTTACAGATTATAGAGGTGAAATTTGAGAAATTTGACGTGGAGAGAGACAACTACTGCCGTTATGATTATGTAGCAATTTTTAATGGTGGAGAAATCAACGATGCTAAAAGAATTGGGAAATACTGTGGTGACAGCCCACCAGCGTATGTATTGTATCAGTCATATTAAATCAGTCCTTCTGTTTTCAAAATGTCAACATGAAGTACTTCTTTATGTACGTTTTACATTTACATGTATCTCTCTCCTTTAGACCTGTGTTCTCTGAGGGGAATCAGCTCTTCATTCAGTTCCTTTCAGATCTCAGTTTAACAGCAGATGGCTTTATTGGTCATTACAAATTTAGACCAAAGAAATTTCCCTCCACAACCGTTCCACCAACCACGACAGCACCACCCACCACCACCAGACCGATACGTAAGTACACCCACAAAACCTGCCGCTGAGGGCAATTCTCTCTAATCATACTGTATGTAGTTGTTGACCTTGTTAGCCTACATGACAGGGGTTGCCTTTGGGTTAAATGTCATGTTTGATGTCCTGTTTGTTCATTTATTTATTTATTTGTTAGTTAGCTATTTTTTCCCCCAATAATTAGGCCATGTAAAATGTTTTATCATCAAATCACCAGGCATCAAGTGACACAAAAGACTGGAGTATTTATTTATTTATGTTATTAATTTTTTTTTTTTTTGAAATTTTAATTTTCTTGAACAAACATTACATTTTTACAAATGAAATATATATATATATTTTTATAATTTATATAATAAAAAAATAAACTTTTGTAAATATATATATATATAAATATATTTCTAGAAACTGGTACATTAAACTGGAAGTTTGCTACATTTGCAAAATTAATGATTTAATGAGCCAAAATATTTCAGAATTTTAGTTTGCTGTCCATGCATGGTAACCTAAGCAGATAAGCCTTTGGCATATAATGGGTACGTAAAGTATTCAGACCCCCTTAAATTTTCCACTGTTTGTTGCAGCCATTTGCTAAAATCATTCAACTAAATTTTGTCCCCTCATTAATGTACACACAGCACCACATATTAACAGAAAAACACAGAGTTGTTAAGATTTTTCCAGATTTACCAAAAAACAAAAACTGAAATATCACATGGTCCTAAGTATTCAGAACCCTTTCTCAATATTTAGTAGAAGCACCCTTTTAATCGAATACAGCCATGAGTCTTTTTGGGAAAGATGCAACAAGTTTTTCACACCTGGATTTGGGCATCCTCAGCCGTTCCTGCTTGCAGATCCTCTGACTGTTCTTGAATGGCCCAGCCAGAGCCCTGACTTAAACCCAATTCAGCATCTCTGGAGAGACCATCCACCAACGTTTACCATCCAACCTGACAGAACTGGAGAGGATCCCCAAATCCAGGTGTAAAACTTGTTGCATCTTTCCCAAAAAGACTAATGGCTGTATTCGATCAAAAGGGTGCTTCTACTAAATACTGAGTCTGAATACTTAGGACCATGAGATATTTAAATTTTTTTAATTTGAATAAATCTGAAAAAATTTCAACAATTCTGTGTTTCTTTCAATATGGTATTGATATTTACGTAATGTATGTATGTGTGTACTGTTTATGTATTATATGTAAATACTATGTATTAATATGCATGAAATATAATTGAATAATGATAAGAAAATTACTAAAACACTTAACAAAAATTAAAATAGCAAAAGAAAACTAATTTTAAATATTAGTTAAACCTATAATAGTACTCAGTAATACTGAAGTATTACATCTGCTGACCAGAGGTATATGCTTTTTTGGTCCAGTGAGGTTATCTAAAATAGAAATGTCTTCTTTTTCTAATGCCACCTGCCAGTGACTATCCATAGAACCATGGTTGTGAAGGGTTATGACATAAACAAAGGCTAGTGGCAATAATAATAATGCCCATCTTTTTTGTTTAATATTTATCTGAGCCCATTATTTTTTACTTCCAATAGGCTATGGTTTGGGCATAAAGGCCCTTTATACTTGTCTTTCTTTCCTTTTGTGGAGTGAGCTTTTCACAAGCAAGACCGGTAACAGTAGATGCAAGGATTAGATCGGTCAGTAAACGTCCTGCCAGAGAAAGTGTAATCACTAGACCGCACTGGGCGTCTGCCAGGGTGCACAATCAATAGTTAAGAGCTCTCTTTTCATTAATGTTCAGATGAGCTCAGAGCACAGCCAGGGCACTGCCAATGATAATGCAGCAAAATGCTGTTATTTTTAGATGCCTATTTTTTACTTTCTTCCGGTCCCAATGCAGATTGCAGAATTAGATGGAAATTGTATACCTGGTTTATTTTAGATAACAGTATATTGATGTTTGGCTGATAATAGTATGATTTACACCACGTAAAAGTCACTTTACCCCTTCCAGGCACTGCCGCTGAATCATGCACAGTGTGACTTCAGCAAGAGTTGTATATTAAACATTTTTCTGAAGATTTATTTGGAGTTTCACACTCCAGACTTACTCAAGTAGCTTTGCAAACAGCACAAATAAGGATCACAAGATTCCCCCCACACACATTTTTCTAGTTTTATAAGGTGCAGTTGTCTAACTAAATGTAATTTTCGGACTTGTTGCAGGCCCGACAGCACTCTTGGCTCACGGTATCGCATATGGCAGCACAGTTACCACCCATCCAGGTGCCAAGGACAAGATGATGGCTGGTGGTAATGTCTCTGCATATACCTTTTTTTTCTTTCTTGCAGGCCTTTAATGTCAGTGATAGAAACTTGCATACTTGAGGGGCATGTCATGGAAAAGAACACACAGTAAACATCCAACAGAGGGTACACAATAGCTATGTTTACATTGAGACCTTTTGTTTTAGTTGGAACTAAATCATCCCGATTGAAACATAGTGTTTAGTTGAAAGTTAAATAAAGTGATCAGGTTTCCTTAAACACAATGGAGATATATGTACTATATCTATATGTTGTAGGTCATTCAGGATTTCTTAATTACATAGTTAAGCTACACTGCATTGTTCTTCTTAAACTAGGATGCTTTTGTGTTTCGCTTCCCTGCAGGAGAATGAGAAAATAAAGACTGCACTTGCAGACCCTGGTGATATCTTTAGCCATATGAATTATTTTGTATTCTTTTCCCCAGATCATTATAAATATTCAGAGGCTCGTGTTCAGAAGGATGGAAACGTGATCACCAGCAGAGGGCCAGGAACCAGCTTTGAGTTTGCCCTGACTATAGTGGAGGAGCTCATGGGTGCAGAGGTTGCTGGCCAAGTCAAAGCCCCACTCATCTTGAAAGACTGATCATCAAACTGAAGATCTTGCATTTACAATTGTACTGCTACGCTAGTCTGAAAGGGTGTTCAATTTAATTGGTTTAGAGTTCTCCTAGCATGTGATTTTTCTGATGTGTTAGCTGTTTAATGACATTATTTGAGTATATGTTTTAAGAGAGTTGCTGCAGACTGGAAGTTGAAAATCTAAAATGGCTTTCTGTGAGGTCTGATTCCCAGTTCTCTTGCTCTGCACTTAGTAACTTCTGTACCAGAATAAAGTCATAGTGCACTAAACTCATAATGCCTCTTAATAGCTTATGCAATTAACAGGAACTGATAAATATATTGCATTTTCATGTCATGAACAGAAAGGAAAGTAGTGTTATAATTAATATTAAGGATTTTAAGGCAGCATTTAATTTGTTGCTCTTTAACACATTGCGTTTTGCAATTTGTTTCAAATAACTAATGCAATTATATATAAATAGCCAAAACGAAACGCAAGAGGATAAATTAAAAGGATAAATATTTAAAGTAACTTAAATAGTCTTTATGCCTATGCCAAAACAGGATGTATATTATACAAAATTTGGGGGGTTTTCTTGCCTCCAATATGCCTATTTGTGTATAAAAAATACCCAGGTATGATTAAAAAAATAGATAAATAAAAAAAGTATTGAAAACGAGACATTTTTGAGATAGCTCTTACAAAGCTCATTTCATCACTAACACATTCACAAAAAAACAAGTTTAGCTCGAGATTAGATTAGAGGGGAAAAAAGCTCTACGTAACTATTGGACGCCGGAATATCATTCATGTGACGTACGGGGAAGCTAACCAATCAAACGCCGCTGTCATGGCCCGGTGCGCCTCGACCAGCCAATAGGAACGTCCCTCCGCAGCGCGAGAGTGCCTTTTGTAGCGCGTGGCGAGAGTGTGAAAAGCGGCAAAAAAAAAGAAAGTCGGATGCTGCTCGACCGACTCTCCTCTGACTGAAGGGAAGCGCGACATCACACACCAAACACAGTTTGAGAGGCGAAGAAAGGTTAATTGTCGTGTTTGATGAGCTTTTATCCTGCTGCAAGGTAAGAATACTACATTTCGTACTCTGTTTAGCCATTGTTAAGCAAGAAATCAATCACGACCAAAGACTTGTGTTGCTGAGGTAAAGAGCAGAATATTTCATGTGACGTTGAGCTGCCGTTATCTTGCAGTTTACAGAGTTTATGAAATTATGATCACAATTATTTTGTTTCGTGTTTTGCTACTCGAATGTTAGCTGGTATAAGGTTTATGTTAACGTGACGAAAGTAAACTGCTTTGACGTACGTTACGTTACATTATTCCAAAGTTAAGTTAGCATCTTCTCCCTTTAGATTAGTTTTTATAATAAACAAAACAATATACCAGAGATGTGTTCTGCATCCTTTAAAGGCGGTTTACACTTACATGTCCTTATCATGACACTTTACATTTTACGTTTACATCAAAACACCCTTACTGTTACTACTGAAATACAAACAAACTCAATAAAAACATGTTTCTTTTGTTCGTAAAATGCTAAAATATGTATTTTGGGACCTTTTTATGACTGGCTTATAAAAAGTTATGGTTATACTGGTAGTTTTAGAAACGTGCATTTCTTAGACACTTAACTTGTATACAAGCACAATATTGTATACAATATTATAAGCAGCTTACTTATGCATTCCCTGGGAATGGAACCCGTTGCAAGCACCATTTTTGTTAGTGTCTGAACTACATGAATGCATTTAAGGATTTGCTGACATGAAACATCTGTATATTTGACTGGACAAATTGACCTGAATCCCTGGATCTGAAATAACAATAAAATACGCACCCTTAGGCTATACAAGATGCAGATGGGTTTGTTTTCATCAGATCAGATTTGTTGAAATATAGCATCGTTTGCAGTGAATGGGTGCCATCAGAATAAGAGTCCAAATAGCTGGTTAAATCCACAAGTAATCCAGTCCATTAATTTCAATTTCAATGTCTGTTTTCCCTTGTGAATAGTGCTTGACAAGATGGATCTTTTCACTGGAGGAGGCAGTATTGTGTATAGAGCACTAATTTAGTGAGAAGCAACGTTTTAAAATTAAAAATTAATGAGGGATTTGTTTAGCAGCTTTATCCGTTTTAAGATGCTAGTTGATGTACTGGAGTGTTATTGATTAGTTGTGGATTATTGTGATGTTGTTATCAGCTGTTTGGACACCCTGGACATTCTGATGGCACCCATTCACTGCAAAGGAGCCATTAGAGAACAAATGATGCAATGCTATTTTCACCAAATTTGATACGATGAAGAAACCAGCTCTGGATGGTCTGATTTAAATTATTATTACATTTTACTTTTTGAGTGACCTCCTTTTATTATTTTAACCTTTGTAGGTGGATATGATCGAATGCTGTGTAAAGTTTCTCCAATAGGTATATTCAGTATTAATTTTTTTTTAATAGGCAAAAGTTAAATATGTGCAACACACACTCTGAACCATCTGGGTGACTTCCTTTGGCCGTCTGAGAAATTCACTTGCCTTGTTAAGAAGTATGCAAAGTTGGCTTCCACCGTTTTCACACTTCAAATGGGCTGCAGTTATTTGAGGCCGTCCCTCAAGCCACGTGTGAGTGAGCTGTTCAGCTCGAGTGCAGGAAGAGGAAGGTGAAGTAAAAAGGCATGAATTCTCCTCACAGGCTGCATGCAAGCACATCTTGATTTTTTTTTTTTTTTTCCTGGCCTCTGCTCCGTTCCGCTGCAGCACTGCAAACCAGAATATAAATAGAAACCACTGTCTTACTCATCTTTAAACAAGCTGCATTTGCGACTAGAGTACTGCCAGGAGTCATTCAAACAAACGAGTAGCGTTCTTACACACAAATGCAACACAAAGAACATTGCTGGTACCACAGTGCCTGTGATCTATACTAGTGTGTAGTTAATTATTTTATTTCTTTATTTTATGTTTTTTCAATTAGGATTTTGCCTTGTTTTGTTTTGCGTTTTGCATCCATGTAAGTTTACATGTGGGTAGTAGGCAGCATATTCATTTTGTTTAAGTAATGTTAAAAAATTGTGACCTCAAGAATGATGAAAATAATCACGATTATTATTTTTGCCATAAGTGTGCTGCCATTTCTTGAAGAATGCAACATTTATTTTACAGTTTGTTATTAAAAATGCTATCCTGTAACACATTTCAGTGATGCTTTCATCTAGAAAGGATGGGCGATGAGTTCCTCCTCTTTTCTTCAAAGACCTTTCTAGAATATTGGCATATTTTGCGGCACATTTTCCTGCTTGAGTAGCTGTACAGTAGAGAGCTGGCGGCTGGACTCTGGCAGGGAGTGGCACTATTAGCCAGACCGAGTCATTGCTTAAATGATGCAATTATAAGACTCTTCAGTGACTTCCCTGATTGGATCTTCCCTTTCAAACCATATGCGTTGGTCAGAATGAAGTCAGCACTTAGAGTACCGTATCTAATAAAAATGTCAGGTTTCAGTTTAGGTTTATATTACACGAGGTAGTTTTACGGTTATTTCCTAGAAACATAAAACCTTTTTTTTTTTTTTTTTCAGAAGTGGAATAGTGTAGAGAAAACCTTTATCCAGTTTACATTTGTACTGTTTCAGAACGTGTTAGATTAATTTTTTTCTTTTTATTCAAAATGTAAGTATTTTATTCGTTTAGTGTAAGCGACCTTGAACCTCTCAACTGTCCCTGGAAAGCTTTTAATTTCCTTGGAGCTTTCTGGTGTGACGCAATCCTCCAGTATTTTCTGAAACATTATGGATAGTTGATTGCTGTAATTTGTCATATTTTGTCTCTGTGACATTTTCAGTCATGGGGTTAATTAGAAACCTGACAGGTGCAATACTCATCATTATATCAATTGTGTTCTTGTGTACTTTGTCCTTGTGGTTTGCAGTTGTGCAAATGTAATTCCTATATTTTCATTGCCATTTGGATGGACTACCTACAGTGAAAAGAGAAGGAAAAAAAGACCCTTCAGCACGTTCTTTATTGCTGTATCTGTTCAAGGTTAAGGCTATGTTAAATATCTTTACTAGAATTACAGCAGTTTGTTGAAAGGGAGTTCACCTGCTCTCTCTTTATTTTATAGGCTATTAATGTTTTCCAGCTGAGAAATGGACGCAGTCACATGGGAATTGAAAATGCACATGCCTCCATTGTCATTGTGGGAATATGAATGCATTGCTCCTTAATCTTGGAGTCAGGGGAAGAACAGAAAGGTGTTGAACACGCTATAATACAGAGATGTGTTGACAAATGCCCCAGGGCGTTTTCTTGTGTAAGCTTTATTCTTGTGCCATGTAGTAATTTCAGCTTGCAATGCTGTTTTTTTTATTTTTATTTATTTTTTGTGACACGAGGCATGTTTGTGTCTAGTATTCTTCTTGATATATTTCAAGCTGCATGGGATTTTTTGAATTGAAAAAGTTTTGCTAAATAAAATATTTAAATAGCTTTGTAAGAACAGATTAAAGACACAAACTTGCCAGTAGCGCTGAGCGGTATACCTGTTTTTACCAAATAACTGTGTTTATTTTTCTTATGAAGTTTTTTTATTTAAATACTGCAATGTATGTCATTTAAACAACATTCGGAGCACAAAACGATTTAAAAGGGGCTATTTTCACTGTTGCGCTGTGGTTCTAACAAGTGTGAAAGTTTTAACTAAATCTGAAGCTGTAGAACTACTAGAACATGAACTCAGCCAAAAATATCCACCTGCTTCAAATCCTGCATCTCTCACACAAGCACCACTTCAGCACTAGATTTAGCAACTTTCAGACCCTTTTTAGTGTTTTTTATTTTTTTTTTATAGAATATACTGACAAACCTAGCACTTTTTTTTTATTTTTATTTTTTTTTGTATAACATGTAGGCCTGGTTTCATAGAGAGGGCTTAACTTCGCATGAAAGCGTGAAAATAAATAAAATAAATATAATCAGATTTCAGTCGGATTTGCACAAATTCTGATTTGGGGTGACTGTCTGAATGAGGCTTTTGACTCTCTTGATCTAACTTAGGGGTTGGTGATATAACCAAAATATAACCAAGAAGCAATTTTCTACCTCGATAACGATATATATCACAGTATAGCAATTAGTATCTGAAAATGCATAAATAAAAATTAAAACACAAAGAAACCGTTTCATATAATGTAATTTTATTTAAACTGTGAATTGCAGCAATACTTTAAGGTTAAAAAAACAACCATACCATTTACTGCAGTGTAGTGTAAGTTTAATGTTGTTTTTTCTCTTTCCCAAAACCGGTAATAACATAATTCTTGACAGTATACCAGATTCCACCACTTGCTAAAGAAGTAGCTAGAATTGTTGCGGAAAAATGTCGCCAAGGGGGTCTGAAAAGTTGCTAAATTGGCAACACTGCTTTTGTGTATTGCGTGGTTACATAACATGCTACATCCCATGTTCTCAATCTCGATTAAGCAGTAGACCAAAATCTCTATTGGTTGACATTTTTACCGGTCAATCGTGTCTATCGGTATATCGCCCACCAGGGCTCTAGACTAACTTTTTGCACTGGTTGCACTGGTGTGCCTAACTTTTTTTCTTAGGTGCACCAGCACAAAAGTTAGGTGCACCCAAATTTTTAACTGCATCACATTTAACACTGCAGTTTTACAAGTAATTAATTAATTTATTTATTTATTTTTTACATCGCTGTCCATATAGGCTATATTGACTTGTAAATGATTAACTAACAATATGGTCAATATAAAGTTCTTTATTTGAAGCACAATTCTACAAGAAAG
>JAUCNO010000548.1:2039986-2050993 GCA_032353835.1 Enteromius viviparus | reverse complement strand
AACAACACATTAAATATCCTTAGAAGTTTTCAACCCTGCTCCAGTGCTCAAGTGGGTCTATTCTGTGGAGTACAGGTCCAGCCCTAATCAAACAGACCTAAACCAGTCACTCAAAGTCATCATGATCACCTGACATAAACAAAATTACAAGCAGGTTAGAAATAAACGTTACAGGGAAGTTGGTCTTTAGAAGCAGGGTTGAAGACTGTTGGTTTACAATACATTAATGTGAATTAATCTGAAAATACCTATTTAAATACTGTACGTTATTAAGAACTTATGCAAGTTCTATATATAAAACCTTTTTGTTTTCATAATAAATGTTTTTTTTTTATTTGAAAAGAATGACACTTTTAAAAAACAAGTAGGATGCAAGAATATTACATAAGTTATGATTCTGCAAGCTTTGGTGTAGAATAAACAGAGCTTAAATACTATTCCAGTAGAGTCCCAGGACTTTTTCGTCTTCCAAAGAAAAAGAAGAATACCATTGTTGAGCATGCTGGGTCGCTTTTACTAAATGCACATGGCTTAGCTTCTGGGGTAAAACATGGCATATTTGGAGGTGCGGAAGCCCAAAAGGTCCCTCATTTCATTGCGGAACTTGGAGAGGTCTTGGCGCAGATCATTGAGGTTCTCTACTGTGGCCTGGTCCGTGCTCTGCATCTTCTGCCTTGTTGAGGTCAGGTAACGGTGAACAAGACAGCACATAATCTTCTGATAGTTTTCATCTCTTTTCTGCTTCAGGTTTTTCCATTCCTGGAAGCAAATAGTTAGAGGATCACTGGTAAGCTGACTGTAAGGCATAATATTTCTAGAGCAGGGATAGGCAACATCAGTCCTGGAGTGCCAATGTCCTGCAGAGTTTCACTCCAACCCTAATCAAACCACCTGAACAAACTAATCAAGGTCTCCAAGACTACACGCAGGTGAGCTCTTGCTCTTGAGCTCAACTCTCTTTAACTAAAATGGTGCCAATGCCAAATGACCCCTTTTCCACCAAAAGGATGCACACAGTGGTAGGACCAGTTCCAATGCTTAGGCTTAATTGTGTTACTACACAAATAAACATGGCCAGAAAAGTAACCAATCCTGCTCCTTGAGGGGCAACTTTCCACAGATTTTAGATCCTCCAGCCTAGAAATTTCAAGCATTCCTAAATTTCTTGACTACATGATTCAGTTGTATTTTAATTAAATTTAAAGTTAAAGCCTTGCGGGTGCAGGATTGGCATCCCTGGTGTCTGCAGTTATGGTGTTGTTCAGTATTCTGAGAGTGGATCTTGCGTACTGACATTTCTTATAAACCAGGGGTGTCCAATCCTTTTCCTGCAAGGCCACTGTCCTGCAGGGTTCAGCTCCAATCCCATTTAAATGCAACAGAACCAGCTAAGTAAGATCTAACTAGGTATGCTAGAAACCTCGGCAGGTGTGCCGAAGCAAATTGGAGTGAAACTCTGCAGGACAGTGATCTTCCAAGACCCCTGTTCAAACCCCTGCAGAGTTTTGCTCCAACATCACCACATCTCTAGTAATGCTGAAAATCTTGATTAAATGGTTCAGCTGTGTTTACTTGGGACTGGAGCTAAACTCTCCAGGAAGGTGGCCCACCAGGAACAGGATCAGACAGCCCTGTCATAAACTTTGAGCTCTCTGTTGGTCCTGCTCTTGAGAGATTTAAACTCAACGAGCAGATTTACTTTGTCTTTATTTTGCATATGGACAGGTGGACATATGGACACCCTTGGTTGTCCACATCAGGGTTGAAGCTCAGCTCAAGGGCAGATATGTCTTTAAAAGCAGTAGTTTTTACTTGATTGTCAATACGTCAATTAACCAGTAACTGCTAACTACGGGCAGGCATTACAGTAAGCAGATTTTCCCAGATATAAGTTCCCATATGTCTTACATACCTTGAGGCTATTCTGTCTCTTGACCTTGCCTGTGGAGGTGTGGGAACAGATCCATTTGCTCATGCTGATGACCAAGTAACACACAGTCTTGGGAGAGGGGAGGATGTTGAAAGGTGGAGGCAGTGTGCACTTGTCATCGAAGTAGCTGAGCCATAGTTTGGCCCGGGCAAACTTCCACTCCTGATCTTCATGATTCTGCAAGCAGATAAAATAATCAAGGGATAATATGCCTTCTCTACCTGTTACAACCTGCCTAATGCATGTTTTCACATGTACAAGTATCTACATGTATATGTACACATTCACATATTCCTCATACAAAAAGTAATATACCTGAAGATTACTATCTGTTAGTATCCCCATTTATCACAATTTTAAGTGATTAGTCTTATGGCACTTGAAGGCTCAGGTAGTTTTGTCCATATGAAATGTTGTATGTGCCAGCTGATCAGAGGTTGTTGAGATAAACAGAAATGCCAATGGATAGTGTTCTTTCGAACAACAGATTACACCACATTAAAATCTCTGCTGCCCCCTTCAGGTCTGGAGGACCCGTAATGTTTACGTAATGTTAACACTGGTAAATGAATATGTGAAACCATTATTAAATATTATTGTCAGGAACACAGTTATGGTATCATCATCTATCATGATAACAAAGCATCAAATTATCTAAAGGGGTCACTTACAGCAATCTGTCTGAAGCTCTTATGCAGCATAGCCACCAGGAGTTTGGTGAGAACAATGACTACAACAATGTTGTAGGTACCGATGATAAGAGCACCAACAAATGACCGCAGCTCCTCTGTGTAGTTGATCCTTGTAACAAACAGAGCCACATGTGCCAGGGAAAAAATGTACCAGAAGAGGGCATAACATGTCCCCATAAACCTGGAGAAAGAGATAAATGAGCATGGTAAAATATTTCTTTAAAGTAGACTTTTTTTTTGCATCTTTAAAACAATGGTATATGGTAATGTCCCAAATCACACCCTAAATGATTGCGGTCTTCCTCTGAGTCTGCACTTTTGTGACGTAATGCTGCTTTGACTGCTGTGTAGAAGTCAAAAGCGAGCATAGCGGCCACAAAGAGTCTCATGAGCACCATTGTTAAAGCTAAAATGATGAATGGAAAACCAAATGTTCTTGTAAACTTAATGGACAGGTGTTTGCGGTGGCCTTTGCAAGACCGCATGTGCTAATGAAGCGTGCCAGTTGGGACAAGGCTTGTCATAGAAAGCTAAAAGTTTTGTTTGTCAAATACTTTTCAAATGGGTCATATCATGAGGAAGAATTCAGAACGTAAAACCTCCTCCCTTGTCCAACAAGAGCATTTAGAGAAACTAAAATGCAAAAGCTCACTTTGATAGAAAAACATTAATAATACAGTCCCTTTAACTAAGAAATTATCTGATGAGTGTAAATTAGATTAAATTAAAAGTACGTGTGAAAGGTGTCGTTGTTCTGCTGTCGACAGAAGATGCCCTCACAGTCGCTTGTATTTTTGGAGATGGCTAGGTCCTTGTCTTTTCCATAGAGTTGCGTCAGGCCGATAGTGAAAGAGATGAGTACAAGCAGGAATAAGCCAAGAAACTTCCCGAACTCTTGTAGCATCTGGCCCATTGAGATCTGCAATGAAAAAGACATTTTACAAGCCCTTCCATATCTAAGCCTGAGCAGACCAGAGTGACTCGCATTTAGAGATACCATAAAGGTCTAGAAAGGTTCTTGTAAATATTCCAACTGAATATCTACTGTCATCGTGCTGCATTCTGTTGATTACCAAAGAAAAACATTTTGATGCATTTGATGTTTTCCGCTTATCTTTCCTTGGGGAGATTTACTGAACACTCTTAGCCAAACAGTGAAAAGAAGAAGAAACAAGAAACTATGCCATGTGCTTAAAATTGAACTGGAAATTAGGTGCTGAGCATGCGGCCAGAGGAGAACTGGCCCCAACTAAGCCTGGTTTTTCCCAAGGTTTTTTTTCTCTATTCTCTTATGGATGGGGTTTTGTTTCCTTGCCGCTATCGCCTATGCCTTGCTTAGTTGGGGCCGCCTAATTTCTAGTAATTGATTGATTGTTGTTGGTCCATTTTGAGATGATCATGGAAATGGTTTGAAACTTTAAGTAAACATGGTTTACAAGTTTATTTTAAGAGATGGATGTAATTCCATATATAAGATAACAACTAGTCACTGATAAACACAGCTCATGTAAATATTGGTTCGGCCCATTAGGGGGTAATGGCAGGGGAACATTTCCTGGTAGCTACATTAAGCAACCCTTACCTACAGTACATACAGTTGACCAGCTTTTTTTAACGTGTCTACCTCTATTCATGCTTTCTAGATTCCACTGGCCTTTCCAGTGTGGGTTGAGGTAAGGGACAAGATGAATTCCTTGTCAAGTCTGACCAGTGAACCATAATGTTCTGTACTATGTATTTGCTCTGAAACATAGCCAGGATTTGGAGGATTTATTTTTTTTGCAACTCCCATTAAACAAATTCATTTTCTTGTCACTCTCAACCCCCGGTGGGCATTTTCCATATCTAATATTTTTCAACCTTCAATCTTATATTACTGTGTTATAAAACATTTTTATACTCTTTTTATCTCCAAGCAAGCAAGGGTTTGGAAAGATACCAGCCCATCAGATATAGCACAGCATGCATGATAAGGGCTTCTAACCCGGACAAACTCACACTAATAAGACAGTTACTATAGCTACTGTACAAAAACACCATATCGCTCCTTAAATTTTAAGTTTAAGCAGTCGGTTTGACATCTCAACTCTTGCCCTCACAAAAAAAAAGAAATATGTCCTCAGCCATTTATCCTGAGGTGAGTCAGTGTTTTCCACTTATCATTTCTTGGGAATATTTTCTGGACACTCTTAGTCAAACAATGAAGCAGTAGGGAGTAAATTTCTGCCTTACCAGTCTGACAGTATTCTTTGTCATTCATCATATGTTTGTATGGTAGAGGGAGTGACATAGCATTTAAGTGTGTGGGTAGGTTCATGCATTTATAGAAAAGCAATAATACAAGGCACTTTCCTCTAAATAACTAAGTTACGTGTGTTCATGCGTCAATCCATTACAGCTGAGAGTGTGTGTTTGTTCATATGCATCATTCCAACCACAATCCTTGAGTGAATTACTTTTCCACACAGCAACGCCAGACACTGATGTCAGTTTAAGAGCACGTGCTGGAGAGCAGAAACACTCACACATAAACTGATATGGTTTTAGTCATGCAGAATGCAGAGTCCTCTGAGAGGAGCAGTGCTGTATTATGCAACCTCTCTGAAACTACTGCAGGAAGATGCCTGCTAAAGACAGAGAGCCGCCGAAGCACTGCAAAAAAAAGACTGATTTGAACATTCAGTCTGGTAAATTCCTGTAAAATTTACAAGGAAAAACCATAAACTGACATTCCCTGAATTTAATTGTCTGAATTGCATTTAAATTTTGTTTGAATTTGATGTTTTTTTCTTTTAAATAACCATGTTTCTTAGTTTTTTTCTTACGAGTTATAATTATTAGGGCTGTGTTACATGTAATGCTGTTAAATTAATGTTTAATTTAATTTGAGTCTCACATGATGGTGTTAAGTGTATGTATGTATGTAAATATGTTAATATTTAAAAGCTGCTTGTGATGGGCTTTGATTCAACCTGTGACTTTCTCATCCCAACCTGCATATTGTGGTTATCAGTGTATTTCAAAGGTACAAAACAGATTTCAGTTCTTTAATAGGTTGGTATATTAACATTATATCAGTGAACGAGATTGTGGTATTTAACTGTAAATTTAACTTAAAACCGTAAAACCTAAAATGTTGTTACTGTATTTATTACAGTGGAATTCTGGCAACCACAGCTGCCATTGTTTTACCATAAATTTTACAGATTTTGTTGTTGTTGTTGTTTACAGTGTGGGTGAATCTCATGAAGACTGGAAGACTGAAAAAGTGTAGCATTAGCATTGCCAAAGTCAATAATGTGGGCTCTTTATTGGCATCTATGGAGAAGCCTTAATATCCATGGAACCTTTGAATTGGTTTGTCTTTATAGTGGAAAAGTGTTCTTTAGATCTTTCAGCTGATTTATTCTTTGTAGAACCCATCACTTCTAACAAAAAAAAAAAAAGTTAAGAATTAAACAAGAAAAAAAGGACCTACATTTGGCAGGTGGTGGATGTTAAATTCACCCGCACACTTGATTTCTAGCAACAAATCCCAATAAATTAGAAATGAAAACCCATGGCAGAGATCTAAGAACAGAATTTAAAAGGAAAAACTGAAATGCTGAGAGAATTGAAAACAGACATTTGCAGCACTGATTAGATACACAGGACAAATGGGAGAACTCCCTGGCGTTATCGGTGTGACTGCTGGCCATTACGTAACAGAAGAAAAAGCTTTGGTGGTTAGACACTCCATTGGTTGTGGCAGTGAGTAGATAAGAAGTACAGACAGAGGAAGTTGTGATTACCTGTAAAGGCCCCAAGATGGAGCTGGTGGTGTACATGAAGAACAGACGGAGATAGCTCAGAACATTGGCGAATGCAAAAAGGCCTTCAGCAACCAAGAGGGGGTGGAATGCATCCCAGTTTTTCCTCTCTTCTAATCGCTCTTTCTCAGCATTCTTAAACTGAAGCAGAGGACAAAGGATATTATAAATGATTAAATGGTAAATAATTGCAACAAAAATAACTATATATAACAACGTAATTATACACTCTCAGAAATAAAGGTATACAATCTGTCACTGGTTATATTTGTAGTACCAAAATGAACTCTTTAGGTACAAACATGTACCTTTTGAAAAAGTACCCCATTGACAGCTTTTGTACCTTTATTTCTGAGATATGTATATATAAAAATGTGTTTTCTTCAAAAATGTAAATTCTGCAATTTATACATCTTTGCATTATTTCAAATTCTTTTAAATAAATAATTTAAAATCTTGTGAACACAAAGAGAATAGTACTTCATGTCAGTCATGGCTTAGAATGAGAAAAAATTAAATTCTAAACTAGTTTTTTAAAAAAAATAGTCCTTCAATAACTTAGTAAAGTACTCAGAATTAAATGTTCTGGACAGGTTTATACCGTGCTGTGAGCCACCACTTTTAGTGCAAAAGTGGCCAAGTAAAGCGAGTTCATGACAAAACTCAGCTGGTTACGTGACTCTTCTAGGAAGTCCTCCAATCCCTCATACCACAGACGCTTGACATCAGACCACACCATACCTGCAGAGAGAAGAATTTGTCATCAGTGCAAAGAATCATTCAAGTAGCAAAAAAGAAATTCCTTACTGCTGGCGGTTTTCAATCACCTGTCAGGACCAATGTAACTCAAAAAACATGAAACCAGAAACATTTATGAAAGCTATATCCAATAACTGCAACAAGCAAAAAAGTCTAAACCGTATATACAGTAGATGCTATTTACGGAGTTAAAATAGTTGCAGATACCATTAACATGAACAGAACAGCATATAGTAATAGGATTTTTAGCTTTCTCTAAAGCCCACACCTAACAATACTGAACCTGCTGATCAGTAAAGGTGCCCTCAGTGAATCAGGTATGGTTCTGTGTATGGTAATAATATGATTGTCAATGTCAATATATCAGCCATAGACATATTGATTTATAAATAAATATATACTTCATTAATCCCAGAGGAAAACTCAAGGAAATTACAGACAAATCAATGACACCAGTTACAGGCCTCTGTGTTTGTTTGGTTATTTATGCCTAAAAATTGTATGGTTGTGTTTTTAATTATTACTAGAAATAGAAATTATTTCATACTCAAAATATTACTTAAAGATATCAACCCCAAATTTAGAACACAACTTGTTTAGATATATGGCTTTTTTGTTAAAATATTTATATAAAGTGCTAATTCTTTTTTTCATTTTTGAATGGGCTCTGTGAGAATAAAAACACAATGTAGTATCTGACATTCATAAAATTCATAATTCATTTTATTTTCCAGCTATAATACCTGTATTTTGATATGACTGAAACTTTTAATGCATTTGTGTGTTTACTGGCTTCAGACACAGACACACCCATGACGTCAAAGAAAGATTGAATCATATGTTATCTACCTGTGAAAAAGAAGCACATAATGCACCACAAAAAAAAAACCGGTTAGGTTAATGAAAAGTATTTTCTTTTAACATTTTAGGGCATGGCTGTATTTAACTCCAATGAACAGTATTTTTTTCATGGCATGTTCTTTAGTGACATTCTATTCATGTCATTTATGAGGTGGTTAGTAAAATCTAGGTGTGTTACTAAAAGCAGTAAGCAACACCATATAAAAATGAAAAGGAAGGTTATGTGATTAGAACATATTGACTTCCAATTAAATATTATTTTAAATGTTATGAACTGTGATGTATATTAGTAAAATTGCAGTGAAAATGAATCCTCTTCCACCCTCTAGTGGTCTTCAAGCAGTCTTAGTTTTCTTCAAACTTGATCATATAATAAAAGTCTTTGTAGAAGGATGTTTGATAAAAACTTAACAAGTGCCATTAGCAACAAATTGCCCAGTGCTTTCATGCTAATGTGCTCTAGACAGATGCTAACCGCTAGCTGTGTTTATTGCTTCCGCATCAAGTAACATTATGTAATATATCAGTCCTACAATTGGTTTTATGAAAAACAGTTGGTGAACTGAATGTTTGTCATCCAAGGGTCCATTGTAAAAAATATAATATTTATATGTCAACCATTCACATGAATTCACGCAGAATTTCATTAACAAAGTGGGGATTTTTTTGCTTCTTGTTCATTGCAATCACAGCAAAAAATTCTGTTTTGGTTCTCATTTGCCAGTTAGAAAACACATAGCAAGAAAGTAATGCACGAAATGTTGTTTATCCTCACCTATGATCCAGAGAATGAGAAGGTAGTCTATCAGCTCCAAAGGGGGACCCATGGTGTTCTTCTTTTCCCCATTGTAGACCATTGAGTAGAGGTTTAGAAGGAGCAGGAAGGTGAAGTAGGAGGCACTATGGATGATGAACTTGATAAAAGGTGTGTGGATGACTTGGCCCACTCGAGAACGGGGTCCCAGCAAGTAACAGATGGACAGCAGAGGCCACATTAGCGCCACGCTCAGAACAGACAGGATCTTCAAGCATGTGTGCTTGCGGCGGTAGCTCGCCATCTCACCGAACCACACCGTGTTCAGGAACTGCTGACAGTTGGACTGGGCAACGAACTGTACAGATTGAAACACAAGAAAATGCATTGGAAAAAAGTAATGTGCCTTGTGCTTTCTTATAAAATTTCAACAATATTTGGTCATAGGTTTGGAGAGTCCATTCAAAAATTACATTTCTATTCCAAGTTGTTCCAAACCTTTATGAGTTTTCATACTTTTAAAGACAGTGGCTACCATCAACCTTTTGTTTACCAGCATTCTTCAAAATATCTTCATTTTTGTTCAAGGGTTATTTTTTAAAATATGAAAGTAGCTCATACAATTTTGGACAAACTGAGGCTAAGTAAATGATGAAGAAGTTTAAATTTATAGGTAACCGTCTCTTGTGATAAGTACACATATATAAAGGGCTACGAAATATTAATATTTGGGTTTCTTGAGTCCCCAGCAACAGGTTGGCATGCAAAGAATTTAATTTCAAGTGGGTGGGCAGTATGCTAACGTTTCATGTTAATGTCAACATAAAACAGCTTGGACAATAATTTTATACACAATGCACTTTTAGATGTAAAACGTTGCAGGATGTTTTCATTCACTTAGAGTTTTGTTGCACACTACATGAAAGGTAATTTTCAAAAATCCACAATAGGGGCACTTTAAAGGAGTAGTTTACCCCAAATTTTTATAATTTGAATCATTTACTCACCCTCGAGCAGTCCCAATAAATTTATTTTTTCAAAAAACTCTATGGAAGTCAATAGTGACCCAAAACAGCCTGGTCAAAGTGATCAATTAACAAAAGCTACATCAAATTTTTATGCAATTTATCATTGGTTCTCTATTGTTGAACCAATGTAGTTCAAACAGCAAATGTGCTGCAAAGTTACTACTGTTTCGGGAAACAGTATTTGGTAGTTTGGTAGTTAAGCAGTCAAGTTACATCATTGTATGGAAAACATGCCCCAGGATGTTGAAAATACAAGCCTAATTTTGTAAAAATCCTCATTAACCTCCTTTTGGTTGTATCTTATGGCCAGTTTGAGGCGACTGAGGTTCATCCGTTCCTCTAGTAGGCCTCTCTTGTCTACGTGGTCCTCACTGGACGTGTGGTTCAGTATGACCTCCAGCTCTCGAGAGTTTCGGGCCTGAGCCAGCAGGTCCTTGGCGAACATCTTGCATTGCTTGGCAAGTTCTTCATAATCATTCCTGTAATATAATGACAAGGAGACAAGAATGAACAGTAGAAGATTTTTTTTATTTTTTATATTTTTTTATATTTATATTTTTTCCATCTGTCATGGACTTGCACTGTTTTGATATAAATTAAAGAAGACCATAGAAATGTGTTTGGATTGTGATTGTTCAACACAGTCTCACAACCAATTTCTATGTATTCATACAACCTCACTCGTACTACTTTGTACGATTTGTCTAAACCCTAGTGACGAGTAGGTTTGGGGGCAGGTTTAAGTGTAGGTAATTTCTTAAGATTTAGCAAAAATCTTAGGAATTTGTATGAGCCAGGTTGAACAAATTTGTACGAATTAGCCGCTTCATAAAATATGTATGAAATATTATGGTAGTAAGTGTTTTATAGGGGGACATGGGAGAGTGTCAATAGCTACATGCCCCTAAATGTGCTTATTGGCCATTTTAAACAGTCATACACGTTTTTGTTAAGAATTTTATTTTTCTGATCAACCTATTTTTTGACAGACACAAGGTTACAAATGTATTGTAATATATTTAGCATCCAAAGCAGCAAAGTTGGCAACACCTGGGCTCCAAAAGTATCAAAAATTTAAAACGTATCAGGTAGGTAACGTTTCGAGCTCACAGGCTCTTCATCAGACAAATGACTGATAGTGTGCCACCCTTTTTATACAGGTGTTCCAAATCAC
>JAUCNO010000548.1:2016864-2039886 GCA_032353835.1 Enteromius viviparus | reverse complement strand
TGTTCTCTGAATCAAACCCAGTATCAGTGTAAATGTGAGGGTCTGTTTGTTTGGCCGAATGACACGTGTTACTCATATAATGCGTGTGATGTCATCACTAATGGTTCATGTACATGTATCAATGCCCTTCCAACCGACGGACAGTTCTGCCAAGGTGAGACAATGACAATATTTTAGGACAAAATTGGTTCCCTTTCAGTCTGTCACTCCAAGTCACGTCGGTGACCGACTAATAGGAATCTCGCTTCAAGATGGCAAATTAACTCTGCGTGTATATAAACACGGCAATGAAATTGGCATATGCTGATTAATATCCAGCTGCCCCTAATCGCAGAGCGAGTATAAGTAGGTCAGCGGATAAAGCATTCATTAGCTTTTCACTTTAGAGCTCTGCTTACCTGACGGAGAAGGCTGGTGTCACGGCGGTTTCAGCGGTGGTGGTTCCAATCGAGTGGCGGACACAATTGCATTGCACTGCCTGCTTTTGTGATCCGAGCGTCCATCTCCCCTTTGCGCTTCAGCCTTCACAAAAAGAGCAAAGCCTAAAGAGACAGGCTTACTGGTGGAACGTCATTATAAAAACGCATACTGTTTACACTAAAAAACCCAGAGAGCAGCCATTTGGCTTTTCTACCTATAAAACCTGCACGGCAGCCAAGTGGCTGGAGAGCTTTTCGCTAACATCCTTAATCAGTTGTGAACTGATGCTTTTGTTATGTAAACAAGGTGGAGCCATGCTGAGCTACTTCAAGGAAACTTGTGTTTCACCATCTTAGGAAGAAATCAACACACATGTTTTTTTTTCCTTTGCTGCTGATATATTGATAAAAAAGTACAAAATAAAATAATAAACAAAGCAACCAACCAATTGTACACATATTTACAAATAATAATAAAAAGTTAATGAGTACATTTCAGCAATCACTCACAATCCTAGAAAACTAAAAAAAGAAAACTAACATCCATAACTATATTTATCTTGCTTTCTATCTAATTATAAAATGCGTTTTAATCACATATTTTTGCACGTCCATTGTAAACACTGTTATTTTGAAAAGTGCGCATGTGCAAAAATGGCTAAGGGACGTAAGAGGGAACCCACGATGATTCAAAGATCAAATAAAGCATAATGAAAGTGAACAAAAATATAAAAGTTAATATGTGTCTGGACTCTGTTTGGGATTTTGAAAACACAAAGAGATGTCAACATATTGGTAATTAAAATACTGGTAAGGAATGCATTCTGTAAGAATTTACATTTGAAGTTATATAGTCATCGGGACTGCAACATATTTCTGCAATATATTCTTACGTCTGTGCAGTCAAAACAACTGCGTTGCATACAATTTAAAGAGTGCAAAATTAAAATTAAGCTGTAGTTTTTGTCTCTCTAACAGATGCAAGTCTCTTTCAGACAGTTTCTTTGTCTCTTGCACAGAGGTGCAGCATCTTGACAATAAAAAAGCGTTGCGTGTCATACTCTATATGCCAAAAATTTGCGAGAGCCAAACCAATGGAGGCATTTGTCCTAAAACAGACGCTTTGGTAAAACCTGCTCTGCAACTTTTAGCTACGCTCTCCATGTGAATGAGGAGAGATTTACACCTTTATCCACCCCCACCCAACATCCCCCAAACCTCCACTCCCTCCTGCTGGAGTCAGTTCAGTCTCTTTACTGTTACGAAGAGTAAAGTGGACAAATTCTTATTGTAACACAAGACATACACACTCTTCATTCATCTCACTTTACAATAATATTAATAATAAAAGTGTCATCATGCAGAGTTCAAATGCTAATCCCACTTTCGATGCGGGAAGGGATGGCATTACAGTGACCGTAAGGAACACTCCTTGGAGTGCGCCTCCTGTCACCCTCACACCGATGGAGCTGCCATTGGAGCGTTTGGATGTTACCTTTGGCGCTCCCCCCGACGACCAGATGTCAGTCGCAGCATTCGACCTTTTACTGCCAGGAAGCTCTCGAGTGGCTCATCCTCCTTTACCAACCTGGACGGTGGTGCAGCCAAGGGCTACGCGGGTGTCCCCCAGGTGGAGGAGTCTGTTGCAATGCAACTGTGTCCTCAGGCCTCTACCTCCTGGCAGGGCATCGCGTCGCTCCCTTCCCGGGCCTGTAAGCATTCATCGAGTCTCATCAGTGATGCTTACAAGGCCTGCAGAGAGGCTGCCTCCTCCGTGCATGCTATGGCGTTGCTGCAGGTCCATCAGACCAAGGCCCTGAAGGTCCTGCACCAGGATGGTCACCACCTGTAAGTTCTTTTGGAACTCCATATCGCAATGGATCTCGCGCTTTGTGCGACGAAGGTTATGGCACGGGCTCTGGGTCGTGCAATTTCCACTATGGTGGTCCAAGATCGCAATCTGTGGCTGTGTCTGGCCTACAAGCGTGATGCGGACAAGACTCGGTTCTTGAACGTTTGCGTGTCCCAGACCGGCCTCTTCGGCGCGCTGTGAAAACCTTCCCCCAGCAGTTTTCCACCGCCAAATAGCAGACAGAGACCATCCGTCACATCCTGCTGCGGTGCCCCCCTGCTGTTTCCCCCCGGCACCGCCGGCCCAGCCTCAGTTTGCTCGTCGCCGAGGGCGGCCCCCCACTGTCGCCTCCGCTTCTCCGCAGCCATCACAGCAGCCTTCACATTGGCCGTGTCGAGGAGCCGGCAGTCGGGCGCCCGCCCAGCCCACCAGGCCCCTGCAAAACCCGGTGGAAAGAGGAGATGCAAGAGGCCCTAGGACGGTGAACAGACCTATAAAAAGAGCCTTGTTACACATTCACTCTCTTCTCATTACAGGCAGCAGTTCGAGAGCCGGGAGTTCGACTTCACGGGCTTCAAGCCTCACTCCTGCCAGAACGCAGGTAAGAGTCAGGTTCAGGGGCATTCGCTTCACGTCAGTGAACGCTGTAAATGCCGCTGTCTTGCGTGCAGAGATTGCTACTCTCTTGGCGAAGAGAGCAATAAAGCCGGTCCCTCCAGCCGATATGAGTATAGGGTTATACAGCCCGTACTTTATAGTTCCCAGGAAAGGTGGTCGGTTACGACCGATCCTGGAGTCTTGAACCGAGCTATTCACAGGCTTCCGTTCAAGATGTTGATGCCGAAACGCATTTTTCCATGCATCCGTCCCCAGGATTAGTTTGCAGCTATAGACCTGAAGGAAGTGTACTTTCATGTCTCGGTCTTCCGCGCCACAGGCCATTACTGAGGTTCGCGTTCGGAGGTCGGGCATTTCAGTACCGCATTCTGCCCTCTGGGCTCTCCCTGTCACCCCGTGTGTTTACCAAAGTAGCGGAGGCTGGCCTGACTCAAAGAGAAAGGGGTTTGCATTCTCAACTACCTCGACGATTGGCTGATACTAGCACAATCGATAGCTCAGTTGTGCAAACACAGGGACTTGGTGTTGCAACATCTCAGCCTGTTGGGCCTTCGGGTCAACTGGGAAAAGAGTGGTCAGAACTGACATTTCTTCGGGCCAGAGTGGACCTAGAGCAGGTCTCCAAGCATGCTGTTGTGTTCACAGATGCCTCTAGCACCGGGTGGAGGGCCACGTACAACGGGCATGCAGTGTCAGGGGTGTGGACAAAACACCATCTGCATTGGCACATCAATTGCCTCGAGCTGTTAGCAGTACGTTTAGCTCTGGGTCATCTCAGGGAACACCTACAGGCCTAACATGTGCTGCACATCGGCTGTTGCGTACATCAACCATCAAGGCTGTCTACGTTCCTGTCGCATGTCGCAGCTCGCCCGCCACCTCCTCCTATTGAGATGGAAGCATCTGAGGTCACTTCGTGCCATTCACAGTCCAGGTGTCTACAACCAGACAGCCGACGAGCTGTTTCAAACAACGCTCCCTGGAGAATGGAGACTCCATCCCCGTCAGTTCAGCTGATATGGGAGAAGTTCGGAGCCGCACAGGTAGACCTGTTCGCCTCCCCAGAGACCTGTCATTGCCAGTTGTTTTACGCTCTGACCTAAGGAACCTTAGGGAGAGACGCCCTGGCAAACAGCTGGCCACAGGGCCTACACAAGTATGCGTTTCCCCCAGTAAACCTTATAGCACAGTTTTTGTGCAAGGTCAGAGAGGACGAGGAACAGGTCCTGCTGGTAGCCCCCTATTGGCCCACCAGGACCTGGTTCCCCGAACTTATGCTCCTCGTGATAGCCCTTCCTTGGCCGATTCCTCTGAGGAAGGATCTACTGAAACTCCATATCTGGCCCCTGGATGGGACGAGGAAGTTCTAATTGACCTACCCCACGGGGTAGTTGACATGATTTCTTTTGCGAGAGCACCTTCTACAAGAGCTGCCTACACGTTAAAATGGAACCTGTTCGTCCTTAGGGGGGCCAGAAGGTTAAATCCTCCACAGCACCCTACTGTACTCTCTTGGAACCTGTCTATTGTCTTAATAGCATTGAGACAGGTCCCCTTTGACACTTTGCCAGCGGTCGACTTAAAGTTTCTCTCAATGAAAACTCTTCTCCTGCTCTTATTGACCTCCATCAAGAGGGTAGGGGACCTGCAAGCATTTTCGGTCGACGATTCGTGCCTTGAGTTCGGGCACAAGGATTCCCAGGTAACACTGAGGCCACGACCCGGCTACGTGCCCGGAGGAGGCAGACCCAATCCTGCTGACTCTGTGTCCCGTCCGAGCACTCAGATGCTATGTAGACCGGACACGGAGTTTCAGGACCTCAGACCAGCTCTTTGTCTATTACGGTGGGCGGCAGAAGGGGAATGCCGTCTCCAAGCAGAGGATGGCCCACTGGATAGTGGATGCTATCACCCTGCCTTATTAGGCACAAGGTGTGCCCTGAAGCTGAAGAGCCAGAGTAGGACCTGTTCGGTCGGCTTGGCAACGATACGTCTCCAGAATGTCCTTATCAGTAGACCCTGTTGAGTTCTTCCACTCCCTTCGCCAGCCGGATGTTGTGGAGCATCTGGTGCCAGGGCCTCGATGCGATGAATCCTTGAGAACCTCCAGAGGGCTGGGACCCCTTGAGTGATACCCTGAGAGGACCTCTTGTGGTAGTCATTGTAAAAAAGTGACCATGTTCCCCAGCAGTTACTCCATGAGGGTTACATCACCTCCAATACTCCATATGCATTGAAATTCATTAGACCTCCTACGGGAAGGCAGAATCCGCACGTCTTGTCAGATGTCCCAGTGGCCAGTTATTAGGTAGTGCAGGTGCTGGTGTCCTGTGGCCGAGTCCTGGCCTAGAAACCAAACACTGGGGCTTTGGGAGACTCCCACATGACACTGGAAGGGGCAGCTTCCATGGCGTTTTCCATAGGGATCCCTATTCATTAGTCACCGACGTGACTCGGAGTGACTGACTAAAAGGGAACGTCTCGGTTACGTATTGTAACCCTCGTTCCCTGAAGAAGGGAATGGAGATGTCACGTCCCGTCGCCATGGATCTGTATCGCATCTGTATCGAAAAACTAATTAATGCTTAATCCGCTGACCTACTTATACTTGCGCTGCGATTAGGTGCAGCAGGATATTAATCAGCATATGCCAATTTCATTGACATGTTTATATACACGCAGAGTTGATTTGCAATCTCGAAGCGAGATTCCTATTCGTCAGTCACCGACGTGACGTCTCCGTTCCCTTCTTCAGGGAACGAGGGTTACAATACGTAACTGAGACATTGTCCAGTGTTTGTCACAAGATGGCGCCAAACGGTAAACTTTATTGGTGCTAAGGGATTTGAATCATACAAGTAGTACCGGCTATGCGTTAATACTTTGGAGCAGTTATTATTTGAAAAGAACGAACCTGCAAATGTCTCAACCGACCAATCAAAATCAAGCATTCCAGAGAGCCGTGTAATAAGAGGGTCTAAAGACCTACAACATAGACTTAGTTCATTAAGCACTTTTGCTTGAATTGACATTGTTTATTATTGCTGTTTTCCCCCATTTTTATTATTTCATTATGATGTTGACCAGTGGTGGGCACTAACGAAATAGTTTTACTTGTACCTGTACTTTACCGGAGTAGTTTTATTTTTAGCAACTTTTACTTGCTACTTGATTTTTGTACTTCACCCACCTCTGCTATTGTTAATCTCTGCTATTCTCCTTATTAGCTATAATCTGACTGACATCTCAATCTGTTCCCTGTTAAAGTTAAGTATTACATTGTTTTGTATTTAATGCACTTTGGACAAACGCGCAACCATAATGAGGTGTAGGCTGGGATAGGAATTTTGCAAATCACACAATATAAATATGATAGTTACGGTAGAGCCCTGCATTTAAGCCCCGTCCCTACGGGGCCGACCTTTTTGCGCAACTCGGGCCAATTTTGATGTCATAGTTCAGACGTGGGTCGGGCCTCGGGCCCGTTTTAAGCTTCTCCTTATTTTTATATTTTAGACATCCGCCAATTAATGATTAAAAGATTGTCATGCGGCGCCGGTGAATACAACACGAGACCGCGCTCCACAGCTAAAAGTTTGTCCCGCCGCAGAGAGAGAGCAGCTGTCAGTGCAGCGTAGCTGAAGAGTTCTGCGTTTAGATGCACGCAATAATCTTGCTGCAATGCCTCAGCAAAGGTAATTATCATGTCAAGGGAAAACAATAGGAAGACATTTGAATTATTTACTCATGAACAAGTGTTTTGAGTCCGTGTCGCACAGATGAATTTCCTGATCCTCCATCTCTGCATAGACGCGCCTTTAATGAGAAGTCATCTTTACCAATTATTTAATTTAATGAATGAGTTCTTGTTTTCAA
The DNA here is from genome assembly GCA_032353835.1 of Enteromius viviparus. Lineage (NCBI taxonomy): Eukaryota > Metazoa > Chordata > Actinopteri > Cypriniformes > Cyprinidae > Enteromius > Enteromius viviparus. The sequence goes on along the minus strand of JAUCNO010000548.1, from coordinate 2,033,121 downwards.
TTTACTCTCTGCACAAACCATCATGACAAACATTTATTAGTTTACTGTTGAATATTGTTATATGTTTGAACAGATTTTAGCATGTCTATCGATTTTTTTAATGCATGTGGTGATGATTTGAGAAGACTAAATCAACCAATTTTCTAAAATAATGCAAACTCAAATTGTGCTGTAAAGCAGCTGTAGCCAGACAATTTAATATGGCACCTTTAACAGCAACTCAGAAGTATTGTGTATTCTGACAAAATTGTATTTCTCTAGTGTTACCCTAGGGTGCACTTCTTATCAATCAAATAACTTTTAAATATCTTAATATCATTACATATCTACAACATCATCTTATTGACTGGCATTCAAATGTGCCCCAACAATCAAGTCATGATTCGTTAGAGCATATGAATTAGCTCAGGGATAATGGCTACCCTGGAAATGCTTATCCCATGCCATGGCAACACAGCTGCATGAATCTGATAGCAGTTTATTGAGTGAGGCAGGAATGCAGAGCATCACTGATGTGAAGCATTTCAAGTGCTTTTCAGTCTATGAGTTTCAATCACAGCCTGTAATTACTCAAGAGATGGTGCAGGAACTAAAATCAATAATTGTCAAATTACAAACATGAATGTCCTGCGTATTATCAGTGTTTGAGAGTTTATATGTCTATGAAAAAGAAAGATAATTACCAAATCTGCAATTGAATATTGGTTAAAGGAAGTAAAGGATCTCTCTCTAAATTACTTAGGCAAAGCTTTGAAGAAAATGGAGCAAATTTATTGGCCTTTATACTGAGTACTTGTCTGGTGCAAAATGTGAGGTTTAATGGAGGCCAATATAAATCATAATTGATTGAATTCATGGAAGCAATAGGTCTTGATAGGTCTACTACTGGACCTACTGGAATTTAGCTGTACTACCATTTTAACCAGAATTCCACTTGTGGTTAATTCTTCCCAATGTAAAAGAAATAATAAGAGAAACAAACAAACAATGAGCATTTTACAATATGTATGCTGTGTACAATACGCTAATTTCTTGCATTGATGGAATATGTGCATACACGTTTAAACGAGTAAAGCGGAATGTGTGGAATACTTTTTCCCGCAATACAGTGCACACTCTGTATTCAGTATTGACAAAAGTAGTTTTGGTAACACTTTCTATGAAGCCTGTATTGATAATACATTATAAGGGTGTTCTTAAGGCATTATAATAAATGCATAATGCATTATAAATAACTTTATAATATGTTTTATGATCTCATGAATATTCATAAGAACAGTTTTAATGTATTATAATATTTGCTTATTTGTGGTTATAGCTATATATAGAGAGTATGATCATTTATAACACACACTAAACACGATACATCCACTTAAGTTACAATGAATTATATTTCTCATAGTTATAAATGTTTTCTAAAACAGCCATAAGATAACATTTTTATATAATATCAGTTTGATTATTTTGATGGTACTCTTTAGACAGCTGTTGTCTAGTAACTCTGCAACAACATGTCAACTATCATTCATTAGTATTAGTAGTGTTACAACGGCCTCTGTGGCTCCCTCCGACCGTCATCAGCGGGAACCATCACCCGAGTATTAAGTTCCGCCCGGACCCCGTTCTCTGAAACACCGAGTCACTTCCGCGCCAGGTGTTGCCGTTTAGCGGCAGTATAAAAGGACTTCCATTATGTTTAGTAACTCGCGAAGTTTTGTCTTGCCACGGCAGCATCACCAAGCGTTTATTCTGTGTTTTTGGATTGTCTCTGTTACCGACCTTGTTTTGAACTGTTCTCTGATTGATCGCCTGATACCCCGAACTCTTGCCTGTACCTCGACTCTGATTGACTGCTTGATACCCTGAACTTTTGCCTGGACACTTACCCTGATCTTGTTTTGTCTCCTCTGATCCTGTTGTTATCGATTGACCATTGCCTGTACGACCCTGTGTGTAAATAAAACTGCAAATGGATCTTAATCTGACCGACTCTGAGCCTCAGTCGTCACAGAAAACTTCGCAGATTGAAGATCCAGCAGCGTACTATTCGATTGCTCACGAGATCTCACGACAAGGCTCTCAACTCACCATGCACCAACAGCAGCTGGACAAACTTAATTGCTGCATGGAAGGAGTTGCACAATCACTTCAGGCTCTCACCACAGCTGTCGCTGCACTCACACCACTGCCAGCAGCTCCAGCGCCTGCTCCACAGCCACAACCCACCACTCACGGTAAGCCGCGACTTTCCTTACCTGAGAAGTTTGACGGTAACACAAGTAAATGCAGAGGCTTTTTGCTACAATGTGAAATATATATCAAACAGCAGTACCAAGACTTTGATACTGACGACAGCCGAGTTTCTCTGTTGTATTCTCTGTTAACCGGCAAAGCACTGGAGTGGGCCACAGCTTTGTGGGATAATAGACGCATGACATTCCCGTCCTATCAAGAGTTCGTTCGTTTGTTTCGAGAGGTGTTTGATCATGCTGCAGGAGGAAAGGGGGCCGAGGAGGAAATTCTTATCTTACGCCAGGGGAACCAATCTGCTGCCGACTTCACCATTAAGTTCCGAACGTTGGCAGCGCAGACCGGCTGGCCGCCCGAACCCCTGAAGGTCCTCTACCGCAAAGCCCTTCGTGATGACCTGCAGTCTGAGCTAGCATGCCGCAATGAAGGAAAGTCATTCGAGCAGTATATGGAACTGGCCATACAACTGGATAATCTGCTTCGCTCACGTCGAGCTCGACGCTCCATTAACTTTCCACTCGCCACAGCCACCATGTCTAACACTGAGGCTGAACCCATGCAGCTTGGTACCACCCATCTGACCCAGGAGGAAAGAGTACTGCCTGTACTGCGGCCTTCCAGATCATATCCGCGCCAACTGCCCAACCCGGCCCATTCGTCCTTCTACCAACCGGGTGAGTGACAAGACTACTCTAACTATCTCAGTGAAATTAACAGTTCGAGACCCAAGCTTTAATACCCTAGCCTTCATAGACTCAGGAGCCGAAGGCAATTTTATAGATGAGAATTTTGCTAAGCAGTGTGGTTTTCTTCTCCTTCCATGTGGACCCCGGGTGGCGGTGGCAGCCCTAGACGGTCGACCTCTCGGTTCCAGCCAGGGTACCTACATCACAGAGGATCTCACCATGCACATGGGAGCTATGCACCAAGAAACCATCCGACTGTTCACGCTAACCTCACCTGAGCACAGAATCATCCTTGGGTATCCCTGGCTGGAGCAACATAGCCCCGTCATAAACTTGGTGGAGAGAGAAATCACTCAATGGTCACCACACTGCCACCAGAACTGCTTGCTGCATCTCAGGGGTCCTACGAACACCACGAAACGTCACGAAACCTCACCTGGCTCTTCACAGAATCACGCATCCTTACCCACCTGTTATCACAATCTTCTTGAGGCATTCAGTAAGGAGAAAGCCACCAGTCTACCACCGCACAGAACCACAGACTACGCCATCGACCTTGTGCCTGGGTCAGCACCCCCTAAAGGTAGAATTTTCCCACTGTCACAACCTGAAACAGAGTACATGCAGAAGTACATGCAAGAGGAATTGGAAAAGGGGTTCATCCGGCCATCCACGTCACCAGCATCCGCCGGTTTCTTCTTCATCAAAAAGAAGGACGGAGGCCTCCGTCCCTGCATTGACTACCGAGGGTTAAACGAGGTAACCATCAAGTATCGATACCCCTTACCATTAGTTCCAGCTGCACTCGAACAACTCCGGAGGGCCAAGTACTTCGAAGTTAGACTTACGGAGCGCCTATAATCTTGTACGGATCAAGAAGGGTGACGAGTGGAAGACTGCTTTTTCAACCACCAATGGGCACTATGAATACCGGGTTATGCCGTTCGGGCTAGCCAATAGTCCCTCCATATTCCAAGCCCTAGTCAACGACCTGTTCCGAGACCTCCTGAACCGTCAAGTACTGGTGTACATTGATGATATTTTAATCTACTCTGAAGACCTCCCATCCCACGTTCAGCACGTTCGCACCGTCCTGCAAAGACTAATCAAGCACAAGTTGTATGCCAAACTCGAGAAGTGTGAGTTTCACCAGACACGCATTTCTTACCTGGGATACATAATCAGCTCTGAGGGAGTCACCATGGACGAACAAAAGGTGAATGCAGTCGTCAATTGGCCCAAACCTCGCACCATCAAAGACCTGCAACGATTCTTGGGGTTTGCCAACTTTTATCGGAGATTCATTCGAAGCTTCAGTCAGGTAGCCGCACCTCTTACCACCATGACACGCAAAGGTCCCAACCTTCTCCGATGGACACCCCAAGCAGAACAGGCATTCACTGAGCTAAAAGGACGATTCACCTCAGCCCCGATCCTGCACCACCCAAATCCTGACCTGGAATTCATCGTCGAGGTTGACGCCTCCAACTCTGGGGTCGGCGCCGTCTTATCTCAACGTCATGGCAACCCCAGTAAGATGTTTCCCTGCGCATACTTCTCTCGAAAGCTCAATCCTGCCGAACAGAATTATAACGTGGGAGACAAAGAACTGCTGGCCATGAAGTGCGCCCTCGAGGAATGGAGGCATTGGCTAGAGGGAGCCAAACAACCCTTCTTGGTACTCACCGATCACCGCAATTTGGAGTATCTTCAGTCCGCCAAACGGTTGAACTCCAGACAAGCCAGGTGGGCCCTGTTCTTCACACGTTTCGACTTTAAGGTCACTTACCGCCCCGGGAGCAAGAACTGCAAAGCCGACGCCCTCTCTCGCATCCACGAACTGCCACCTGCCAATCCAGAACCTGAAACCATCCTGCCGACTACCTGTATCATTGCTCCTGTCCGTTGGGACCTCATGGCCGAGATCACAGAGGCCCAGGCTCACGAACCCACACCCCCAGACTGCCCTGCAAACAAAGAATATGTTCCGTCAGCCCTTCGAACCCGGGTACTCCATCACATACATGACAACCCCAGCTCTGGACACCCCGGAATCCAGGCAACCCAAGAACTTGTCCAGAATCGATTCTGGTGGCCCACACTCACCTCTGAGGTAGTCCAGTTTGTCCAGCACTGCCCGATCTGTAATGTCTCCAAAACCTCACATCAAAGACCAGCCGGTCTGCTGCAACCACTGGAGACCCCCCAGCGTCCATGGTCACACATCGCTTTGGACTTCGTCACAGATCTACCTGTTTCCAACAATCACACTGTCATACTTACCGTAGTGGACCGTTTCTCCAAGGCCTGCCGCCTCATTCCCTTTGCCAAGCTACCCACAGCCTGGGAAACGGCTGAAATCATCCTTGACAAGGTCTTCCGATTTTATGGTCTCCCGGAGGACATCGTCACGGACAGGGGTCCCCAGTTCACCTCCCGCCTATGGTCCGCCTTCTGTAAGCAGCTCAATATTAATGTTAGTCTTACCTCAGGCTATCATCCTGAATCCAATGGCCAGGCTGAAAGGATGAACCAAGAACTCACCAGGTTCCTCTGATCCTACTGCCACCGGGATCAACACGAATGGAGCAAGTACCTCATGTGGGCTGAGTACGCACAAAACTCACTCCGTAAACCAGCCACTGGGATGACTCCCTTTCAGTGCGTACTCGGCTTCCAACCCCCTCTGTTCCCCTGGTCCGGAGAGCCGACCAACCTACCTGCCCTGAACCACTGGCTTCAACACAGCGAGGAGACTTGGAACCAAGCCCATGTGCACCTTCGACGAGCAGTACGACGCTATACTCATCAGGCTGACCGTCATCGACGTCCTAATCCTCCCTATGAAGCTGGTGGGTGGGTCTGGCTCTCTACCCGGAATCTCCGACTAAACCAACCCTGCCAGAAGCTGACACAATGGTACGTGGGTCCTTTTCAGATCTTAAGACAGATTACTCCTGTGTCATATCGTTTACGATTGCCTGCTCAGTACAGAATCTCACCTACTTTCCATGTTTCTCTGCTCAAGCCCGCTGATGCTCCGGAAGGAGGAGAGATCCTAGACGAGGCCGAGCCCCAGGAGCCACCCCCCCAGATCATCGACAACGAAGAGACTTACCAGGTCCACGAAATCCTGGACTCCCGGCGTCGGGGCCGAGTACTGCAGTACCTCATCGACTGGGAGGGTTACGGTCCGGAGGAACGTTCGTGGGTCAACGCTCAGGACATCCTTGACCCCAACCTACTCACCACTTACCATCAAGAACATCCGGATCGTCCAGCTCCCAGACCCCGTGGTAGACCCCGGCGCCGGCCACCGGCTTGCTTCAGGAGCCGCTCGCAGGGGGGGGGGGGGGCTCTGTTACAACGGCCTCTGTGGCTCCCTCCGACCGTCATCAGCGGGAACCATCACCCGAGTATTAAGTTCCGCCCGGACCCCGTTCTCTGAAACACCGAGTCACTTCCGCGCCAGGTGTTGCCGTTTAGCGGCAGTATAAAAGGACTTCCATTATGTTTAGTAACTCGCGAAGTTTTGTCTTGCCACGGCAGCATCACCAAGCGTTTATTCTGTGTTTTTGGATTGTCTCTGTTACCGACCTTGTTTTGAACTGTTCTCTGATTGATCGCCTGATACCCCGAACTCTTGCCTGTACCTCGACTCTGATTGACTGCTTGATACCCTGAACTTTTGCCTGGACACTTACCCTGATCTCGTTTTGTCTCCTCTGATCCTGTTGTTATCGATTGACCATTGCCTGTATGACCCTGTGTGTAAATAAAACTGCAAATGGATCTTAATCTGACCGACTCTGAGCCTCAGTCGTCACAAGTAGTGTGTCTGCTAAATATATGCTAACATATATGCTTATTTTAATGGTTCCTCAACAGGCATACTAAGTATAGGGTACTGCAAGTATGTGAACATTCTATCTACCCTACCTAAGTCTATTTAGTCTTAGTCTTGGGTTTACATAATAAACATTGCATTTATTTCAGTTGAAAGTATTATCTAGCTCATATTAGCCTCACAGGAAACACTCAAATAACACTCAGCACCTAACCAGTCACAAGATGTTGTAAGATATGCAGATATTAAATAAACATAAAGATATGTTTGTATAGTCCATTATAAAAGAAGTAGATTTAATATGGTGTTCATTGTGTGTTAGGAATAATTTTACTCTTAAAACTTATAATCACAGTTGATTTTCTTTTTCTTATGGATATCTAGATAAATTTAAAACTATGTAATAAATGCTGGCTGGATTAGACATAAAGTACAGTATAGTAAGATCAGCAGTGTAGCACACCAGCCTGCTACAGTAACTAGAAAAATAGATGTGTCATGGGTGGAAGGAACAAACATACACAACGACAGATATTGAATAAGAAAAGCAATTGTTTAGATTTTGCTCTTACAAAATGTTTTCTGTTTGATGAGTCATGTTAATATGGCAATCTATTTTTGCTAATAAGTAAATTGGATATGTTATTTCCATCAAAGAAAATTCTCATATCAACAAGGTTATGAGAAATTTGTAGATTACACTCTGACTACAAAGTAAACACAAGTGATTCACAGTGATTCTGCAGATGTCCTCCAATCTGTGTAAAAATACCTCCTCATAAAATACTGCTATGCTACAAGGAATGTCTACTGAATAAATATTTCACATAGACTACATCATTATATCATTACATCATATCTCTGAGACTTATTTGAGACTGAGTGATGCAACAGCAACAGCAGAAGCCACTATACACCTCCCATCACTGCAGTTATTTTTTTTTAAATGTACACATTTGACATTTATTGCCATTTAGGACATTTCAGGTGGTATATTTAGCTCTAAGGGTGGCTAATAGTCTGTAGGGCAAACAAAGCAGCAAAGTCGGCAACACCTGGACTCCAAAAATATCAAAAAGTTTTTATTATTTACAACGTATCAGGTAGGTTACTTTTAGAGCTCACAGGCTCTTCATCAGACAAATGACTGATAGTGTGCCACCCTTTTTATACAGGTGTTCCAAATCACATGACTAAACACCAAATACATAGATAATTATAATACATATACATATAGAAAATGTGCAAAAATACATAAATAAAAACCGCAATGATTATTTCTGTATACTTCCACAAAACACTTGTCAATGACTAGGAACCTGCAAATATTTGTGAGATTACTTAAATGAGTCATATCAAGACCTTGTGCACATCTAGAGGGACAATGCCCCTTAAACAAAAACCATTCAACAAAAAGGATTGATCACACACACTTAGACAAAAATGTCTAATATAAAACTTAAAATTTTACTTAATGTAGTAATAAAGGTGGTGCAGTTGTGATTTTAAATCGAAGTGACTATGAACTTGAAATTAAGAGACAATTATCTAACTCGACTTTCTACAAAAAATTGAGTTCTAATCTGTGGTTAATTTTAAATCATCTGTACATGATGCTTTAAAGTCGTTTGTAGACTCAGGTTTGTTGACGAAAGATGAATTTGACTATATGCATGTTGAGCATCCGATTACACCAGTATTAGATACACTGCCTAAAATTCACAAACCTTATAGTGACATCCCTCCTGGAAGGCCTATAGTGGCAGCAATTGGGTCTCTTAGATAAAAGATCTCTGCTTTCGTAGATTATCATCTACAACCTTTGGTGATGTCTTTACCCTCTTACATCAGAGACACAATGGATTTTATTAAACTTATCCATAAGGTAGAAGTACTTCATTGTCCTGTTCTTTTAGTCACTATGGATGTTGAATCGTTGTACACTAATGTTCCGTTTCAGGGTGGAAAAATAAATTTTTTGGATGTTCTTGTTCTTCACACTACGTTGGGCATTGAAACTTCTTTGTATCGTAAACCTACGGATCATAATACAATTTTGCATGGACAATCTTATAATCCTGTGTCATTAAAACGCTCATTACCTATTTCTCAATTCAGTTCATCGCATATGCAGTAGTGATGACGATTTCCAACAGCAGTCACACATGTTATCAGAAAGATTTAGACACCGAGCCTACAAAGAAGAGTGGATTCAGTCTGCAGCTATTTGTTTCAAAGATGTATCCCAAAAAGACAGTTTAGTCATGAACCACAAAAAGACTGAATGCTGCGTTAACTGTTACATGCAATATTCGCCCGTCACCAAGGATATTAATACTATTTTATCCAAACACTGGCATATTGTAGAGAGTGATCCCAGTCTCACAAAATGTTTTGAAAAATTACCTCGTTTGGTATATAAAAAAACTCCCAACCTTTGAAATATTTTAGTTAGAGCGGATTTGAAACCAACTCCTCATTTTTTGAATGAAATACCTTCACACATCCTCATACAACAAAAACTTTTAAAATTCGAGGAACCATCTCATGTAAGACTGCTAATGTCATAAACATGCTGCGTTGCCCTTGTGGCTTATGTTACATTGGCAAGATCCGTAGACTTTGAAGAACCGTATTTCTGAACATCAATGTGCAATCAGACATCAAGATCGCACAACATTTCGCATCTTTTAAACATTCAGTTTCTACTCTTCAATACATTGGTATTGAGGTAGTTAAGTATCCATGTTTTGGGGGTGATATTGATAAACTTCTTTTACAGCGTGAGGCATTTTGGATTTTCACATTAGATACTTTGTCTCCTAGAGGACTTAATGAAGATTTTGACATTCGTCCATTCCTTTGAGTGGTATTGATAAACTACATTTTGTAAAATTTTAAGTTTTATATTAGACAATTTTGTCTTATATAGGATTTAACGAAGTGTGTGTGATCAATCCATTTTGTTGAATGGTTTTTGTTTATGGGTCACTCTAGATGTGCACAAGGTCTTGATATGACTCATTTAAGTAATCTGACAAATATTTGCAGGTTCCTAGTCATTGACAAGTGTTTTGTGGAAGTGTACATGAATAATCATTGCGGTTTTTATTTATGTATTTTTGCACATTTTTGAATGTATATGTATTATAATTATCTATGTTTTTTGTGTTTAGTCATGTGATTTGGAACACCTGTATAAAAAGGGTGGCACACTATCAGCCATTTGTCTGATGAAGAGCTTGTGAGCTCGAAACGTTACCTACCTGATACGTTTTAAATAATAAAAGCTTTTTGATACTTTTGGAGACCAGGGGTTGCCGACTTTGCTGCTTTGTTTGCTGGCTATTTCTGTGGTCGAGCACCCTTTTTTGAGGTTGATGTGCGTGTTTTTGGTTTACTGCTGCTAATATATTTAGCATCCAAATAAACGTCTCTAAGTTGACTGGCCAATTAATGCATGCCATTCTCTTAAAATCCAATTACTAAACTATTAATTTGCTTATTTGCGACTAAAAGTCACCATTCGTCCTTTCAAGCAAACCTATAGACACATGTGAAGTTTTTAAATGTAGCTGTTGATTTGGAATTTAAAAGAGATTCTTCACTCAGTATGATTAAAGAATGGGCAAACATCCTCGCTCTTTTGACAACCTTTAACCTCATTAAATTAACTGCTATAAAAGCATGCATGCAAATTTGTCAAACCAATATGCTCTTTCCATTTAGAAGCGATCCCTATGAGACCTTTTTCCCTAATCACTCTTCCATTACCGAAACTCCACTTCCACCAGGCTCAGCTCTTTAAGATCAGCGCTCAGCTCGAATGCTCTGAGAATGGGGTCTTCTTCTGTAAGCATGATCAAGGATGGGCTGGCAAGGCACCGATAGATATCTAGACGGAACCTGCAAGAGACACACATGGAGGATGAAACAGAGCACTCAAAATTATGCAGACAATCTCAACTACACATTGTAAAACACACTACTCTTTGTGCTTTTCAAATGTGTTTAGAGTTGATTCTTTAAGAGCAACATCATATACGTTAAAACATTTCTCGGTAACAATTTATTTTATGGTTACACCTATTCGTTTCTTATTAGCATCCATATTACTAGAATATTAGCCATTTATTAGTGTCAATTAAGCATATATGAATGCCTTATTCTAAATCTCTAATCCTACCCAATAAAGATAAACTAGATAAAAATGATTGCCTTGAGTGACGAAGACTGTCCTTCTTGTTTTTGGCATTACAGAGGGTGCACTCGCACCCTACAGCATGGGGTCGAGGCAGAGAGATGTCTTGCTTTAACAGCATGGTCAAAATCTCATAATTGTTCCGGTGGGCAGCAAGAATGACTGGAGCAACATCCATGGTGGTGGAATACTCTGGGTTTTGAATGCGCTGCATCAATTTCTAAAAAAGAAAAAATGTATACAAGGATAAAGTTTTTAGGACAATTGATTATTTTGAAATAAAATGATACGATAATTGAAGATTTTAAAGAATTCATATGGTTTGAATATGTTTATTGATTGTGAAACCCTAATACTTAGTTAACTCATATTCTGAAGAAATTGAATGAAAAGGAAAATAATCGCAAAAATAAATCACTAACCGCAATAGAAGGCTTGGATGAACGTCTGGGTCGATGGTTTAGGAGGATGTCAACTGCTCCTACCACTTCTGAATCAATAGCCACTAATAATGCATCTGTGGCCTGCATGCACACAAACACGCACTTATCTCAAATGAACAGAATGTTTTTTTTCCATGTTATTTTAATCTGAGGACATGAGTGTGCTCTCACCTGACAGCCATGATCCAAGAGCAACTGCAATATGTCTAGATTCTCATTTTCAATTGAAATGGTGACAGCGTCTCTCCCAAGTACATCTACACAGTTAATGTTTAATTCACCATGTCGTTTCTCCTCCAGAAGTTTCTTCACCATGTAGTAGTCTCCTTAAAATGCATTTAGGTAACAATAAATTACTTCAATGGTTTATACGATGACACCATATGTTATCAGAAAGTGAGGACAGCAGTTTGTGATGGAAAATAATGTAGCCCTTAGATATCATTCCTGGTGAGTCATTTTAAGATTTCTTTATATGGTAAAAGAATAGCAACTGACTCTTGTCTGCACAATGTAACCAGAGGAAATTCATTAGTTTTCCAAGCTGTTTCTGGAATGCTTGGAAATAAACTATGCACTTCTGTTAAACATAACCCTAAACACTGAAGATGTCCGAATAATCAGTCATGCTCTCAAAATCTACTTATCTCAAAACAAATCACTATAGTATGTCACATCGAATAGATAAAGGGAATTATTATAGTCAGTTTTTTTTACTTTTAATTCCAAAGCTACTAATACAATTACTCTTAAAGCATTTGAAATAAAACTGTTAAAACTGTTAATCAAAATGTACTATACAGTTTCTAAAATAATATTAGGTCACACAAAAACTAGGTTACATTAAATATTTGGTTGGATCATCATATTGTCAGTAATCATACTATATAGACACAAAATATAAAATATAAGCTACCTATATACAGCACCGTTTCATCAGAACAATAATATAAATAAATGTTACTTAAACCCCAAAACAAACGACATTGTAAAATCAAGCAACTAAAATCTGTAACCGTGTTTTTGTTGTTATTAATTCAATATTATTATTATTATTACTGTATACTATATATTCAAGCAATACGTCCTTAACTAAACTTACCCTTCTCGCAGGCCAGCAGAAAGAGCTTCTCGTCCAGAGTGGTCTCCTCCTTCACCTCTCTGACGTCTTTTAACGCCAGATATTTATCCGGAGAAGACGAGTCCGTGCCCTGATACAGAGCAGCCATTATAACGGAGAGAGAGTACGGCAAAGCACTGATGTGCATCACACTGAACAGAGCCTTACACCTTTATACACATGAAACCACCGAAATCACCGAAATTACAGCAAGAGCCCTGGTCAATCTTGATGTAAACGATGCTACGTGCTGTGATAAGGCCCTCGCTGTTAATAACAGATTGACTCCTGTCAGAGCTCTTTATATAACATCCGCGTCTCCTTTTATGTGTATGGTACGATAGAAAAAATATCCATCTGCATGTATAAGAATCATCTAAAGGTTTTCATTATCAATTCTTCCCTCAAAAGATAGTAAACACAAGAAGAGGCTGGGGCATCGCGATGTTCTGTTGCGCTGATGCTGATGATGCTGCGCATGCGCGCTCTGTCTCTGCCTTTGGAGCATCAGTACTTACATAAGTGATGAAGTTTCGCAAGAACCTTTTGGCATTAACATAGCTAAAGTTTACTATAAAGTAACGTTCACTGTTTATCTTCAGCCCGTTTACTACACTTGTGTTTAGTGTGCTGGTGATGCTTTATTTTAAAAAACTTTTCAACGAGGAGAATAAAACGAGGAAAAGCGGTTAGCAAGGAGGAAACAATATATGCATTAATAGCATACCATGTATGATTTACGCGCACAACGCACGTACAAAAATATATATATATAAATAGGGTTGAAAATAAAAACTAACCTAAATATTCAAATTACATTTGTATAACATAAAACACCTCTATAATTTCCTCTTTAATAACCTCTATCATTTTCGTAAACTTGCAAAAAAAAAAAAAAAAGGGTTTAGGCTGCCAATAAATTAAAGTTTTTTGTTTTTTTTTCACTTTTCATTTTCTTTCCTCTACAGAATATATTTTAAATAATGCTTGTAAACATGAGAGCACTGCAACAGCACACACCAGAAATGAACACAACAACTCCCATACATACATTATGTGGACTTTTAGTGGTTTTAAGTTACACAAAATCAGAAATGTAACACTGACTACAGATAGCTGCTGCCAAATAATTTGGCATGGTGTAGTTTTCGCAAAACAGACTTAATGATAAGGGTAGACTAGTAGTGCAGTAACAGCAGGTAACACTGAAAGTCTGGCACTGTATGTCCCTAATGTGTCAAGGACAATCTCCCTGGCAGCTGGCATTTTACAAAATCACAAAGGAAGACCAAGTTACTTTTAATACTTTTAAGTGTGATATTATGTTTTAGTTCCCATCAGGTCTATTTGTCTGATGCAGTAGGCTACTAACAACATGGAGCTCAACATGCTCAAAACAGTGGAGATGATCGTGGGCTTCAGAAGAAACCCCCACAGCTCTTCCCACACAATATAATGACCATCATTAACAGCACTGTGGAAGTGGTGGAGTGATTCAGGTTCCTGGGTACCACCATCAATAGGGACCTGAAGTGCCACAATCACATTGACCATTACAAAAAAAGGCCAAGCAGAAGTTTTACTCACCAGCTGAGGAAGTTCAACTTGCTACAGGAGTTCAACTTGGCCATCATTGAGTCTGTCCTGTGTTCGTCAATCACCTTTTGGTTTGTTTTAGCTACCAAATTCAAAAGTTGTATGTTATATTTTAGCATTAAGAAGAAACACCATTGATTACATTTACACACACACAAATGTTCACACCCTTAAATGTTTTGTATCAACAGAACTGGACTTGTAAAACTGTCTGCCAGGCTTAACAAGCTCTGTACTGCACAAAATAATGTATGTTATTAACTCCTTGTAATTGACAGCTATGGAGATATGAGCCGTGTGTCATCTGAAGGATTAAGATCCAGTCAATCTTATATAGTCAAAATATTATTATAATTTATTTATGAGATTAAGAGGTTACATAAACTCTTCAAATAATAGCTATTTTAATACTCACAAAGGTTACAGATTGGCAGGTAGGCAGGCAGAGTTGTTAATACACACCAAAGCATCAACAAATAGATAACATACTTCATTTACAAATAATTATTTTCAAGTACTTTAGGTTTATGCTTTTCTTCCATTATGCTTTGTTTATAAGGATGTTCGTTAGAAGTTCATTCAAGTCTATTTTGTCTCTGTCAGGGATTATGAAGGAGGACCAATTCGCAGATAGAGTACAGAGGGTTTATTAACAAAACAGACTGATACAAGAGGGTAGTGAATTGCACAGGTGATACAACACAAAAACAAAGTAAACAACATGACAAGGGAGTACCACTGGAACAATCTCTGGCAGAAATAGGCAAACCATAACACCAACAGGAGAAGGCTGACCGGGTAGAACCAAAGAACAAGACAAGACATGATTAATCTAGACCCAGATACTAGGCTGCCAACACTGAAGTTGACCAAGTGCCAGGCAAGGAGAACCAGCGGTGGGGAACAGGACGGGACAGGAACTCTAAAACAAACACAGGACAAGGCTCCACAGGAACAGAGATACCCAAACAGTGACAGGCAGAATCCTGACAGTCTCACTGTATGCATATTACAGATGATGACGAAGCAAAATAAACATTCTTCTTTGGGTTGTTTGTAAAAGATTAATCAGATAGGACAAACAAAAGAAAGAAACATCTTGATCTCATTGGCAACAATAACAGGTCCTGGGTGAACACTTTCATGTAGATAGTGACAGGAAGTCATCTGCCATACATCTAAGTAGATTACTCCATTAATGTCTTTGAACATCTCTGTCATTACTGTGTTCAGCTGCATCGCATACCAATCACTTTGAAAGATATTCTGTAATAACACAAATCAAAATCAGAATTCCTTGCACATACAAGCACATTTTTTGGTAAATGAAGCCTTTAGTGCTTCCAAGCTTTCATAAAATAAAATATTAAAATGTATGAAGACATAGATCATTTGAGACATAATAAACAGATTTACAGATGTAACAATCAGTAACAAACCTGGAATAAGCAACGTTGGTTTGGACAAACTACATTAACTCTGTTGTTTATTGCTACTGTGGCTACTGGACATCCCACTGATCAGACACTACACTAAAACCACTGAGAGTGAAGTAAATAACACTGATTATACTGGTACAATGTTACCTGTAAAGGGGTTGGATATATTTTGGTTTATAATTTTCTGGTTCACAAGAAAGGGGTTGAGGGGTTGTGTCCAATTTTAGATGTTTGTGGGTTGTAATACTACCTCAGAACGTTCAAATTGTTGACAATCAAGATGATTAGGCCTGTCGTGATAGTCGATAAATCGATTAATCGCACGATAAAAAAAATGACCTCTATAATTTTTCCGGCCGCGATAATTTAATTTGCATACTTGATTGTTATCCGCGACTGAATGACAACTCTCGTTTCCTTAGCATAGGAGAAGCGAAGCCTCTTGTCAGTTGTATTGTCTTTTGTGTTGGGAGGCGGCGCTTGTCAGTCACATGGACTTTGTGTGGGAAGGCAGGAGTGCTTGAGGCGACTGCAAAGACGAGACGCAAGTTGTGAGATGGAATTGGTTTCAAAGCCAAATGCGACAGCTGCCGTGTGGTAGGGCTGGGCGATATATATTGTACGATATATTATGCGCATCTCATCAGTAAAGCCGGTTCTTTGATTAGAGCTAAA
>JAUCNO010000548.1:1989512-2005425 GCA_032353835.1 Enteromius viviparus | reverse complement strand
CATTATTGTAACACCACTACGTTTTGCACTTTGGACCAACGTAGTCAGGGTACGTTTTTGTATGAGACTGGGTTGAAATATAGCGACAAAGTCGCTAAGTTGGCAACACTGCAACAACAACAGACTGCAAAGAATGATGTCCACGCCTGAGCTCATGGAAATGTAGTTCCCGCTACCTCCCGTTCGCTCTATTCGCCAGACCTATTGTTTTATCGAGTCATGCGACCACGGTAATATCGAAGAAATTTGATATTGCGGTATATTGCCACTCCGTCCCTGTTTTAATATCCTTATACTCACAGCAGCAGTTGCCCTTCATCCAACTTCCTTTGGCACCCCACTTAAGATTACATTCTACCACTTCACTGATTTTGGTGTTTTTTGTTCCTGGTCCTTCAAAGTAGCCATTATAGTGGCTACGAGGGAATGAAGAATTTCTGTATTTTTTAAGAATCTGCACAACTTCACTGGAGTGCTCAAGACATACAAAAACTTGTGCCTGACCTTCCCAGGGAAGAAGAGAAGTAACAGAGTAAGTCCCATTACAATAATCCAGAACCTCCCAGTACACACTCGCCTACAAGAAGAATAGAAAAAGTTAAGTGTAATGCAGAAGACTAATGACTGTAGATAAGCAGTTTTATAAACCTAAACATAATGTGTAATACACTGTTAATATTTAATAATTGACACCCAAACATAAATCCCTTGTTGTTGATTGACTATATACAGCCAAAACGACACACAAACACAATATTGATTTAGCACACACACAGAACAGACATCTAACGACTACTCACAAAATCATATGTTTGGGTTTTGATTTCAAAAACCTTTAACAAGCAAAAGAAACACAGTTTGATAAATGTCTGTATTTAATAAAAAACAAACAATATTCATAATAGAAAATAAAAACCCACCTTTAGCTTTGAATCAAGATGTTGCTTAAAAAAATCTCCATATATTTGCAGGTTCTTGTTGTGGTCTCTGGCTGTGATAATAACAGAGATGTTTTCTCCCACTTTGTAACTGAGTCCAACAATAGAGAATGTTGAGTGGACTGGACTTGTGCTCAGATCCAGCTGAGTGATTAGTTGAGCTGGACCAGGCCAGTTGAGTGCCTTCTGTAGTCTTTTCCACTCCTCATCACTGATTCCCATGTCAGTCGCAGAAATTACAGAAGAGGAGTTTGTTTTTGTCTGTTTATTTGTATCACATCTAGAAATGGAAGGCTGAAATTGTTGATGACCACTTTTCAGGAATTTCCACGAAGTCTAAAAGACAACCAGTAAATCTGTTTATATTTTTTTCTTTCTGCTCTTTTTTTTTTTGCTCTTTTTTTTTTCTTTTTAAAATAATTTTATAATAACAAACCTAATTTTATTTCCACCATGTAATAAAAAATATAAAGATAATTTTTAATCTGAGAACTCTGACTGGTGTTTTTATAACTCACAATTCAGAAAGAAATAAAAAATGCATGAATAACAATTGTATTGCCATTTAAGTTTATAATATGAAACTATAAGATATAATTCTGCAATTCAGAGGGAAAAAATCTGAAGATGAAAAGCCGGAATTACTTTTTTTTTCTCTCTCTCTCTCTCTCTCTCTCTCTCTCTCTGTGGTGGAAACAATTAGCTTCTTGCAACTTCCTAATGATAGGCCTAATAATAGGGTCAGTCCTATCCTTTGAGCTGCAGAGTCTGCAGTGTTCTGTGTGTTGCAATATTGCATGTAACTTCATGTGTGTAATTGTTTTGTTATTTACTTTGTGTAACACTGACATACATTGTGTCTCATGTATTTTTATTGAGTCTAGTTTATGGTTGTCTATTAAACCAAGCATTATTATTTCAACAATTAAATAGTAGTTGTGTAGTTTACTCTTGGGAGGGCTATATGATATGCTATATCAATGTTCAAAATGTGCAGCTTAATATTTTTGGAGCCTGCTGTTATTTTTATTTTTCAGGATTCTTTGATTAATAAAAAGAGCTTTGATAACAATATACACTACTGATCAAAAGTTTGTGGCCTGTAGTAAAACCTGATGAAAATTCAGCTTTTCCGCAGTAAAAATAAATCATATTTTTAATTGTATATATATATATATATATATATATATAAATTGTAAACATTTTTCACGATGCAAAACAGTTTTACTGTATTTTTGAAAAAAAATAAAAAATAAATATATATAAAAAAAGTTGTGATGAGTATAAAATAAAAAAGGCTTTTCCTAAAATTTTGAACATTATGCTTATTACATGATCATGAGATGGTTGTCCAAAGACAATAAGACACTATA
The DNA here is from genome assembly GCA_032353835.1 of Enteromius viviparus. Taxonomy (NCBI): domain Eukaryota; kingdom Metazoa; phylum Chordata; class Actinopteri; order Cypriniformes; family Cyprinidae; genus Enteromius; species Enteromius viviparus. The sequence continues at coordinate 2,003,114 of JAUCNO010000548.1, read as the reverse complement.
ATAAGTGAAAATTTGCAACCGTAATCTGATTTTGCCATTGGTGTAGGCTTATTTAATATTAAAACACACAATGTATTACATCTAAAAGTAAGTAAAACTTCAGCCTGGAGCATGGTATGATTTATAGGCCTATTCTAATCACATACAGTTAGCTCCCCATAAGGTGCCATTAACCTAAAGAAGCAGGTGTGGGCGGAATTCACATGATCACATCTGAAGCTTTTCTTCATTTTAGGATTTATCAACAAGTATCATGGAGCGTCGGTCCTGATGCTGTGTGTGTGTCAGAATTACATTTTATTTACTATGTTGAATTATAATAAATTATTTATTTATGTATTATTATTTTTTATTAAATCATTAAACAAATCTTCAATTATGGTTACACAATATACAATTCCAGTCCTCATCCGCACTTGCTGTGTTCAGTCATCTCGTGTGTTTTGCTGTTCACTGCAAATAATACGGTGGGGGGAGTTTGAAGTGGCGAAAGCACCGTTGCATTTCCACTGGCTGTTGAGAAGGGGAGGGTCTTTATTACCCCCATACCGAGACTGAATCAGTTCAGTACAGTGGGAGCCGGACACCGATGCCACCTCTGCAGAAACAGACGCGCATCACGACACGAGACACCGGCGGATGTTTGCAAAATAACGAATGCATCCGGAACGCATTCACGGCGCTCACGCGGTTATAATGTATCAATAATGGCTGTTCCGCTATTGTAGCGGTTCTCCATCTGCCACATTATAGGCATTTGCCGATTAAAGGGTTTCTCCAACGGTCGCTGTAGATGGATGTACAAACGGATATGATACTGTAAACGTTCGTGATATTTTTCTCAGGACTGAGGGGAGATTCTGCGCACTGCAGTGAGGCTACATTCAGCAATGCACGCGATTGGACTGTGGATGTGATGGATATCGAGTGATTGTCGGCAAACGGGATCACATTTGGGTTTTTATTTAGAAGTTTGCTTGCATAAAAACATCAGCTCAGTTAATAGCGTTTGTGCAGTTGCTCATCTAGTGTGACTGAGTGGTTCAAAGACTCTCTATCCTTTAACAGATGAGAAGCAACCAGTTCATACAACTTCAGTTGCCTGCACTAGGGGAAAAGAATGGTATTTATGGCAGACATCTCAAAGCCTATAGGAGACATCCAACAAAAATAGTCACCCAGCCTGGAATCGCAATGAAAGTGCTGCGGAGAAAAAGAATCGTACTGTTTGTAGCCTATTTTTTGCTATTAGTTCTTACCATGTTGAACTTGGCTAACTACAGGTGGACTAAAGAACCTCAGCAGTGTAATCTCCAGATGAGAAGCACTCCGTATCAGGGCAGGTCAGACATTCGGTTCCTTTACAGACCATCTCTTGCTAAGAAGAGACAGCTTGTCTATGTTTTGACCACATGGAGGTCTGGCTCATCTTTTTTTGGAGAGCTGTTTAATCAACACCCAGAGGTTTTCTTTCTGTATGAACCGATGTGGCACATCTGGCAGAAGCTGTACCCGGGTGATGCAGTGTCCTTACAGGGAGCAGCAAGGGACATGCTAAGCTCTCTGTACCGCTGTGATCTTTCAGTTTTTCAGCTGTACAACAGCCCTGGAGGCAAAAACTTCACTTCCCTTGGACTTTTTGGAGCCACGCTAAATAAAGTCATCTGCTCGTATCCTCTTTGCTCCGCTTATAGGAAGGAAGTGGTTGGGATGGTGGATGACAAAGTGTGCAAAAAATGTCCTCCACAAAGCCTCAGGCTCTTAGAGGAAGAATGCCTTAAGTACAATACTATAGTCATAAAAGGGGTCCGGGTTCTGGATGTTAATGTTTTGGCGCCCCTTATGGAGGATCCTTCTCTAGATCTCAAGGTGATTCACCTTGTGCGGGATCCCAGAGCCGTGGCCAACTCCAGGATCAAATCGAGGCACGGGTTGATTCGTGAGAACTTACAGGTGGTCCGAAGCAGAGATCCCAAACTGCGTCGAATACCCTTTGTGGATCCTGGCCACAAGCTTAGCAAAAAGGATGGAGCAGATTACCATTCGGTTGGAGCTATGGAAGTGATATGCGATCGGACGTACAGGAGCCTGAGGACTGCTTTAAATCCACCCGGCTGGCTGAAAGGGAAATACCTGGCAGTGCGTTACGAGGATCTAGTGGAAAACCCTGTCAAAACACTTCGGAATATTTATCAGTTTGCTAACCTCAGTGCCAACCTTGACATCGAGGCTTTTGCTCTTAACATGACAAATGGCACAAGCTCTTCCTCAAAGCCATTTATTGTGTCTGCCAGAAATGCCACACAGGCAGCCAGTGCGTGGAGAACAGTGTTGAGTATTCAACAGATAAAACAAGTAGAGGAGTACTGTCATCATGCAATGGCCATCCTGGGTTATGAACGTGTGAGAACAGCTGGAGAAGCAAAAGACTTGAGTAAATCTTTATTGACTGCTTCCAAACTGTGACATGCTTCCCTACCCAGAGATAGCTTTTAAATGTCCACCTGATGCAGAGCACCAGCTCAGTAACCGGATTTGTTTGTTTAAATCAAAGTGCTTTTGAAGGATTTCACAATTTCTTTATGGAATGTCATAAACCTTTGTGGTTCTTTAATAGCACCCTTTCTTTTCTGAATGGATCTGTAGATGTTTGATACAGCAGCATCTGTGAACCACAACTGGAAAATTCATATTGTACAAACCAAATGTTGCATTGCCCTTTTTCTTCCAAAATGGATGCTTAAGTTTGTTTGGAATGTTATAAGTCTGTTTTTGAGTTTCAATTTATTTGCTGTATGTGAAATTAAGAAAATGAGCAACAAAAATACTGTTATGCATTTCTTTAGCATCAATTTAAAGACAATCATTAAAGTTCACACGCTTTATGAATGCCGTGTTGTGTGTTATGTAAATAAAAACCTAAAATAATGTGTTAAAATATTTGTAAAGGCTTTAATTTAACTGTTTAGTTCCTGTTGAATTTGACAAGAAAACATTTGAACACATGATAAGTCTCTTTTCGTGAATATATAGCTGCCATTAATTCATTTAAGCTAAAAAATCACTGCCAAAATAGTTCAGAAAAGTGAGTTATCCATGTGTTTCAGCCTTGCTAAGAAGTCTTTTTTGATTGTTTTGTGCATTCTATGAAGCCTCTGCTTACAACCTCCAACTCTTACATTGGTCAACAATACTATATTGATATGCTTTTGCTATTCATAGATGTGAGAGGACATCTAAACTATCAAGCATGGTTTCATTGGTTTATCATTGATTGTTATACCATGACATTAGTTTAATATTGAGTGAATTGGATGGTAATATAACTTATATAAAAACTAATCTAAAAACTAATATAAAAAAAGGATTAACCTATGAACTGTAGTTACTGAGAAAACATCAAGTACTGTGGTGTCTGTCTCAAAATTGCTTTAGATAGGAAAAATCCAAAGCAGCAAGTAAACAATTAAACAGAATTAGACAACTGGCTTTCCACTTTGACTGAGGAATTATATGAATTATCAGATTTTATACAGATTTTTTTACCTCGGTGCATGCTGGAAAGAAAGAAAATAAAACCAACCCACATTTTTTAGCCCACTGTAAGAAGAAAAAAAGAAAAATCCAGTTCAGCTGCTCAATGGTTTTATGTTTTGAACAACAACAACAAAATCTATGTTTAAAATGCTAAAAATATAGTTTAAAAAACTCATTACACTGTAAAATATTTCTGTAGAAATTACAGCATTATTTACAGCTGTTTGCCAGTAACTTACTGTACATTTAAATTTATGTCATTTACTAGCGACAGTTCAAAGATAAATAAACATTAAACATTACCAAACTTTATCTTTACAGGAAAAAATAAAATAAAATAAAATAACAGACTCATGCAAAGCATTTCTGGGAACCAACATCAGAAAAAAATAGAAAAAGGATGATGAGGATTTCTGTTTCCCAGAATGCTTTTTATGTGGCTGTTTTTACAAGTTGTATTCTGTAAAGATAAAATACTTGTTTTTGTTTATTGTTCTTTTATATTTGAACAAAGTATTGCCAATAAATTTGATAAATACAAATCTACATTAAGTTACTGGCAAACCAGCTGCATAACTACAGCATTTTTTTTTACAGTGTACAACTGTAAAAGATTAGAAGTTCACATCTATAATGGAAAAAAACGAACAAAAAATTCACAGCAACAATCTGCTTAATCTTTGGCCCAAATTCAGTGGTTTAACAAACAACATTTCTGTCCTCAAGTTATTTCAACATGCAGTAAAAGGAAAGTGAGTGTATCGCTGGACAGCACACGTTCAAATGGCCATAATAGCTTTCTGTATACCAAGCAGAAACAAGGAGTATTGTCTTTTTTACCAAAGGCAATATTTTCCAGGGGCATTTGGGACTGTTTTACAGCTTTCATGTTTTTCAAAATGAATCAATGTGGTTTAGAACCCTGTGTAATAGGCCTATGGGGTTTTGTTAGAAACAAACAGCACCTAAGCTTAGCTGCAGTGGCTACAAACCCAGGCTGCATCACATTAAGACGTGTTGCACTCAGGAACACGCTTGCACAGTTCATTCCCCATGTACACCATAATGACCGGGTACCATAGCATCTCTCTGCTTGCCTCTGACGATGTCTTGTGCAGTTGCCATGACAACAGCTCAAGGAGGTGCAGCTATTATTTGTGTATGAACTGAAGCTATGGGAGCAGGTGGTGAAGACTCAACCTTGTAAGAAAGAGAGACAAAGACAGATTCTGTATGTACTCACTTTGGTTTAATTAGCATGTACTGTATATGACCCAGCTACACTTTTGGTGACATCATCACATGTAGAAATTGACTATGTGGTGACTGAATCATGTAGTTTATTTGCACTATGCATAAGATGTAGAATTGGACTTAATAATGACAGGAGGAAAAATGTATTCAATTGCATGTCAAATTTTCCTTGATCTTTAACTGGATACTTTGGAGTACTTTAGAGCAATCTGGGACATTAAATGTTATTCTATCATGCAAGGACTTTAGTTATTCTATCAAAAATATGCATTTAAATGGAAGGTATTCCTGTTAATAATGTCATATAATGTCATATAATGAAAAGCCAACAAGCGTCCTTGTTAAATTTTAATTAAATGTTAGTGAATTAGTGCACTGTATGCAAGTCAGGTGTGACTTGATCTACCTTCTTCAGGGCGTAATATAAAAAAAAAAGCTGAAACAAAATTGTCATCTGAGGAAATTTACAAAGACTAAACCAGTGTTTTGTTTTTTTCTTACATTTTTAAATGTGGAGTTATTTGCTTTTGAGAAAATGAACATTAATTTAGTTAATTACATGTATTTGTTTATGTTATTACTACTTAAACAAAACAACCCAACTGCAGTTTGACTGATATTTCTTGGAATGCACAAAAAAAAAAGATTTTTTTGCAAATTAATTCATGTTTTTAAATACAACATTTAGCCATTCAGAGGCTTGTACTTGTTTCTATTTAGATTTGTCAATCGACTGGTAATGGAGCTGTAGATTTGAAGTGTGTGAACCCTAGATTCTTTTATGTAGGTGTGTGCAGGCCATTTATAATGGCTTTAACTTTCCCCTTGTCCATCAGACACAGTGTTTGCTGATGTTGTAACGAAGGAAATGCACTAAGAAAAGATGGAAGGAGCATTTTTCAGCTTTCAGAACAGATGTTGAAAGAAATCTTGACTTGCCCTTTGGTGAAGCAATACCGATGCATTTCGACGGCCAGTGAACACTGGAAAAGAAATCCATTGCGATAAGTGGTTGTGAAAGTGACGATGGATAGGGTGGAGGAAGCTTCGGTGAGGACTCGCATGAGGCTGTCCACAATCTCCTGGAATAAGCCCAGGGGAGCTCATCATGTTGACAGTCTTCCGTTACAAAATGTAAACATGGACACAGACTGAAGAAACAGACTTTTAGTGACAGTTATAAGCAATGGCAGGTAATGGTAAGTAAGTAACCAGTCCTATGTTGGAGACTAATGATACATGAGAATGTAAACTAGACCTTCCTTTGTTTGCAAGTGCTGGAAATCATGGATGGGGGAACAGAATGAAGTATCTAGAAAAAAAAAAAAAAAAAATTATGATTTACAGGTACTTTTTGATTAATTAAGGCAAATTTTTACACAACCAGCTTCGGAAGGTTATGTTAAGACTTTGAAACACTTTAGCATTCTGCACGATTTAAAAGCTGATACCTCTGAATGTTGCAGTCACATATACAGCCTTATATGTGTTTTCTGGTTCAGTAGGTTTACTCGGTAGCTCACCTGAGACGACATTGCGGTGTTCAGCTCCGGTTTGAATCCCGTGAAAACTGTTTGACAAAACAGCTCAATTCAGCACGAGGAAGTTAAAATCGCATGGCTGCATCAGCGAAAATGTCTTTACATTACTTTTTGGTTTGTTAACACTATCAGGTAGGTTTAGATTTGGTGTAAAAAATATTTCCAACATGATAGAGCATAAATCTTTAGTGACACATTTACTGGAATTTTTTTATACCCGTATCAGTCTAATACAAACGTGCCACGTATCTACTTTCTTATAATTAAGTTAACTTTTACATACTGTTTCCCATCACAATTTAAATATATTTAAAATTTAAGATGGCAAATATCTTTTTAAATATTCTTTATGTCAATAATGATAATAATAAAATAATTAATTAAAAAGCAACAATTATTTTTATAACCTTTAATATCACACATTTTAATAGGGTATTTCGCATGAGTCTTTATAGATTATACTGTATGGAGAGGAATTTCAAGAATAAGTGTTTCAAGAACAATTAATTTGCTATTCAGGAATTTAGTACTGCCTGTTACCTTTGGAAAGAGATAGCTAGAATCCAATCACAGAATTTTTAATGATAATAACAGGCAAAAAAATAACAGAAAGCAAAATATGGGCAAAATGAGTATACACAGTCTACAGCAATTTCTGGGTAGATTATTAACACATTTTAGTCTGTTAGTTTTTCCAAAATTGTAGTTAGTAAATACAATCCCAACATTACATGTAAATAAGAAATATTGCTGTCAAACAATTTATTGTGATTAATCGCATCCAAAATAAAAGTTTGTTTACATAATATATTGTGTACTCTGTGTGTTTATATTGTATATATAATATTTCTAAAATATTTACATTTATATTTATATTATTTTTGTTCTAAATATATTTAATGTATAAACATAATACATTTTCTCTTAAATATATTGTAGACGTTTGTATTTCTATAAACATAAAAAATATGCACAGTATACACACATTTTGTGTAAACAAAAACTCTTGCTTTGAATGCGATTAATCACGATTGATAGTTTGACAGCATTGATTAGGATTAACATGAACTTGTGCATTTTAATGTGCTTGAAAGACAAATGTGTTCTATAAACATAATAATACTTTTAAATAACCCACAAAGTGATAATTCAATTAGATCAATGTGTTTAACTGTCGAAATATTGAGAAAACACTTCTGAAAGTTGAAATAATTTTTATTAAAATTGTCACCTCTCAGTTTTCTGTGTAATTAAGGCCACCTGATTAGTGACTGGGATTTGTGTTTATTTAAAAGACAAATAAATTATGAATTAACCAATAAATTATGAATAAATCTTTGCTATAATGTGAATAATCTATACAAATTGAAGTCTGATTTTTTGAATTCCGCTTGTTATTTATTTTACAATTTTTTTAAAGGGGGTATTTTTGCACTATATACACAATGATCTTCTGCATCCAAATGTAAATGAGTTTCCACTTGAGTACAGAGGTCAAATGGACCATATCCAATGACCCATGTACTCAAAGGAAGCCCTTTACGTCAATGGAAATAACCCAATGTTGTAAATGAGACACCAAATCTAGTGACGGGGGTTCCCTTAAAAAGAGCCTCATGTAAGGGTTGATTCTTCTCCCAGGTGAGATGAAGGTAAGGTTGTTAGTTACACTATTTACATTAGAATAATGTTCTGAGTGCTTTTAAAACCTCTAGCCTTGCAGATCTTCAGTAATAATAGTCCCTGTCATTCAAAGCCCTTATGTTCATTAGTTCATTTCATGTTACACAAAACTAGTCAGGAACAAGAAAATAGAAAGGACTCACTATTCTAATGCACTAGTCGTGTTTATATTATATATATATATATATATATATATATATATATATGCACATATATGTATGTGTATATATATTATTTTACATTTAATTTCTTGTCTTATTTAACTGCTATTTTACTGCTGTTTGATAACCTATTTTTCAGGGGGAAATCTTTAAAATAAAAAAAGTTCTCCAGAATCGTGAGAGAATCGTGATCTTTATTCTTAGCAAAAAAATCGTGATTCTCATTCTATCCAGAATCGTGCAGCTCTAATTTGACCCCAAATATTTGACATTCTGCAACATTTAGCCCCTCACATAGATTGTCTGCTGTAGTCTCTCTTACTTTGATAATTATCGCTCAACATACAGAATGTTGTCAAAAGTTGTAAGATGTTCAGAGTTCATAAATGTTGAAAGGAAAAGGTTTATAGATTGAAATGTAACAAGGAGAAGACTGACACTGATGACAGGTGTGCTCTTTGAATGGTGGGATGAGAATTTTCTTGAATAAGTAAGACAGCATTAGTGTGGGAGGAGAGCTCATTGATCTCTGATTAAGTGCTGTCAATGCTACGGAAGCAAACAAATCATTTCAATAAAATTAATCAATTTAAATTCAATTATTTAAGCCCATCCTCATTATTCTAGTTCTGATACATAATTGTTACTTAACGTTCAAAAATCATTTGGTAAAACACGTTTTATGTTTAGAAAGTTTTTCAAAAATATGCATTGTAGATGCAGGAGTGTATTTTTCTCAGAAATCTGTGAAGACGATATACAACTAAACATTATATAAGTCAAAAAAGTTCAGAAGCTGCATGCAAAATTTAAAGTTAAAAATGTAGCTAATTATGTTGAAACCAGAGCTCACTGCCTCTCAAGTTCATCTCTGTACTCTGTGAGCCACCAAACAAATGAAAACCCATAAATATGAAGCTAAATATGTGTGATGCTAACATTCAAAAGCATCGCTTTCAAATCTCCCAGTATATTAATATTGTTTTGAAATCACATGATGTTCTTGAAGTAATTGTGTTAAAAATTAAGCTTTATTAATCCAAACTCTTTAAATTTGTGTGAAAAGGAATACAAGGTGTCAGAGTTGTACTGCCTCTAGTGTTCATTTCTTTTGGAAACTGCGGTGATATGTACTTATAGGTACATATTTAGTGTCTACGGTTTATGCCATGAGACCAGGTAAAGAAGCAGCATTGTAAAAAAAAAACACTGATTCCAAGTCTTGTAAAAAAAGCTTGATTAATCTTAATTTTTGCATAAATAAATCTAAATAAACATTCCAGTACACACAATTCACTGTATTTTCCCACAAAAATAACCACTAGTGGCAGTAAAATGGCAACAACCATTAGTCCTTTGTAATATCATGGTGTGACCTAACAACACTTTTGCCATAATGCAAGATCGGTAAACCAGTATGTTTTTACATTTATGTAACTGGTAAAAGTACAATTTTCATATTAACACAGGTTGACATTTTATTACTATCCACACTTATCAGTGATCAGCAAATTTTCACAAGCAAAATCCAGTCATTTCAATAGTGAACCACCAAAAGACAATGGACATTTTCTCCCACAAATTTTCACTGGAATGTCATTAATAAGACTTCATCTGTTTAAAACAAGTTTTGTTATTTAATTCTCTCTCTGTTGGAATAGGTGGAGCAACGATGACCTTCAAAGGCATGCATTGGCAAAGAGCCGCCGCATGGCTATGCGGAGACCGGCCTACATGTTTAATGCACGGTATAATAGTCTATCGCCAACTGAAGAGCGTTTCCTAGAGGCAGCAGAGTATGGAAATATCCCTGTCATCCGTAGGATGCTTGAAGAAATCCCAGACCTTAATGTCAACTGTGTGGACTATATGGGCCAGAATGCATTGCAGCTTGCGGTTGCCAATGAGCACCTGGAAGTGACAGAACTCTTGTTGAGGAAAGAGAACCTAGCCAGGATTGGTGATGCTCTGCTTTTAGCCATAAGTAAAGGCTACATTCGTATTGTGGAGGCCATTTTGGGCCATCAAGCCTTTGCAGACACATCTAAACTCACTAGCAGCCCCCTCCAGACAGAGACGCAAGACGACTTCTTCGCCTATGACGAGGATGGCACTCGGTTTTCCCATGATATTACACCCATTATACTAGCTTCTCATTGCCATGAATATGAGATCGTGCACATTCTGCTAAGGAAGGGTGCCCGCATTGCACGCCCACATGACTACTTTTGCAAATGCAATAGCTGCCTCTATCACCAGAGGCACGACTCTTTTAGCCATTCGCGTTCAAGAATCAATGCCTACAAAGGGTTGGCGAGCCCTGCCTACCTTTCACTGTCCAGCGAGGACCCGGTTCTGACTGCTTTGGAGCTCAGCAATGAACTGGCTGTACTTGCCAACATAGAAAAAGAGTTCAAGGTGAGGATGATAGCATACAAGAGAAGAACATTTAAATTCTATTAGTAAAAACATGAAACATGGAAAAAATTCCCATCCCATTTCAATAGGGTTTATGTCATTGTCAACACAGTAATGGGTTTTGACCAAACATTTAATTGGGTAATATTGACTAATATATAGTAATAAAAATATTAGGCAGGAAATACATTAGGAAGAAGACAAGCAGCTAGACTAATGAGTTTAAGAGTTATGCTTTTTTATTTAACTTTTAACTTTTTATGCAGAGTGCATATGGATGTGGGTGTACAGTCATGCTTGGTAGTTGGTGAGTCTGCAGCCTTTGCCATAGAGTGGGTGGCTCAGTTCTTCTTACTTATATTATTATTGATTAGTTGAAGGTTTGGTTTGCAGATTGGGTATTTAAGAGATGGCAAGACTAGAAAGTAAAAGACAATTTTTTCTGCTGCAGCATACATAACCACATGCCAGTTACATTCATTTTGCAACAAACAAGAATACGGCAAACTCTGCGGCTGCGCACCTATGTGCGTGTAACATTTTACAATATCTTTAATTTTAAGCCACTGAAGATAAATAAAAGAGAATGTGAGTGTTGCTTGCCCATGGCAATATTAACTTGGAGGTTAAAGGGAAACGCCACAATTTTTCCATATCCCACTTTATTCTTCCCTTAACTTATTACTTAATACATATCTCTTAATCAATCAATCAATCAATCAATCAGCAGGGCTCGATTGAAAACCCTGGTAGCCCCTCGGGCAGGCACTTTTCAGTCTTTGGTAACCTAAAATAAATTTAAGTAAAAAAGAGATTATTTGTAATGTATAAAATTGTAAAGGAAACAAAACACCAATCAAAAAAACACAAATTACAACTATAAAACTATAAAATACAGCAGTCAAATTACAATCATAATGTCAAATATTTGGTTCTAACTGAACAGAAATTTCTATGCACTTGTAAGAACCATGTAGAACATGAATTAGTCTGTGTCAGATTCTGAATTTGAAATTTCAACTGAAGTCACGGATGAAAAATCCCGCTCGACGTTGAGGGCATAGCATCTCGTTTTTGCCACATAGTCTGAATTTTCAGAACTTTTCTGCTTTGTGGTAGACTTTTCTTTTACTGTCCCTTCTTCACCCTGACCTGCACCCTGTCTTATTTAGCTCAGCAGAAATAAAATACCTGCGTAAATCCATGTGCCGCTTATTTTTATCCTGCTGAGAAATGGTCCTTTGCTGGTTTATGATTTTCTATCGATTCCAAATAGAATTAATAAGAACAGTTAAATCATTCTAGAGTAATTAATTTTCTTGATAACAAGCAAAATATGTTTGCTGCATAAATCAGATGGACTTATTAAAAATGCAAACTCATTCTCTGACACCAGGTGCTTTAAGCATGAGAAACAGGAAGTTTCCCCGGTAACGTCTTTATACAAAGCAACTCTGAGCTTACAAATGCTGCCTTACACGGTCCATACACAGTTTGCGCGATTGGAAAGTGAAAGTAAAAAACAAGCGCGAATTCAAACGCAATTTTAATACTTAACCTAATTAACAGGGGCTCCCCAATGCCCAATAATGACTGAATACATAAGCTTAAGCAACAAAATATTGTTTATTTTTGTTCAAGCAAGTCCAACAGAACAATATTGTGCCGTGCGTGATTTCACATATACTACACACAGTCGTTCATCAATGACGAGCTGTGCAGAACCACGTTTTCATTATCAGCGCAGCTCATCAGTGAACAACAGCTGTGTGTAGTATATACGGCTTAATGTGAAATCACGCACCTGATGGCATTTACCGATGATTACAGGACCGGCTTTGCTGACAAAACAAGCACACATATCGGCCGATCTGGATCGATGAATCCCTACTTTCAAGTACATTCAGAGCATTAGAAACGCTAGTTGGTGTTCCAGTATAATCCATCATCCGAAACTCATCCAGTAAGAAACGTTCCGCAGTGCAAAAATAAGTGCGATTAAAATGCGTTAAAAAAAATGTAACACATTATTTTTGTGTAATTAATTAATCTAAATTAACGCTTTAAAGTCCCGGCCCTAATATTTTTTCTACCTATATGATAGCCCGACGGGCAGGGCTGAGATGGATTTTGGTAGCCCGACTGAAAGACACAATAGACCCAGGACGTCAGGCTAGTGATTTTGCGAGCCCTGTTTAATCACTTTTTATTTATATAGCGCTTTTAATACAGATTGTAGCAAAGCACTGAACTTTATCAAATAGGAGAACAGAGTGATGGTAATGTATAATGAGATCATTATCTAGTCTTGTGTAAACTCCTTATAGATAAACCTGTAAATTCTGCTCCTTGTTACAACAATTTATAGAATTTACAGAATTTGCTACCACAAAAGACTGCTTTATAAGTAACCTTCCTGATTTATCTCAATTCTTTAGCATGTCTAATAGTACAGAAAAACTTGATGATGCAACAGAAACCATAAACTCTCTCTTTTCTAGAACTTTAGATACAGTTGCTCCTTTGCACTTAAGAAAGGTAAAAGAAAACAGTTTGACTGTGGTATAATGAGCATATTCACACCCTAAAGAGAGCAGCCCGAAAAATGGAGCGTAGCTGGAGGAAGACAAAGCTAGAAGTGTTTCATTTAGCCTGGCAGGAAAATATGCTAACTTACTTAAAAGCATTAAAAAGGTCTAAATTTGATTACTTTTCATCTATATTGGAAAACAAACATAACCCCCGTTTAAAAAATAAAGCATCATCAGGTACTGATCTCCCGCAAGACCACAGGAGTAATGATTTTATGCAATATTTTATTTTCAAGATTAATACTATTAGATATAAAATAGCAACTGTGCAGCCGTCAGCAACAGTATCCAGTCAGGTGCAATGTAGATCCCCTGAGGATAAATTCCACTCGTTCTCTACCATAGGAGAGGAAGAACTGTATAAACTTGTTAAGTCATCTAAGCCAACAACATGTATGTTAGACCCTATTCCATCTA
>JAUCNO010000548.1:1877261-1889497 GCA_032353835.1 Enteromius viviparus | reverse complement strand
GTCACATGACTGCATTTTAGTTCGTTTCAACTGGTTCGGACCAGAGCAATCAGTGTGGTGTGAAAAGGACCCAAAACTACAGAAAAATGCTACAATGTATCATTTCTTGCCCTTGGTCCGGACCAAATGAACCGAACCACAGATGTGAAAGCACCCTAAGTGTTTGCAGAGTACCATATGTGAAAACAAATAACGAAATGAAAACATTATGGGATGAAAGACACATTTTAAAAGAAATTTCAATTATAAAGTGTAACTGACAATGAATGAATGAATGATAGATGGCCATTGATTGTAGTCTTTGCATTGTGTTCAAAAGGAGTCTTAAGTGATTTAAGGAGACAACAGAAAGTATTTCAGCCACCATTAGCTCTTGGTTGTCAGTTTGGTAGGTCGCAGCCTCAGGACCTATCAACTTTTGTCAGATATTATGTGAATAAAGCCTATTGGCTTTTCAAAAAAAAAAAAATTTCCTACACCAAAGAAAAAAAAAGTCAATAACAGAGAGGTCAAAGTTTGGCTATTTGGCATGAATATGTGGCAGCTGAGCAACTGCAAAGTAGATGAATGAGAATGGTAATGGTTTTCTTTCACAAGGTATTATAGACCTAACTGATCAATACAGGGAAGAAAATTGCACTCTTCAAGTGATGCCAAGGGGTCTTTAAGCAAAAGTCTCTTTTTGCTCTTTATTTAATCTCATTGCTGTCATCTAATTTTTCTATTTGTGGTTTTTCTTTCCAAGCTGTGACAGCAATCAAATTACCAAGTTTTCTTATTATGTGAAAGAGTCTGCACACAATAGAGAGATATGTAACGGGTAAAAGGAGAGGGAAACATTAATTTAATAACTTAGTGAAAATCCATTAATAGGTTGCAATATGTACATAGAACTATAAACGGTAATCTTTTGCACTTAGTTAGCTGTGAATGTGTGGAACATTGCTTATTGTGTGGCTCTGAATAGGTTTATCGATTAATCAACAAAAACAGGCTTTTTGAAAATTCATAGTTTTGCAGAACAAAAGGATCATTTGAGGTAATAAATTGTGGTATTGATTTCAGATTAACAGGAGTGTGGCCTTTGTGGGTCTTTGAAAATTTAAGTCCAGAATTAACCAGGATCATCCTCAAAAAAAGTCATTTCCAGTGATCTGAGAACCTTTAGTCAAACTTTGCTCTTTCATTTTCATAGGTCTTCCACATTTAGATCTTTTATTTTCATTGCTGTCAAACCTTCCATCCTCCCTTAAATTACCTTTCAATCACCTTTGTTAATTTTCCCCCATAGAGCAATATACTATTATATGCAGAAATAAGTAAAGGGAAGAAGAAGAATCTTTGCTTAAAATTTAGAATACCATCTGTTTTGTTTTGGGTTTATTTTTTCCAAAACTGTTTGTCCTTTGTAGGGTAGATGTTCAAGCCTATCATAGTGTCTCATTTTCCATTTATTTATTATTGGGATATGGGATATTACTTCCTTCCTTCCCTCGACTATGGTCTTCCAAATCTTTGAAGTCACCTTTGCTCAATGTCTCTTGAGCTCTATTTTGGTCTTCACTGCAGCCAGTCGTTATAGAAGATTGCCTGCCTCTTCCTAGACCTCTATCATGGAAGATCTTGCTGGCTGTGGCCTGGGTCCCATCTGCCTCCTACTCCTGGCTCCTTGCTCTGTCATCACCATCCTAGTTCCTCCCGCCATTGCCTTCTCCCATTTCCTGCCCTTCTTGTGATCATTGCCCTCCTCCTGAGTCTGCCTTTTCCATTGATCTTTCTTTTTTACACATGAGATGAGGTGAAATGTCATGTTGTCTTTTCCTGTTTGGATCTTTCATTTCATTATCTTTTAATTCATTAGTTAATTTTTCCATCCAGCTATTTCTGTTTAGCCCCTTCTTTAACTCAATATACAGTCCATTATATATATATATATATATATATATATATATATATATATATATACAGGCCTATATTCTCTCTTTTTTTAAGCATTTTGCCTGTTCATTTACATGGTGCTTTGGGGACTGAAAACAATTTTCTTGTAAACACCCAAAACGTGAATCGAAAAAACATACACAGCTATGCTGCTGTTGCTGCTAAAGAGTTTATTAACGCTTATTCAGCAAAGTGTGGATTTACTTCATAAATATTGCAACCAACAGCGGACATGAATCATGTTCACATTGCAAATTCTAATGCTGCGTTTCAGGCAATCCGTAACCTGTGTTTTTCCAACCTTCTACCCGCAGTCAAGCCCATGACTTCCCACTCCTGAACACGAACTAGATCAATGTACTCCCAGTTTCAAGCTCTGTCATCGCATAGCCTGTGAAACAACAATGGCAGCCTCTACTGATGTGGTGTTTATGCAAGTGGTACACTAAAATAAAAGGAATAACAGCTTCTCTTGCCTTAAGCATTTTTTTTTCATCCCCCATTTTCCTCAAATAATCAAGGAAAGCACCTTTGGCAATAGAAATGATTGTAAATAAGCATAAGCCCCATATGGTCCACCACGCTGGTTTATTTACATCTAACTTCCACAATTCCTTGTGCTCAGGCAGTTTGATGTGACTTGCCTGGAATGCTACAAAGTTGTGGGTCTTGGTTTGAAGTCATGACTTACGGGCTCAAAAACCTGCCTGGAATGCAGCGTAAATACACATAAGCACCGATAAATGACCTGAGATATATAACACAAGGTTTTTGGTCATTTTCAGTAACATTTTCAAAACATTTACGACTACATTATAGTCATCCTTATTCATAAACTTTTCTCTTATTTCTTGATACGTAGAAGACTTATTTACCATGCTTTAGTAGTAATAGTAGTAGTGATAGTTTTAATAAATTTCTTACTGAATGTTATTGTTTTCTGCAACTTTGTTAAAGCTTTTATAATTTACTGTAGAAAATCCTTATTTTTCTTACTATTAAGATAATATATAATTTTATATGCAATTGAATTATATATATTTACCAGTAATAGTATAATATAGTAGGTTCTTTTTGCTGTCTTACAGGACTCAAATTAATCACAGGTCAGGAAAAGAGGACCACAGCAACCACACGTTTACCCCCTGTGTTTGTTTGCACTATAAATAAATCGGTTCTGCCTGACTAAACTCTTTAATGAAAGTGTAAATGGTTTTGGAGCAGCAGAACAGTCGGGTCACAAGGATTAACATGCCACTTTTCTGCAGCCTTGATGTTTAATTATAGAAAAGTTGTTATTTCCCTTCCTTATTATCACATTTTGTGTTCACTGTGGATAGTGAGCGTTTGTGAAAGATCAAATGGAGAACAAAGTTAAGGCCAATCTGCCAAGAGAAAGGGGCCCATGACAGGGTACAGTTGGCAAAGGTCATGCTAGTTGACCACATGCTGAAAAGGAATTTTGAAACAATTAAGTGCCACAAGTCTTAAAAAGATCAACTCCACATCCATTTTTTGTTGATCCTGGATTGACATTGCTGTCCAAAAATATCGACCTATCCCAAACAGTGATGGGAATAACGGCGTTATAAATAAATGGAGTTACGAACTGGGTTATTTTTTTCAGTAACGAGTAATCAAATGAATTACTGTTTGCCCCACTACAGCGATGTTACTGTTACTGATAAGAAAATGTGGCATTACTCTAATTTATTATATTATTAGCATTTTTATTTTTCAGTCCATTTCAGTGGATGTGCAGTTTAGCTGTATTTGACGTGCCATAAACACACGGGTCGCCATCACTTTGTCTCATTCACGCAAAGAAATATAAACAGCAAATGAGTCTTTCATAACATGCAGAATTGACATGTTACATGTAAACTATATTCTTTATTGTATTTTCCCGTCAAAATAACGTATTTTATTTGGAATTCCTTAGCTTTCAAGAATGTCCGGTTTCTCTGGTAGTGGGAGGGATTAATGCGCTAACAATCTTATTGGCTAGCGCTCACCTATTATTGTCCCTGTTGCGATTTCAGCAAATCAAATCGAGCGAACACATACTACGCAATGAATATTCATAAACCCTGTAGCTTATTAATAGTGTGTTTTACATTGTTATTATTAGTAGAATTCGTAGTAGTTTTGTAATCTTATAATTTTTTGTCCCATTTTTTTATAGAAACATTTAATGATAAACAAGCAAACAAGGAGCACAGTAGTTAATTTCCCTAGTTAGTTACTTTTGTAATGTTGTAACTCAGGTACTATTTGTGAGAAGTAACTAGTAACTATAACTAATTACCTTTTTTAAAGTAACATGCCTAATGTAACATCCCCATGTTTGTGTGACGTGGATGACTCGGAGTCGGACCTAGTAAGATCCAAACGCAGCTTTATTAAGAATAGACAGTGTAAAACAGGAGGAGGTCAATTACCAGCGAACGGGGATGTCGGAGACAGGCAGTAATCAGATCGGTGTCCAGGCAGAGGGTCAGGGTAACTAGCAAGATTCAGAGTCGATGAAACAGGCGGAGATTCGGGGTATGTAGCAATGGTTCAAAACAAGCAAGGCAGTCCAAGATCGATAACAGAGAGCAGTCCAGATAATCACAAGGATAAACGCTTAGGATTAATGCCAGAAACTGACATTGCCTGTTCAGGTGCAGACACTGGCGTAGCGTGTTCAGGCGAAAATTCTGGTGTTGCGCGCTCAGGCGAAGGTGAAGGTGCAGACGTTGCGCGCTTGGGTGCAGTCTCCTGCACAGCGCGCTCAGGTGCTGGTTCTGGCCAAAGCGGCAGGTCCTCATCCACAGGTTCGGGAGGGTCGGGCCATGGTGGCAAATCCTCTTCCGCATTTAGCTCTGGTGGTTCGGGCCACAGTAGCGTGAGTTCAGGTAGGCGCTGGGGAAGCGTGACGGGTTCAAGAAAGCGCTCGGGAAGCGTGGCGGGTTCAGAAAGGCGTTTTCTGAGGTAAAATCTTGGCCGTGGGTTTGTCCTGGAGCCGGGCAAGGGAGGAAGGCCTCCTGACCGTTGCTCATCTGAGTGAGCCCGCTGAGGAGCCGGCAAAGAATTTCCTTGGGGGTTATTATTATCCTCATAACCATTTTAAATGGTCGGATTATTCTGTCACGGTCCCGTGTAGTTGTGGACAAAAAACGACAGAACAGGAAAATACTTTACTTAGTATTTAATCAGGAACTTCAAAAAGGTACAATATACAACTAGAACCAAATAAACGTTAATAATCCGACAGATACTGTGTAAACTGAATGGGCTTTTAAGGAGGAAGACATTAGAGAGAAATCAAGACAGGTGAGGAGCACAGGTGGGGCGGATGATAATCAACAGAACAAGAACAGGAAAATAACCAAATAAGGAAAACACAGGAAGGACGAAAATGAAACCAAAACTAGACAAGTCAGACAATAAACAGAACAGAAGGCGTGACACATGTGACCTTGGCACGGTAATATCATCACTCCATTTATTGAAGGAATTGAGAGGTAGAGTGGAATGTTTAGGAGTGATGATATTACTGCGCCATGGTTGAAGTGCTGCGAAGTGATCTTCCTCCATACATCATAGTTATCTTTTTATTATCCACTTGAAAAATTGCTACATTTTATTTTGTGTCACCATACTAGATCGTGCAACTAGTCATGTAACCATCTTTAAATTGGAAACACATGGAAGTGTTTGGTCGTTTCTAAATTTATCTCTGTTTGGATCCTAAGGCTTAGCTGAATGCTAACATAGTGCACGCTAGAATGATTACAGACAGAAGAGGTATGTATCAACTCGTTTAGATTGAGGGAAGAACATAGAGAAATATGGAAATACGGTGGCGTTTTCCTTTAATTTTATACTATGAAACAATGAGCTGAGTCATTGTTGCCAAATTGTGAAGATGTAGGCGAATAGTAATGTGAAATTATGCTCTATACATACAGGCTTTTGTACCCCTGCTAGCTGCATTACAAAAAGGAGCAGAAGAAGAATGTACATTTGTTCAGCCTTGATTGACCTGAAGAAAGCTGTAATTGATCTCTATCTAAAATGGAGACACTAGACAAGAACTATTAGGGAGGCAGGCGGAAATTTAATGTGCAAGTCAAAACATCACATATATCACATTGAGTTTCAGGCATATGGTTTTGCCTTTAGATCCCTGAGCAGCAAGACGGCTGCAGAATTAAATATTGATTTACAAAGGAAAAGAGTGTTGAGTTGTTCATGTATTTTGCTCAAGAACAAAACAAGCTTCACATTCTAAATTCCCCGAGGACAAGTAACAACTGGAAACTTCCAATGTCCCTTTATTAGCATCTGACTCTCTTACAAAAGTTATAAGGAAGATGTCTGTTTGTGAATTACTTTACTCACATTGGCATTTCCCAGTGCATACATAACTATACACTGAATTATTCATTTTCTTTTAATCCAAACACTGAAAGGCAATCCACAATACTTTAAACCTTATTGTTTTAAAGGTAAATTGCTGATTAAAGTGCCCACCTGCTATTCTTTAGTCCCCAACTCACCCCTCAGCCCCCCAAAAAACACAATTCCGAATGAAGGTTCCTCAAATTTTGATAATTGGAGGCCGAGTGCTTAATAAACGTTTAAAAAGCTGTTAAGAATCAGTTGCGATTGTTTCACAAATTGCTTCTCAACATGGTAGCCAAGTGTATAGTTTCTAAAAGTATTATGCAGCATTTCCAAAAAAAACCTTGCACAATTAAAAATATGCACAGACCATACTAAGATCTTAGAGTAGAATTATTTTCTTCAAAATTGGTATATCAATTTTTAAGGTAAAATGTTTAGTATTGCTGTTGATGATTAGTAGCGGTAGTCTAATCTTACAAATCTTTTTTTTGTTGTTGCTGTTTTTTTTGTTTTTTCTTTGAAAGGGTTAAGCTGTATGATGCTTTACTTGTCAAATATTGTGACAAAAGGGATACATTTAGCATTGTGTTTTTTTCAGTGATCTAAACCTGTTTCTACCACTAAATACTTGTCTTACAGTCGTGGATTTAAACCTTGCAATTCTGACTTTCCAGAATTATGTGAAATAAACTCGCTAACTGTGAACTGTGTTATTTAAAGTCTCAGTTGAGCATTAGAAGCTTAAAATGTAAGATTTTAACTCAATTGTGAGAGAAAACTCGGAATTGTGAAATAAAAAGTTGCAAAGTTATTTTTTTTTACTATTTTTAGTTTTTACTTTTATTTTATTTTTACAGGCTTTAGCATAAGATCTGGCAGCAATGGCATATATTTCTGCAGCGAGCAATTTGTGGACAGCTTTTTTTCTGCATGAAATCTGTGACGAAGAATCACCAGAGTCGTCGGAATCCATTTTCTTGCTTTATTCAAAACAGAGTAGTCAAACAGGCGTGGTTCAGTAAACGGGCAGACAGGAATGTAGAAGACAAAATCCAAAATCGTTAACTTTAAACAGGCAGACAAGTCGAGGGCAGGCAGCAGTGTTCAAAAATCCCAAAACAGGCAAATCAGATCAGGGCAGGCAGAGAGAATCAGAGTCCGAAAATACAGTCCAAAGTCACAACAATAAATCCAACCAGAAAACGCTCAGAATTATTACAAGGAGCAGATAAGACTTCGCATAGAAGTAGCGTCTGAATGCCGCTTATAAAGGGCTGATAATGCCGATCACCTGGTGTTGAAATCAGCCCCGGTGCATGGGTGAAAAGATTCTGTGGGGAAACTTCAATACTCGGAAGAAAGTTCCCACTGCTGTGAACCAGAGAGTGCCACAGAGGTTCGACTGGTGACAGAGCCCCCCCCCCCTGCGAGCGGCTCCTGAAGCGAGAACCCTGGCGACGCCGAGGTCTTCCGCGGGGTCTGGGAGCTGGTTTGTTGGGGTAGGCACGGTGGAAGGCCTCAGTTAGAGTCGGATCCAAGATGTTCTGGGCATCGATCCACGACCTTTCCTCAGGTCCGTACCCCTCCCAGTCAATTAGGTACTGTAATACCCTGCCTTGGCGCCGAGAGTCCAGGATCTCGTTGACTTGGTAGATGTTGCCCAGATTCTCTGCCAGGGGAGGAACCTCCTGTGTGGTGGAACCAGTCGCGGCCTCGTCTAGGCCCCTCTCTCTGGTGGGTTCTGCAGCGGGCTTAAGCAAAGACACATGGAACGTGGGTGAGATGCGATACGTGTTAGGTAAATTTAATCTATAAGAAACGGGAGTAATTTGTCTCTGAATTTGAAAAGGACCCACGTACCTGGGGCTTAATTTTCGGCAGGGCAGACGGAGTCTGAGGTCTCTGGTGGATAGCCAAACCCATTGTCCAGGACCATACGGTGGATTGGGACGACGTCGACGATTAGCCTGAGCAGTGACCCTTCGGATGGCTCTTTGCAGGTGAGTGTGCGTGATGTCCCAGGTTTGTTCACTGCGATGGAGCCAATGGTCAATGGATGGCAGGTCTGAGGGTTCTTCTGACCATGGGAAGAGCGGCGGTTGAAATCCCAGGATGCATTGAAACGGGGTCATATTAGTTGATGGCTTACATAGCGAATTTTGAGCATACTCGGCCCAGATTAAAAACTGACTCCAATCCTCTTGGTTATTTGTGACAGTAGGTTCGGAGGAAGCGAATTAGCTCCTGGTTCATCCGTTCCGCCTGGCCGTTGGATTCAGGATGGTATCCTGAGGTAAGGCTGACATTGATACTCATCTGTGAGCAAAATTCTTTCCAGACCCTGGATGTGAACTGAGGCCCTCGATCCGAAACTATATCTTCGGGAAGACCGTAGTAGCGGAACACTTGCACCCAAGCAGTGGGTAGTTTGATCAATGGAATCAGACGACATGCCTTGGAGAAGCGGTCTGTAATGGTGAGGATGGTGGTATACTGGTTGGAGAGAGGTAGGTCTGTGACAAAGTCCATGGAGATATGGGACCAGGGACGCTGAGGAACAGGTAACGGCTGGAGGAGTCCTGCTGGGCGCTGGCGAGAGGATTTGGATACTTGACAAACAGGACAGGTATTTACAAAGTGAGTTACTTCAGCAGATAACAATGGCCACCAGAACCGATTGGTTACAAGTTCAATGGTTGCTACAATACCTGGGTGACCGGCGTTGGGTGTGTCGTGTACTAGGTGGAGTACTCGGTCTCTTAGGATTTTTAGTACGTAGATCTTGTCATGTGGACATTCCGGAGGTGTAGGATCTGTGGCTTGAGCTTCCATGATCTCCCTCATGATGTCCCACTGAACTGGAGCAATAATAATCGAAGACGGTAGGATGGATTCTGGTAGGCCCGTGGTGGTGGTGCCATCAAATTGCCGGGAAAGAGCATCAGCTTTGACATTCTTAGATCCAGGTCCATATGTAATTTGGAAGTTGAATCGTGAGAAGAACAAGGACCAACGAGCCTGCATTGAGTCTCTTGGCTGATTGTATATATTGAAGGTTTCGGTGAGAACGAGGAACGACTCCTTGGCTCCCTCCAGCCAATGCCTCCATTCCTCCAGTGCTGCCTTGAGTGCCAAAACCTCCCTGTCGCCCACGTCGTAGTTGCGTTCTGCCTGCGTGAGTTTTCTGGAGTGGAAGGCACAGGGAAAAAGTTTGGGTGGTGTACCTTGTCGTTGAGAGAGTATGGCTCCTAGTCCGGTGTTGGATGCGTCCACCTCGACCACAAACTGCTTTTCAGGATCGGAATGTCGGAGGATAGGAGCTGTAGTGAATCTGGTTTTGAGTTCGTGAAAGGCTTGTTCACTCACCGGGTCCCAGGGCAGACGTTTAGTTCCCTTCTTAGTCATGGATGTAAGAGGTGCTGCGACTTTGCTGAAATTTCTTATGAAACGTCGATAGAAATTAGCGAATCCCAGGAATCGTTGGAGTTCTTTTAGGTTTTGAGGCTTGGGCCAGTTCACCACAGCAGCGACTTTTTGGTCGTCCATGGCCACCCCTTCGGCGCTGATGATGTAGCCCAGGAAAGCAGTTTTGGTCTTGTGAAAGTCACATTTAGTGAGTTTAGCGAAAAGTCTGTGTTTGATAAGTCTTTCGAGCACAGTGCGGACGTGCTTAACATGGGTCTCGAGATCCTGGGAGTATATCAAGATGTCATCTATGTATACAATGATGAATCGGTTGAGTAGGTCTCTGAATATGTCGTTCACTAGGGCCTGGAACACCGAAGGACTATTGGAAAGCCAGAAGGGCATAACCAAATATTCATAGTGCCCGTTGGTGGTAGAAAAGGCAGTTTTCCATTCATCCCCTTCGCAAATTCTTACCAGGTTGTAGGCGCTACGCAGGTCAAGCTTGGTAAATATATGAGCTTCACGGAGCTGTTCCAGCGCAGCGGGGACTAGAGGTAGGGGGTAACGAAATTTCACGGTTATCTCATTCAGGGCTCGATAATCAATGCAGGGTCTGAGTCCCCCGTCCTTCTTTTTGACAAAGAAAAACCCTGCTGACGCTGGAGAGGTGGATGGCCTTATAAACCCCTTGGCGAGTTCTTCCTGGATATAGCGATTCATGCTCTCAGTCTCTGGCTGGGACAAAGGGAATATACGGCCCTTAGGGGGTACTGCTCCTGGTAAGAGATCAATGGCACAGTCAGTGTGCCGATGTGGTGGTAGTTGCGTGGCCTCCTCCTTGCTGAATGCCCTTTGCAGGTCGTGATACTGCTGAGGTAAGCCCTGGAGATCGAGCTTCTCCTCGGCAGTGGTGAGGATGCTGTGAGCGACTCGTGTTATCTGGTGCAGGCAGTGACTGTGGCAGAACGGTGACCATTGAGTGATTTGATGAGTCGACCAGGTGATGGAAGGGTCATGTTGTTTTAGCCAGGGCAGGCCTAGGATGACAGGGTGCTCAGTAGAGGTGATGGCCAGTAGGTGAATTTTCTCAGAATGCAGTGAGCTGGTGATTAGGGTGAGTTCAGGTGTCCGGGCGGTGATCTTTCCGGTTCCTAGTGGTCGCCCGTCGAGGGCTGCCACGGCCATGGTGGGAGAAAAAGGGAGAAGAGGAAGTAAGTTCTTGACAGCAAACTCCTCATCAACAAAATTTCCTGCTGCTCCTGAGTCAATAAAGGCTTTAGCATTAACTCTCTGGCCCTGATATACAATGCAAACATCAATTCATGGCAGATGCTAAAGAGACAGCACTCACCCGGTAAGATGTTGTGCGTGGTGGTCGAACCGGACAGCTGGCTCGGAGATGGCCTGCCTCTCCACAGTACATGGATAAATTATTAGCATGTCGTCTCTCTCGTTCCTCCGCAGTGAAATGCGTGGCTCCGATTTGCATTGGTTCTGCTGGAGGCAAGTTGGTCCGGTAGGTAGGTAGCATTTGAGGATGGCGAGGACGTCTGGATCGAATGGTGTGGTCAGTAACTCAAAGATTTGTCCTCGTCGCGATTACCCAGCTCGAGTTGCAGGTCGGAACGAAGTGCGCGACGATGTCTCTTTAAAGTTTTATTTACTCCAAATCTTTCAATTTTGCGTATGACGTTATCCAGGTTCACGTAAACTGTCTTACAATCACAGTAACATCTAAAGGTAATGTAGAGTTGGTCAGAATGCGTTTAGATGTTTTGCATTACAGACTTCGCGTTTAGCCCATAAATATTGATGCAAGGAAGCTCCTCCTCATCCTGCGCTTTATGCTATGCTAGATTGATGGTCAAATAAGATAAACTTCTAGAGTTAGTTCAGAGTTGGGAGAAAACGCATGGGTAAAACTTCTTTTTCCCCCTAACTGAAGCCTATTTTAAAACGCAGTTTTATTATTTACTATAACCGCATGGTCATTGGCCGCTGTATTGGGGACTATTTTTAACCAATGGGCAAGGCCCCGCGAACAGCGGGCCAATATCTTCGACCACACCCCATGGCGTGATGCCTCTGCTCCAATGACAGCAGGTGGCGCCATGGTGGTGTGATGGGGCGCGTGTCTATTTAGGCCCGGGACCGCTAGCCATCTTAAGGTTTGTTCGACTAAAGCGACGGCCTCTCATAGCACGGCCCCGAACGCAGTACTTGTTCCATGTCTCAGGGAACAGTGGTTACGCAAGTAACCTATACGACATTTCACTCGTACTGCGTCTGCTAAGACACATGGGGAACACAGTACAATCCCGCTGTGCTATAAGGTCTGGAATCTTGAAGCCTAAGAGCTGTTCTAGGGGAAACCTGAGGCCACCTATGTCACAAGCACCATTGTCCAATCAATTGGAGGCTTAAAGGAACACTCCACTTTTTTTGGAAATAGGCTCATTTTCCAACATCCCTAGAGTAATACAGATGTGTTTTAC
>JAUCNO010000548.1:1865832-1877161 GCA_032353835.1 Enteromius viviparus | reverse complement strand
AAAATGTGTGTACATTTTTTATATGTCTTATGCTTTATAAAGCTAAAAGACCCTGAAGAACATTGATGTGACAAATGTTGCCAGGGCATTGAAAAAATAATATCATGTTAATTTTATGTTTACCAAGTTTTCCCTATTAAATTAGGAAAAGTCATTCAATTTGAAGCAAAAAAAAAAGTCAATTATATACAGTATGTACATACGTTAAACATTGAATGGGGTCAAATTGAGCCCAAGGATAACAGGAGGTTTAAACATGCCAACTTCGTTTTAACTGAATGTTGAGATTTTTTTGTTCCGACTGGAACTTTATGTTAATCAATCAATCAATCAATCACTTTTATTTATGTAGCACTTTTAACAATACAGATTGTAGCAAAGCACTGAACGTTATTAAGTAGGAGAATAGAGTGATGGTAATGTATAATGACAAAATTTAACCATTTATTAATCAAATGCAGAGATCTCTGTAGTCTAGCTGAGGTCTCTGTAGTCAAGACGACAATAATCACTAGAAATCAGGTTTCCCCAACTAAGCAAGCCAAAGGCGACAGCGACAAGGAACCAAAACCCCATCCATGAGAGAATGGAGGAAAAAAAAACCTTGGGAGAAACCAGGCTTAGTTGGGGACAGTTCTCCTCTGACCGGACACCCAGCACTTAATTTCCAGTTTAATTTTAAGCACATCTCAGATTGTGTAAAGGACTAATAGTGTGTGTGTGTTTGTGTGCATCTAGTTCCGGTGATCTGTGCACGCAGCTCATCTAGGTGTTGTCTCCGATGAAGATCATCTTGTTGTGCTGATCCACATAAATTAGGGTGTATTTAATTAGATTTTGCACATTTAAATATGATACACCGGAAAACCGGAAAATTTCTCTTAATCTAGTGTGATTAATCAACTGGGGAAGCAAGTTGATATCTGTTAGTCAAAATATTTACTTTTCACTTTCAAGTGCAGACATGACATTTTCAGTTATCCCCCAATTATGATAAAATGCCTGTATATTTCAGAAAATGGAAAGTAGTATATTATGATTATTTTACTTTTTATTGGTTCCTAAATGTACTTTTACTTTCTATCCGCTTTTAATCAATAATCCACACAGAGACCACTAGAGGACTATCTTCCTATCTCTACACTCTTAAACTCTAAGGAGAGACAATTCATCACATCATTACTCGAAGCATGACTGCAAGCCTGCGATCCTCGTGGGTCAATACTGCAACTGGGATCGGATCCGGGCAACAGTTGCTTATTTACAGAGCCACTGCCACGCATGGATGCTCCTTCATTTGGGCTTTTGCTGAACAGAGGAAAGAATTATATTAATACAGAAAGGTTATATTTGCACTGCTACATCGCCTGATCAATAGTAGATTACATTAATGGTAGACAAGGGGAACCAGCCTTGGTGCCTGACATCCTAATCTGGTCTGGGGAAGAGAATCAATGCATTAGGCACAAAGACGCTCTATACCATCCATCAACAAACTCATCTCATCAAGCTATTTATTCTGCTGCCATAAACAAAAATGACCTCTATCTGGAGTCATGAAGCCGGAGAAGGTCTTCAGGCGAGGATCTATGCTGAGCCGGTCGTAGACAATTCCATCAAACAGGCAGGTAGACATAAGCTCAAATGGGTAGATAATGGCCTCATCTGCATAACACCGATCCAGGGGTGAGAAAACAATTTCTCTTACGCAAATGATAGCATGAAAGCCATTATCAAATGTGCCCTCAGTTGAGCTCTGCCACAATCAGTTATGTTGTATCGGTCGATGATATTTGCTGGGAGGGCGAAGGGCGATCGTAGGCTTTCATTTGCAAACATCTCCCATATCATCCATTAGCGAGAAGCGCGCCAGTCATTCCTCTTCTGTCTGGCTACTCGTGGGTAGTGTGTCTACGGGTGGTGCAATTAATGAATTTTTAATCAGGGTGTACTTTGGTTGCAATATGTGTCCTGTTTCCATATCGCTGGGTGATTTGATATGGAGACCACCCACTGTGTCTGTGAAAATAATATGGGTTGGATGAATAAAGATTGTGCTCGACAGGGGTTTTAAAACCTGACATGAAACAGTTAGTAATGATCTGATGATATTATGAGGTCGCCTTTCCCATAGCCTTAATGTAAAATAAAATACAGTTACTGTAGCCAGTTTGAGGCATGACAAGGTGATAAATCTCATGTAAAACAAGTAGTTATAAGATAATTGGAAGAGTCATTGTAAAATTGATATCTCTTACTCTAAATTCTGATTAAGTGAGTTACATTCAAAGTCCTTGTACAACTAATCTGTACATCTGGTAATGATACACTAATAAGCTACTTCAATAAGTTGCTTGTAAATCATAATAAAACTACAGAATAATGCACTATAGGAACTATGTAACAATCTATTCAAAATTAAAGAGTAAACCCATAAACCCATTTTTTTTACTTACTAAAAAACATGAAATTATTTTAGCACATCAAATTAAGCAATGTATTTATTTATTTATATTTACATTTACTCTTACTTAATTTATTTTTTTTTGTTATAATTTATTTTATTTCACAATGTATCTACAGACATATACTTTTATGTAAATTATAGTAATAATAATAATAATTATTATTATTATTTCAATAAATTTATTTCAGTACATCAGTTTTATTCATATTTAGGCATATAACTATATTATTATTATTTAAGTGTGTATTCATGTAAACAGTCTATAATTAGTGTGTTTTAATTTTAAAACAGCATTGTAGAAAAAACAATTCTCAATGGCGCTGCACTACACAACCTAAAACGCATGTCACATGACCATTCTTACAGGTACAAGTATAGATATGTATATGTAAATTCCTCCATGGTAGATGGTGGACGCGTCTGTGTGCTTGGAGCGAAATTACCAACACATATCTATGAGTATTATGTTATTGTTTACCAGTGTTGGGCACGTTACTTTAAAAAAGTAATTAGTTATAGTTACTAGTTACTTCTCACAAATAGTAATTGAGTTAGTAACTGAGTTACAACATTATAAAAGTAAGTAACTACCTGTGATGAAAAGGAGTCGAGGAGGCGTGCGAATTCAGATGCGACATGCTTTATTGGACGGTCGATGAGTAAACAGGCAGTGTCACGTACCGGCAAACTGGAGCAGCGTATGCGAAGGTCAACAGGTAATCCAAAAACAGAGAAATCACACTGCATACAGGAATCAAACCATAATCACACAAGAACATCCTGGACATTATATACACGTAGAACAGCGTGGGTACAATAAAACACCAAGACAACCAATGAGGGGCGGAGATCTGAGTTTGTGTGACTGAGTGCAGAAACAAAAACAAACATACAACGCAAAAGGTTTGCCGAGCGCTGGATTGCCATCCCCTGATCTGGCTGGCACATCCAGTGAACTGTGACACTACCAAGGAAAGCAACTACTGCGTTCCTTAAAAAAAATAAAACAATAATAATCAAATGGCTTGGATGCCGTCAATATTAAATGTTAAATTAATGAAACTAACTAGTGGCGGTGCTTGTTTATCATTTAATGTTACTATAAAAAACTGGGGAAAAAATTATAAGATAACAAAACCGGTAGTTCTTGGAAGCTGAGTAATTCCAAATGACCGTGTTTTTGAGACGGGTTAACCCCCTGGGACCACACCTCGTACCCTCTTGGGACCTTGTCGCCACCCTACATTGCCTGCGGCAGGATCCCAGTTGACTTGAAATATCGAATGATGAAAACAGCGCTCCTGCTTGGGTTGGCCTCCATCAAGAGGGTAGGGGACCTACAAGCCTTCTCTTTCGACGAAGAGTGCCCAGAGTTTGGCCCTGCTGATTCTCACGTTATCCTAAGGCCAGTGAAGTGAAGACAGCAGGTGAATGGGAGGCCGGCCAGTGTCGGCTTGCTGTACTATTCCTACGAGATCTGTGTGCTTTTTTTAGTTGTTTTCCTAATAGGCATCCCTGGGTCACGTTGTCGCCGGCTTGGCTCCTCTGCGAACACCTGCAGGTGCACAGCATTCGTGCTTATACTCATCTAGTGATGAGGTGCACCTGAATGCAATCTGTGGATGCCGATGTTCATTGGCCCATTGTTTGAAGCTCAAAGGCGATTGGTCTCTCGTGCGAGTTCTCATATGTAACGTCTCCGTTACCTTCTTCAGGGAATGAGGGTTACCTTTGTAACCTAGATGTTGTGTTTCAGTAATATTGCCATTGTATCACTGTAAAGTAAAGCACTCTGTAATGTTTTACTTTTTTGTTCATGAAGTCAACTCCTTTTAGAGACAAGACAGGAGGAAAAGATGATTATAAGATCAAAAGATTGTTCCCTTTCCAGAAATGTTGGTAGTTAAACAGCACCGCAAGTATGTTAACAAGGGTAAAGGGGCAATTACATGGTCCAGCTGAAAACATGACATCTCCCAGCTGCGTGTTTGTAGTTTTGTTTTATATTTAACTTTGTTCATGACAGGATTGAAAAGGCAAATTGGCTTTTCTCAGATTGATGGAGGCACACAAATAGCTGTAATCAGAGGCTGCATTACAATAACGAGCAGGCAATGCTGAACAGAAGCGAGAACCAACAGTCTTTGATCGTCAGCTCCACCTTTGCCTACTTTAATTAGAGATATGCTAATGCAACATGCGCTCACAGTGCAAGAAGCATTCTATGTTCAAGCTTAACAGGGATTCAGGATGAACATAATAAATACACTGGTGATAAATTGCAGTCTTCTTTGCATGCATGTGAAGTAAGTAGCACTTGTTTTTTTTTTTTGTTGTTTTTTTTTCCCTGCCAGGTCTAACAGTATTGTTATAGCCTTGAATAAGAGTCATCATTTGCAAAGCTTATACTTGAGGTCATTAAAGTAAGTTTTCAAGAAAAAGTTTTTATAGAAAATTCAGCTTCTCATAATATGCTCCTTTAAAACGAGTCTTTCTCAGATACACTTCATAACAAATGTTAAACTTCATCTCACAGCACTTTTCTGACCATTAAACCTTGGCCAATTGATTTATTTGAGGGAATCTGCAGGAAGCAATGAATAAATAAATGAAATTCATTCCCACCCCTCCACTGCATTGATGCTATCTGAGTAGTGACGTTCTCCATATCCAAATCTCAACTGATAAAGCATCAATAATTTAAATGCAGCAAGATATTTATTCACTGATACTGTATGTATATGGATGAGGCAGGTCATGCAGGTAGTAAAATATTGTCATAATGATTTCAGAAGGTTTAACAAAACCTCCAACTGATGATAAAAAAGAGAAACATTCTGAAATGATGATAAATAACCTTTCTGTCCTTCAGTTGTAAGGATATATATATATACATATATACATATATATATATATATATATATATATATATATATATATGTATAGGTAGATACATCACAATCTTTAATTTCTTCATTTACTTGGCACTTCTGAGAAATGCCAGTCCACTGTACATACATATTAATGATACTCCTCAACTGCTACAAGCTACAGCAATAAAATCGGTTCACTGACAGGTGTCCCTTGTGTGCTGTGCTATCTGCTTGAATGATTAGGAGACCAGCGATGATAATGTTCAGTCATCAGAACAACTGCTTCACCTCTACTCTGCTCTGATATCAAAAAGTAATTTAGAGTCTTGTGTCAGGTCATTCTAAATGAGCTCTAATGTCTTAAGGTATATAAATGCTATTTATCATTTTTTTCTTTTTTTTTGAAACACGGGGCGAAGCTAATATATGACCTATTGTGCTGCAATAGTTACATTATGTGCAAATCACTATTCATAATGCAGCAGATTGTGACCAATCTGATTATTTTTACCTAATATGTGACAAATCTGGGTGACAGAGGGAATAGCCTGCATTGCGTTAAATCTAACAATTTCAGATCTGATCTTGGCAGATATGGTCTAATGGTTAGAGAATCAGAAATCTTAAGGTTGCAGGTTCGATTTTTAATATCAGCAGTAAAAGCAGGTGGAGGTATGGGAGGTATATAAAAAAAAAATATTGTGACTTATTATCTCACAATTCAAACTTTTTTAAATCAGAATTGGATGATAAAAACGTGCAATTCTGACTTATTTTCTGGCCATTGCGAGATATAAAGTCAGAAGTGTAAGTTATAATAAATTGTAAGTTATAAAATCAGTGACTTTATATCTCAGAAATTCTGACTTTATAACTCACAATTTAAATTAATTTAAGTTAAATTGAGAGGACAAATTACTCTCAGTCCTCTAGTACTTCACAAATGTCAATCACGGCCCGAATTTCGAGAGAAAAATAAAAAGCTTGAACATTTATATCTTTTATATTAATACGACTGTACATGTATTGAGTAATCATAAGATGTACAAAAAAAGAAGAAAAAAAAGAATGTGGTTTAAGTATGTTTGTAAACTTTAATCCCAGTACTTTAGAAGTTTTGAAGGCTTTTCTGCCAAGAGCTACTCTTATGAATTTGAATAGAACCATACATCATTGTGCCAAAGTATTACTGAGGGTAATGAAGTGTGAAGTGCAAGTGGAGCTATGTTCTGTCATAAGAAGTAGGAGGAAGCTTTCCTCCTGCAGTGGGGGATTGCAGTTAGCCTTTCGGCAATCATGAACGAGTTCCACACACCTTCAACTATAAGAGAAAAAAATCAGGGTGAAAAAGAGAGACAGTAGACAGAGTTTAAATGTGAGAGTAAGCTGTAAATTAATTAAAAGCCACCAGGATGTGCAAGCACAGACAATCGTCAGTCTTTCCTCTGAAGAAGATGGATCTTCAGAAAACAGAAACATTTGGGCCACAAGCTTCCTGCTTTAAAGAACACAGAGTGGTTGTCTGAAGAAAGTGTGAAGGTACTCTAATTCAGAAAGTGTTTTAGCATGTGCCATCATGTTGGTCTTTGTTTGTTCTGCCATGCTTCCTTGCTCCTTAAGATGATTAGTGTTCACCTCAACTTATTGTAAAGTCTCTGTTTGAGAATGTTGTACTCTTGAAAAATAAGGATTTTTTTTTTTTACCAGGGATAGCTGGTAGGGCAAGTGTTCCCAATGTATTTTTGATAGAAAAAAAAAATATTATTCAACATCACAAGCTGCAAGCGTTTAACAGAATATCTTTGGATCTGAAAAGACAAAAGAGGAACTGAATCACAAATCCTTCTAATCTCCAGATCCATTACATTGAGTGGGTTTTTCAAAGGGTTTGAATGCTTCCGTGAAAAGCTCCTACTGTGCGATCAGAACATCATTGAACTCATTGTGTTTACCTAAAGGAATTAGCAGATGGATGTTCTTGTTCCCCTTTGATTAAACATTAGATCAGCAGTGAGTCTTGCTATTTTTGTGGCTGCCTTTCTCGAGTCTGTTTGACGTCAGAATTAGGTTTGTATGTTCGGTGTGAACCCTCTTTTCTGTACTCAAACAAAAGAACCTACATCTTTTACATCATTTACTTACAATGTGGATATTTTAGTGCAATGCATTTTTTTTTTTTTTGCTTAGTTTTCTCAGCAGAATATGCCTTCAGTGAGCAGCAACCATTGTTTGCATCTTAGCAATGACTCTTATTCAGTGCACAGACATTCACAGTGACTGTGGAATTAGGCCAGGAAGCAGTTATCATTGTCGATAACCCTTTTCTAGAACCCATTCCCATGATGCCTAACAAACTTTCTTCCTGGTCTGGACCCAAGGGATTCCAGCTACTTTAAGTGTAGCAGTCTGAGTTGACAGACATCTGGTAGCAAACATCCCGGCATGTAACTGTAGATTTAACCATGGCTGCCTAGCTTCCCTACCTACTCCCTTCCTAAACCAGCAAATACACCAGTGTACAACATGCAAAGAAGACGAGAGGTCTTCTGAAGTAAGGTGTGCTCAGCATTTTACAAAGCCATATTGACTTCAGGTGTCTGATCACATGCTGCCTTCATTCCAGTTGTCACCAATTGGATTGCCTTAAAGAATCTTGAATGAGATGAGGTGGTGCTAATGAATGGGTGCTTCCCTTTTTAGCATTTTCTCCTGAGACATTACCCTAGCTACAATAGAAATCCTCACACTGGTACTCATGTTAATGATACAAATGTAAATCTGCACTCGTCCAAATATGAAAACCTGAGTAAAGGCAAACTGGTGTTCATACCTAGCAAATCAACCTAAGGTAAAATGGAACACCACTGCCATGATAACAAATTCAAAATAATTGTGAATGGCAAGTCTTAAAGCTGAGCAGAGACAGACCAGTTACCCTTCTGAGATGCAGAATGTGTGGATGAGTCATCGTGTGGCCGATGCCCATGCTGTATTACGGTGTTATTATTTTCCACTGAGACCAATGGTATAAACTAATAAGGACTTATTTTTAGCCCTCGTCAGTTCATAGGCTGTTGTAATTGTTCCTCATGGTGAGTCTCAATCTGTGCTTCACTGCAGGGCAGGACTTTGTCCCTGTGGTATTACTAAGTGGCTGTCAAATGTTGCAAGTAAGGTCAAATGCATTACCACAGCACACCATGATCCTGATTTTAATGTGTTGTCTGGTTTTAATTTGGATGTTGAAGCTACAGAGTTGTTTTGACCCGTTAGCCATTTGATTCATGCCGTCTCCAGTGGGCACACATCCCAGCAGACTTCATAGTGGATATGGAGCAGGGTGCCACATAATCCATAATCCCCTCTTTCTAAGACTGCAGATTTTCTCTGTTAGCATAAGTTCACTTTTTTTTTATACAGAGCTATTCATTTATATAGCACTGTGAGCGATGTGTAAGGTAAATCCAAAGAGAGTCTGTTAAATAGAATCATATTTTCTCTTGTGTGCTTAGTCATTCTCTTACAACTGTAGTACATTCACTTCTGACTAATGTACATTGGATATTCTGCTGTTGGCGAAACAGCAGGATGTATGTCCCTTAAATACTTTAATGTAAATAGAGTTTGCTGATTATATATCATTAATTCAATTAATGCTTTTTGCTGAAGGCCTCATTGTTTTTCTTGGCCAGAGAAGTTTTAACTCTATGAGAGCCGTCCTTGTCACATAATGGTGAAATCGATGAACAGATGTACTGCTTTTATGCAAGACCCATTAAAAAGGGGAACTTGAGGGGTTTAAGATCTGGCACAAAATATATCTACCTGGTCTCATGGCATAAACGTACTAGGGTGCACTTTTAAGTGAGATACGAAATACATACTAACAAGTGCATATCACTCTAGTTTCCAAAAGAAACTAACATTAGAGGCAATAAAACTCAGACACCTTTTATTGCTCCTTTTCACACAAATTTATAAGTGTAATTTTAGCAAAATTAGTTAAACAATTTCATGTTATGACTTCAAAACAATATTAATATGCTGGGAGATTTGATAACTGATGCTTTTGAACATTAACATAGCCCATATCCAGCTTTGTATCTATGTGTTTTCATAAACAGCAGGTTTGTTCGGAAGCTCACAGAGTACGGAGATGTACTCAAGGAGCTCCGGTTCAAATCCCATTTAACAACAGTTTAACAAAACAGTTCAAATCTGGGTAAAAGGAAGTTGAAATGGCAAAGTTGCATCAACAATTGTGTTTTTACATCAGTGTTGCATTTGTTAACACTATCGGGTAGGTTAAGGGTTGGATTTGGCGTTGGACATTTTTCCAACATGATAGAACATTAACTTTTAGCAACAGTCCATGGATATTTAAATTCTGAACCATCATAATACAACGTAATAATAATGTCCCAGGTTTCAATTATTGAACCTGTGTTTTAGTACCACCTATTGGACATTTCTCTTTTAAACTGCAGCGAAACGTGCAGTAAGCTACATAAAAACGGTATTGTACAAAAAGTGCACAAAGGTACATATTTTTATGAGACCAGGTTGAAATTTATACAGCCTAAAGTAAAGTTCAGCATAAAGTTTCTTTCAGCATTCATTTAAACACTTTGTACTAAGGCTATGTTGCAAATGCAAATTTTCACTAATTGGGAAAAAACTGGTTAGTTTGATTGGCAATTAGACCTAACACTAAATAAATACACCGCCATCTTATTTCAGATTATATATTTATTTATATATTTACAGAGATCTGTTTCCAGACCAAAGTAATGTTTATATACTGTATTCTAACTTTGTCTCAGCTACTAATAATATGTTTTCTTAGGAGAAATTGGTGGAATATAAAATAGAGTTTTGAAGACATTGATATAGAATAGATAGCTTGGTTTTAAATTACAAATGTGGAATCAGAGATATTGTTGAGATCTCTTCTGAAACTCTTTAGGGAATGTTAAATTCTGTTAAATTCATGAACAAGAATTCTGAGGTTCCTAGATCAGATTCAGGCCTCATTCATATGTGGAAATAAACCTGAATCAGATATAGTCATTCTGCATCTGCCATAGAAACAGACAGATAAAAGAGTTTCCTTTGCCAATGTGAGTTGTACGTCACTGAAAAAGAGAAGGTGTTGGATAAAGTCAGGTCATCACTAATTTGTCTACAAATTGGAATTTGGCATCAAGACTTGCAGTGTAAACGTGGCCTTAGAGGAAAATCTACAAAGCAAAGGAATAAGCCCACAGGTAATTTATTTGTTTTTGTTTGTGACCTCTTAGTGCCTATGATTCAAACTGTGTACTCAAAGCATTCATGCTGTGTTCGCTGACTTTTTTGGCAGGAAGAGCACTAAGAGTGACATATGTGCCATAGGAATCAACAATCCATGTGGTGAAATTATTGAAAGGGTCATACATTTTCCTGGGAATGTGACATATTACACAGTAGGGGATTTTGTCAAAAATTCAGTGGAACAGCCTAGGGGTGCAATGAGTATTAAACAAATAAAAGTGCGGTACGTGCCTGTGGTCTAGACTTCTGACTTTGTGCTGACAACTGATCGCTGTTCCTCTGAACTGACTGTGAGAGCACAAAAATAGCCGAAGCTTGTCATAAAGCCTGAGGGCTCATGTAAACTGCAAACACTGCTGTTACATTAGAAGCCTATGTACATTAGCTAAGTCTGTGTTGGTGTAATGCTTAGCATGCATAGCACTGTGTTCTGTCATTCTTCCTCTTGCTTACAGTTTTTGCCTATTGCTTACATACTTTTTGCAAAATTTGGCCCATTATGTCAAAACTCTACACACAAAATAATTAGACACAGCACTTGAAGATTAACAACTAAACACTAACACTAAACATTAACAACTAACAACTAATCTATGCCAAAATGAAACACTGCAATCAAAACTTAACACTCCTTTTTAAAAATCAAATTCTTGCAACAAAACCATACACACAAGCA
>JAUCNO010000548.1:1799420-1812651 GCA_032353835.1 Enteromius viviparus | reverse complement strand
GCAACTATAACGACACGTGAATAATCCCGCCCACTCTAAAGCGGTACTAAACTGCAGTGGAAGCACAAACCGAGCTGAACTGAGCCGTGCCGAGCCGTAACGAGCCGTACCGAGCCGAGTCGTACCACGAAGTGGAAAAGTGCCATATGTGGTATTGTCCTACACTGACCCTACACCTTAACAATATGGACAATAGCACATCTCAAGGTGAAGAAAGTGATCATTTGGGCGTCAGGCCTCTAGACCAGCCCAAATATGTAACTCAGCCAGCAGATGGACAATATACTCTTCTCTGCTTCCCTGAGAACAGACACACACACATCCCACTAATCTGCTTCTCAAGGCTACCTAGCTCAACCAAATGGCTGGTTACACACACTCTACACAAGAAATACAGGCTAGAACTGGATTGACAAAATATCTTATACATAAAGCCACAGTTGATTTATTTATTCTTCAGAGGACCATGAGCTGAGGAGAGAAAATAGCTCGCATACACAGACACCCAGGCTCCATTTACATCACAGTTCTATCCATAGAGACTTATATGGGTGGCATTACTTCTCAAATCAACAGTTTAACATATGGAATATGTAATTTAATGAGTTAAATACTGATTCATTGTGTGATCATAATCAAAATGAATACGAAAATGAATAAAAAGAAGGATATGGCAGCACTCCATCCTCTCCTTCAGTCTTTTATTTTACAGGGACACAGGAAGTGTCCTCATAGTTTATATGGCTAAATGTGGTGAACAGGTGGATGGACAAGCTGCTAATGCATTATAGAAATATAAACAAAACACTAAACCTTTTTTATTTTTTGTTATATTGATCATTGATATTGACTCCTCCCTTTTCTTAAAAGATGCAGGTCATTCTGTGAGAATACTGAATTATACAGGACAACTATAACGCCACAGAAAACAATATTAAAGGCTGCTAATTAAAGTCAGAATTATTTCTATAGAGCTGTATTAAAGTGTCTCCGGTTATGTTTCTCCTCGTCAGGTACGACCACGACAGCGGTCACGACAGCGGCAGCGAGGATGCCTGCTTCGAGGTATCTCAGCCCTTCACGCTGCTGACCGTCGGCATGGGCCGGCTCTTCATCCCTAAAGCGTCGGCCAGCGCCGGGGATCAGGGCAGCCGAGTCCTGCCCATGCCGCAGAGGATCGGCGTCTGCCTGGATTACGACGCCGGCCGAGTCTTCTTCTACGATGCTGACAGCATGCGCTGCTTGTTTGAGCGGCCCGTGGACTGCTCGGGGACCATGTACCCTGCCTTCGGGCTCCTGGGCGGCGGAGTGGTTCATCTGGAGGAGTTCATCACGGCCAAGAGGCTGTCGTACATGTGAGGTGTCTAACTCCGTCTCGTTCTTTCGAGTTCGCTCAAATACACACGTCAGTCTGGTTTAAGAGTCGATCCGATCTCGAGTGCCTTCAGCCGACCGCGAGCTTTACACCATCAGGGTTCACGCAGGGCACCTTAATACACCCCAATCTAATGCAAAGCCTCACGACGTCACTTTCTGAAGAATGTGCACTGATACTGTTAACTGCTTTTCATCGTTTACACGCAGTTAAGTGTGCTCAAGAACACCAAACAGAGCGGTATGATTTGAACACAAGAACACACATGATTGTGCACTAATTAGTTTTTTGTTATTGTAGCAGCACCTAGTATATGTAAACAAATGAATCCGTCGGTCTTCTGTAGATCCGATTGTGCTAGACATGTTTTTTTTGTAATCGAGTTAAACACTTTAATGAAATGTAGCTTAATCAAAGCGGTGCTGATCAAACGAGACAGACCTGAACACCTTAAATGTACATATGCACTAATATCGCCGAGGCAAACGTCTCGACTGGAATAACATGGCCTTACTGAATAATCCCAGGCTCGCCGCTTCGGTCGACAGATGACTGACACGAAAGGGATTCGACGGAGCGTTTCTGCTGGCTCTACCTACCTCTGATCGAAGGACGTATTCGTAGTTTATTCTGTATTATTTCCGTGCTAGTCTTGCGCTTTGATTGCCTAGAAACGTCATCTTGAAGTCGGAGCGTTTTGGGGACGCGTACTATTATTACCTGATTAGCGTGTTGTTGTGTGGATATCCTTGTCGGGTGTAATCTCATACTAATCAGACGTCTTAAACATTGTGACTGCGTTAAAAGGAGACTTGTGTTCTCTGAACGCTTTAGATGATTAGATTCGGATTTTAATGTTTGTGATCATTTTAAAAGTGTGTTGAAGTATAAGATCAGTGGACTGAAGTCGTGACCGCAGCGTGTGTGTC
Organism: Enteromius viviparus; assembly: GCA_032353835.1. NCBI lineage: Eukaryota > Metazoa > Chordata > Actinopteri > Cypriniformes > Cyprinidae > Enteromius > Enteromius viviparus. The sequence goes on along the minus strand of JAUCNO010000548.1, from coordinate 1,810,347 downwards.
CTCCTGATCTTTCATGAGCTCCACCGATTCGGTTTGTTTTTGCGTCTTCTATGAATTGATTTTCACTATTTTCACATGTTCACCTTTAGAAGGGTTTATTTTGTTTCATCAAATGAAGAATAATGCACTCGTTCACTTGTTTCAGGTGTGTTTTGAGAGCCTGTAACCAAATGTTTTGCTGTTTCTTGTACATGTTGAACAGGGTCTGTAATCGTGGCGGTGGGTAATGTGCGGTACTGAGCTTATGAATCCTGCTGAAGTTCTTTAGCACTTTAAAGCATGTCTGAGCTTGATGCAGGCGGCGCTTTAACAGACGTCACCTGCATCTGCCTGGTTTTAGTTTTAATGTAGTGTGTGGCTTTTTGTATAAAAATAAATGTATGTCATTTTAGCAGTATCTGTCCTGCTGTTTCCTTTCCCCCAAAAACAACTTTAAAAACAGAAATGCTGTGTCAAATCAAGTCACTTTTATTTCTATAGCGCTTTTAACAATACAGATTGTAGCAAAGCACTGAACATTATCAAATATCAGTGTGGGCAATATATTATATGCATTTCTTTACTATGACTGAAAATAAATGATCAGACTCAATAATAATAATAATAATAATAATGTCTCAAATGTTTAGTATATTTGAACCGACTCAAAGACAATTTTCAAAGTTTTCATTTTGCGGCTATTCATCAAAGCAAAACTATGATCTTAAAGCATCTGCTCAGTAAATGTGTGCAAAAAAAAAATACTAGTCAAATCACTTTCTTATGACAAGGCATGACAATAAGGTGAATCTGTCTCATTGATTTGTCAAACGTGATTAATCCCATCCTAAATAAAGGTTTTTGTTTATATAAAATGTGTACTGTGTATATTTATTTATGTGTAAATGCACAAACATAGTGTTGAAAATATTTAAATGTATTATATATATTTAGTCATAATTTATATAGAAGTATATTTAAAATATAACACCTAACCCTTTTCTTAAATATTTATATACATTCATGTGTGTATTTGTGCACATTCATTTACACATAAATTTACACAGTACTTGCATGTAAACACATTTAGTTTTGGTTGTAATTAATTGTGATTATTGTTTGACAGCACTGTGGGTTTTTTCATTCACATCTTTGCTTGGCTTCCAGTTGATGCTGTATTTTTTTGTGCTGATGTTGACAGTTTGCTGTATCCAACAAGACCGATTAGAGTTCGTCACTGTTAATCTCGAGGATTATTATAATATGGAAAGAAAGCGTAAAAGGTATTGTTTTAGAAGTGGAACGCACCAGAGTAAAAGATTATCTGCTTTTGAAGCGCATCAAACCTGATGTTCTGCTGGATCTTCATCTATGTGCTGTTCTTCAGATTGTGTTGAAGGAACAGTTTTACATCGACATGATGACGGAGCTGAGAAAAGCAACGCTTCTACAGCTGTGGGCATGAGCCATTTACTCAGATGCGCTAAAACATACTGATGCATGTTCATCAAAATATAATCCCAAAATAAAGAAGCATGGATTAGTGGATTAGGGCCTAATGGATAGGGAGTTGGACTTGTAACCCAAAGGTCACGGGTTCGAGTCCCAGCTCCGGCAGGGATCTTTGGGGGTGGGAGTGAATAACCAGTGTCCACGTTGGTTGGGTTAAACGCAGAGCACAAAATTACAAGTATGGGTCACCTTACCGGGCCACAAACTTCACGTAAAGCTTTAAATGATCTAAACAAACCAATATCACTCTCTCAAACTTGTGTTTAAGTTGTTTATTATTTAGAACCTATGTAGAAACTGTCATATGTTTGTACACAGCAGACGCTTTCCAGACACCTTGAAGACGTGTGCTACACGCAGATGCAGGTAGGCCAACACAACTGTTATATCTCTCAAAAATGAATTCAAATAAATGCTCAAAGCCATAGCCTAAATGATCTTGCCGCGCTATTTCTCTCCGTGTCTGAATTGAAGCAGGAAGGATGCTAGCTAGCCATGAGGAAATATGTAATTTCCCCTAATAATTAATGTTGAGCTGCAAACACCTTCTGGTGGTTCATGCTGGCATATGAGCGTGGTATAAGCGGAATTAAGCATGGTTAGGTGTGTATGAAACATTTTATTGCACTATTGTGGGGTGGTTCTTGGCCTCCATGTCCTTAATTAAAATAGTTTAATGCACAGCTAGCCGCGAATATATAACTTGCCCACTTTACATTTCCAAACCCGAGTTCAATTAATTAAAGTCAATTTCACCTTGGACACATACTTTTTTGTCAGAATTTTAGGGCTCGTTATTCACTTTTAAATGTTTTAACTTATAATTTGTATTAAACAAATACTTGGGTCAGGATTACCTGATCAACTTAAATATAGCAGCCTTTTAATATTAAGATTTAAGAAAAACTGTTGATTATTAACCACTTAATACATATTTACACATGGCCTCGAGCCAGAAAACATATTTGAATAAGAGCGCGACTCTGTAACCAGGGCAACGGTGACGTTGATGTCCAATCCCGCGCCGAGTCCTCCTGTTTGTCTTCACGCGCTGATTATAATTCCTCCTCTAATTCTTCAGACTTTGGTTTGGTTTTGTTCAGAGAAAGGAGACCGAGAGAACATTTTAAACGGCGCGTGTTAAGTGTTTGTGCTAATTACCGCGCACTAATCGGCTGGAGTCTGTCTGCACTGACCCGGGAGGAGAATGTTTGATTATGTGAGAGAAAACTTCCTTCAGTCGCGAATATAACGATAAACGGCGAAGCGGGTTTCTGTCAGGAGAAGCAGGCGTGACACCGGAGTAAACAATTCAAGATATGCGTTCATTTCGATCGTTATGGATCGTGCGTGATTTCCTGTTGATCCTAACTGCGCTGGTAAGTAGGTGTTTGTTTTGTTGTTGTCACTTAAATATTGCTTTTTATTTTCCTTTAAAGTGTGTCGATGACAGAAACTACCCTCTACAGAACTTAGATCGAACCCCTTTGATAACAGTAAGGATTTAATTCTGCAGCGAGAATTAAGACTTTTATTAAGTAAATTAATTATATTACTTATAATTAAGACTCTAATCTGAGACTAACCCAGTCATCAATCATTAAAGCACTGCTAAATCCATGTGTAACGTTATTCTGATAAAGGACTTAAAGTACATGAAAGGAAACATATAACGTTAACGTTAAGTGAATAAAGATCATGTTGATAGTTTCTAATTACAGGACGTTTTATCTTTCATTTTTCTTCCAGCCGATGAATATATATATATATATATATATATATATATATATATATATAGGTGTGTATATATAAAGGTAAACATTTTCTGTGAAACTCGAACCGTTCTGATCATAGCTCTGCTTAATTACTAATTACTAGTATTCTTCACTCATAGATACTCAAGTATAGATTGACGATCATCCACAAAACCTGAAGAACAGGAACCCAGATTCACTACAAGAAACAAGGGTACATGTCTCTTGAATTTCTACCTGAGCTATTATTCATAAATCCTGACTGATATACTTTATCTGGATGATGATGATGATGATCACTAGGATCATCTCTTTATGATCAGTGTTTTTTTTTTTTTTTTTGGGGGGGGTGCATAATAAGTAACCTAATGTAATCAAATTACTTTTTTCAGTAACCCATAGTAATCAAGTAACATAACTTTTTAATTGTAATATACAAGTTACTTGTTAAATTTTTTTTTACAGTTACTTTGTTTCTCATGTATTGACTGACAGCTCTAGGGTTGCCATGTTGAGAGAAATCAGGAGAGTAAGCTTTATATGTGAATATGATCTTTCTTTAGTTCTGGACTAAATATGAACATGTATTTACTCATCTCACCTGCACATAAACACATTCAGTATTCCTCAACAGTAAAACTGATGCAAACTTGCACTAATAAAATATGTTAATAATTGCATCCATGTTGTCCTTGTTAACTACAGTAGTTGACGTATTCTCTCATAAAGCACCTCTAGTGATGTCAGAAAGTATAGTTTTGGGAGAAGCTCTGTGGAGCGCTGTAACATAGACCAATCATAAAGAACTGCGCCATCTGACCAATCACAGCAGTGAGGGCTCACGGGAAGGCGGGGTTTAGACAGAATGAGTCTTCGAACTGCTTCACACGAGTCGTTTACCAATCATTTAGAAATGGGGTGTTTTTGGAGAAAACTAAAGTGTTTTTTGACCTTGCACACATGTAAACCTGTTTTAAGAGTCACATAAAGCAATATTAAATATTAAAAAACTCTCATTCTGGCGTAATATCATTGCGCCTGCCTTACTCATGGCACGGCAGCAAAATTCCTGGATTATTATGCCGGAATAAGAGAATAGTTCCTAGTCATATCAGCCTAGAAAATCACCACTTTGCATTTTCCGCCAGTTATAGTACACGATGCAACTACAGAAGAGTCAAGTTTTAAATAGGTTTAATTGAATTTAAAAATATCAAAACTCGTTAGTCATTTTATAGCGCGACGCTAGCTGGTCTAATCGGATTTAATGATTTATCTAAGCTATGCTAATTTTGGGACCACCAGACCCGGCGATCGGCTGAATGGATTTGAAGAGGCTAAAACACATCTGTATTACTTTAGGGATGTTGGAAAATGAGCCTATTTACAAAAAAAGTGGAGTGTTCCTTTAAATAATGCAAATAGTAATTTTTTTTAGGGAGTAATGCAATACTGTAACGTAGTAACTTTCCCCAATACTGTTTATGATCTTCATCTCGGTGGGATTTCTCAGGAGCTTCTGAATTATGATTAATTAACAAGCGCACGACGTGATCCTGTAACGAGTAAAGTGTGATGGCAGTGGCAGCAGCTCTCTTTCCTTCTGTTTTAAATAATCTGTTCTTTTTATAATTTTTTTTACAGACACTTTTGAACACATCTGCACCAAACTAAGGATTTAAAACACATCCGTTCTCTCTTCATCTGTGATTGAGCAAGCGTCTGCGTGATGAACAAGTCTCTGTCAGATTCAAGAGTCGTCTGCGCTCTGGAGATCAGGAGAGAATATGAGCTCTTTCCAGCCGTTGCCTGCTCGCTCTGCTTCGCTCTGGGCCTCATTTACTGTTTCTGCGGTGAGACCGAGCCTCTGATGGAGGTTTACATTCAAACCCTGAACTGTTTCAGGACAGTTTAGTTCTGTGTACACAGTAAAAAACTACAATTGAGTGTATCAAACTGGAACTATAACTTTAGCTGTTGCAGGTGTGTTACACTTCTTTCTTTTGAGGGAATGAGGCAAGTAGGGCTGCAGCTAATCCATTAATTGGATTCAATTGATATTTCTTAAATTAATCGGATTAAAGACACAATTTGATGTTTTGTAACTCATGAGCAAACGTAAGTCTATCAAATAAAATAAAGTGATTATGTCCATGTTGTATATGAACAATAAGACGGTGTGTGAGATGCAGTGCTATTTAAAACATGATTAAATCTTATTGTTAAAACAGATGCACCTTATCCTGAACAAACAGCCTTAAATCTGTGTGCTGGTCCTCTAAATAACACTCTATTGTTAGTCAGGAAGGACATCCAGAAATATCCGACAGTACACAGTCCAGACTGACTGACCTGCTGCGGTTGGGTAAAAGATCTTCCTGTTTTCTGACATAGAACAGACTAGAAACAGCTAACCTGTGATACTGGGTAGCACATAACTGACTTCTTAGCACTCACTTAATCTTTATTCTCCCATCCACAGATTAGGGCCTTAAAAGGTTTTAAATCACAGCAGAAAATCTCAAGTTCAAATATATAAACATCTTTAAATCAAAACAGAGTTACTGGAGGTGCAAAATAAAGGCATGAGATCTTGTTTTTGGAGAAATTAAACAAAATTGAGTTTAAGGTTAAAGCAAGAACAAATATCTGCCAGTTGGGCAGTATCCAATTGGGTGGATATTTCTTAGTTCACTTAATTAAGGTAAGATCATTTTTGATAGCAGTGACAATGTCTTTGTTCTTGAATAAACATTTTGCTTCTTAAAGCTGCAGTGTGTTGTGGGGTCCCTGACTGGGTTCCTGGAGGTCCGGAGTCCTGCAGAGTTTACTTCCAGCCATGCTCAAACACACTATTCAATTGCCAACTAACCCTGACTGACTTGATTAGTTGAATTGGGTTTGTTTAATTGGGGATCTAAACTCTCCAGGCCCTCCAGGAATTGAGTTTGATACCCCTGCTCTAGCCGTTAATAAACAGAACTGCATACTAACCCTAACCACGCAGCTACCACACCACAGGCACCTACCAGAACCAGTCTAAATAGTTCCAGTATAAGCACTTACTACAGGTGTTTTATAGTGATTCAGCACAAGCCAGAAACATGATTTGGAAAATGAATTTATGGTGTACTCATTTATAATACATTGTGTACACAAAAATAATGTTGTGGTCATGTTTGGAATTATTTTTTGTTGTCGAAATAGCGTAAGAAAAGAAAATGTTTTTAAAAGAAAATGTGTCTTGATTAAAGGATCTTCAGACACTTGCACTGGGAAAAAAGACACAAATCCTGAGGAAGAGCAGCACTTTTTAACAGTAAGATCAGAAGAACAGCAGAAGTGGTTTCATTTTTCTTTCTTTTTTTTTTTTGGTGAAATTAAAAAGCGATGGATTAAAAACTGCTGCAAATAAGAGGACATTTACACTTAGAGGTGAAATGTGAAGGTGAAGGTGTGTGATGTTGTGGTCTGCTCCTCAGGTTGCCGCTGTCTCAGGATGGTGCTGCTGGTGTCGGGGCTGGTGTCCGGCTCTGCTCTGGGTCAGCTGCTGTGTGTGCTGGAGGTGCGGGCGCAGGCGGGGGTTTCTCTGGGCCTGGGTCTGCTGACGGCGCTGCTGGCGGTGCAGGTGCGGAGCGTGGGGTTGTTCCTCAGCGGTCTGCTGCTGGGAGCCCTGCTCTCCGGTGCCGCCCTGCTGCTGCTGGGTCAGTATTACCCCGTGCTCATCCCGCCCTGGGCTCCGGTCAGCGCCATCACCGGGACCAGCCTGCTCTTTGCTGTCCTCGCCCTGCGCTGGAGAAGGCTTGTGACGGTCGCTGTGACGTCGGTGCTCGGGGCAGCGGTGGCTGTAGGGTGTGTGGATTACTGGCTGGAGACGCCGGTGTTACTTCTGCGGGTGTATGAGGGTCTGCAGAGACGCCAGGGCTTGTGCTGGTACACCTGGGCGATCATCGGGCTCTGGCCTCTACTAACAGCCCTGGGAACACTGGTCCAGTGCTCCATCACCAGTGACGGTATCAACACACACACACACACAAATGTATTATAATTATTATATTACAAATACACTAGTATTAAAAAAAACGGTTATTTCTATCTTTTGCTCTAGTGTGTCATTAGAAAATATCAGTTTTACACAGACTAAATCCAGAAGAACTGTGTCTTAAAATATGTCATTTATGTCTAGATGCGAAGAGTTTTTTGTTTTTGATGTGATGGGAACACAACAGGACCTTGTATTTATTTTTGTGTCATTTTCCGATCAGTCATCGTGGAAGGTCTTAATTGTGAGTGAAGCCGACTCAAAGTTTTTGTAAGTTAATACAATATGAACTGTTTTTGCTCGGTTTGGCTGGTGTAGATTCAGTTAAATCTGATCTGTATGTCTCCCGTTTTGTTACTAAATTAATCCACATTTTTAACAAATAAAATGAGTCAGGGATTTATTTGCCTTATTTTCCTCTGCAGTGAAAAGATATCATTTGTTGATAGAATGCACAACTTAAAAATGATCAAAAATAACTCCACTGCTCACAAAGAAGTATTACCACCGAGGGCGAGAGAGGTTCACCTTTTGACCTCTTGTGAGTTTGCAGGTATGTGCTGTAAAATGAGGATGCTGTCAAAAATAAGGTCAAGAATAGATTTTCTTTATCAGTTAACCTCTACTAACTAAATGAAAGCCACTTTTGTTGTTACTAGCATGTTTGTGTTTAAAGCAGTTTTTGTTCTCAGTGTTCTTGAGCAGAGTTTCTCAGGAGCTTTGCAGGTATCTTTCTTAAAGTGTCTCGGAGACATGGTTCTTCTGGATTGAGTCTGTCTCAGTTTTGAAAGAGTTGTAAATGTACCTACAGAAGCCCTCGAGAGAAAGCAGTGTGTGACGGGGAAGCAGAAGCGTCTGGATCTGATGCGGATCAGACAGCGAGAGCGCAGAGCCCCGGCCCTTCAGCGATATGCTGGAGACGTTCTAGCCCCGGTACCTCACCAAACCTACAGCAGACGTCTCATGTGCTATGTGCTTCGCTCTCTGACCTCTGTCTGTCTCTCTCTAGAGTTATCTGGCCAGTCTGCGAGAGCGGCAGTCGAACACTGGCTCGTCGCTCTGGAGTCTCAGCTCTGTTCATCACACCATCATCGACTTCGATTCTGAGACCGGATCTCTGGTGCCCCTCACCACCTCAGCTTCGGCTCTGCTCAGACTCTAGAACCATCAGATTCAACCTCAGAGGAAGGATCTAGACCGGTTTCAGCCTGGAGACTCGTGCGAACACACAGAAAAGGCCTTGTGGGTCGGCTGGGACCAGTCCTGCACACTTCAGTCTTTGGTTATATTGAGGTGCGAGGAGAAGCCGTGCAGCTGACAGACTGTGCTGTTACAGCTGTATGTGGACTTAAAACACTAATTAAGGTTTATTAAGCTCTTAAATTAGAGCAGAAAGTCGTGGCATTAAATGCAAAAATGAATCTCTTCTTGAGTGTTTTTGTTTTGTTTTTTTATAGCATAAATATTTCAACGCCCATAAATCAAGATCTGCACTCTGAAGATATGAAGTCTTGTTTTATGAGATATTCAATGAGAAAATCAAGCATGTTTGTTTAAAACGGGAACAAATGTCTGTTAATTAGGTCGATTTTTTGGACTCATTAGCAGATATGTTTTGTTCCTTTAATTTAATCAAAGTTTCTGTTTGTTTTTGTATTCTAATGTGGTTGTAAGCAGAGATATGAAGCTTTTTTTTTTCTTTCGTAAAATGAATTATAAAGTTATCTGTTAGAAATTATATTTTAAAGTCTGGAGTGTAGAAGACACCATTCTGACTTGTACTTCATTTCTGTAATCCAGAAATGAATCTTGAAAAGCGTTTGTATGTCTGAGAGCAGCTGCGATCGGAGGTCTTTGGTGTGATTTCAAATTATTGATTATTTCTGTCATGAAACAGACATGTTTTTTGTGCTCTGGATATACAGCAGATGTTTTCCTTTTTTGACACTTCACCGCTTATTTTCATTTCTCAGCAAGAACACATGATAAGACGAATGCATCGTTCTCCAGAGATGAGTGAAAGTCTTCATGTAGATGAAAATAGATGCGCTTATATTTTGATCTGATTTTTAGTTTTAATTCTTTTTATTAATGCAAATTAATTTATTTGATAATATTCAAATTGCATAAAATGATTTAAAGGTGAATCAAAAGCCTGCAAGCATCTAATACAGCAGTTCCTGGAGTCATGCATAAATATAAATAAAATATATGTATTCATCAGCATTAGAGAAAAAAAGAGGACTTATAAACTGTAGACAAGGACTTGGAATATGTCTGATATTTTAACTATAGATGCTGATGCATATGGAAATGACATACAGTCAAACCAAAGATTAATATAAACACCAGTTATACCTTTAGATATTTCTTTAGTAGCTGCAGAATGAAGTGAACTGAGAACTATATAAAACATTCTCTCAGTGCACTGGAATTAGATATGGGAGCAAAACCTATTCAGACACTTTTGGCCTGAACATAAGTGTTTTTCTTAAATCGCTAAAGCACTCTTTCCACCACAGACTAAATTAAATTAGTTGAGTCAAATAGGTTTAATGTAATGTTGTCTATCAAAGAGATCAAGATGAATTTGTTCTGACTCGGCTCAGCTGTGAGAAATGTTGAAGGTGTCTGAGCAAGTTTAGGTTTGACTGTATGTCGATGCATGAGTCAGTCGTCGCAGTGCATCCATCGAAGCGGACTCTTCTCAGGCGTCAGAGCAGGACTCAGGCTCCAGAAGCGCTCTCGGCTGAACACATGGACCCGTCCGTCGCTCGAGCTGAAGGCAGCGTCTGGATCCCCGGGCAAACCGGAGCTGAGCTCAGACAGAGGCCTGGGGAGGAGCTGCTGGGTTTTGGCTGATCCCAGCTCATCCCAGAGCCAGTACTGGGATCCCTACGGAGCACACACATCGTCAGTGTCACACCAGAACACACACCTCTCACCTGCAGGAGTCTGTCACCTTGACGAAGACGAGTGCTCGCCGGCTCCGGAGGAAGAACGCCGCCTGGATGTCGGAGGGAATGGCGAGGCGCTTCGGGTAGCCCAGGTCCAGTTTAAACCCGGAATATCTCCAGACTTGATCTCCTATGGCCATCAGGTACAGCAGCAACAAAACGCCAGAATATAAAATGCTCTATACTAGAATTACACAGAAGACTCCTCTGATAGACTCTTTCTAGGTCAGCTTCAGTACATACAGTCCTTATATAAAGTTAGAATCGTGACTTTTAAATGTTTTTAATGAAAGTTCTTCTGCTCATCACGGTTACATTTATTAGATCAAAAATACAATAAAATTGTGAAATATTATCAATGTAAAATAGCAGTTTTCTCAAGAAACATCTGTGATCATTTCACATTCTCAAATCATTCTCAAAACAGCACATTTTTGTGGAAACATTATATATATATATATATATATATATATATATCCTGTCACTTTTTATCATAGTAATACATATTTCCTCAAATTTAAAAGCATTAAATCATTTGAATGGTATTGTATCATTGTTTCAGCATTAAAAATAATCAGAAATGTTTGTTGATCAGTAAATCAGTATATTAAGTCAAGTCAAGTCACTTTTATTTCTAGAGCTCTTTTAACAATACAGATTGTAGCAAAGCACTGAACATTATC
>JAUCNO010000548.1:1774865-1785764 GCA_032353835.1 Enteromius viviparus | reverse complement strand
AGCTCTGGTTAAACAGCTGGATGCTGGGTTGAAATGGCAAAGGGAAATGCCTAACGTTACCTGAATGCCGCGGGGATCGTTTATAATGTGTGTGTGTTTCTGGTTCTCGTCTGTTTGTGGGTGGGAGGAGCAGACAGTGGGTTCCCTGCCACGTCGTTTTCGCTGCGTTGTTGAGCGTAGCACTGAAAACATTATATTTTACACACTTTATTCTCTTTTTTTCCCCCTGAATCGTTCTGTTCATATGCGTACCGAACCGAAAGCCTCGTACTGAACGGTTCAATACGATTACGCGTATCCTTACAACACTACTCTAGTCATTTTTGAGCATGATGCTAATGGTCTAATCCGATTCAATGATCTATGCTAAGCTGCGCTACCGAGCTGAATAGAAACTCGACTGTTTAACTCTAGGGTAGTTGGAAAAAAACAAAAGTGGCATGTTCCTTTAACAGTTGCTTATATTTGTCTTTTATTTTGCTACTCACTGAATGCTGGTACTGCTGCAGTAACAGTTTATGAGTTAGAACAAACTGAGCTTTCTTATTGGTCAACACCAGGTTTCCCATCAGCCTGGACACAGCAGCCGGCCTGAAACACACACTCGAATGAGTCCAATTATAACTCATTCATTAAGAATTCATTACCGTTAATTAACCTCCTCTCTTACCCTCTGAGGCTGCGTATGAGTCCCGTGATGACACACTCTGTGCATCTTTCTGGAACCTTCTCCAGCAGTCTCTGCGTCACACGCTGCCACAGCGGGTCCACACGGGTCAGGGATGAGAGCCGGGGTGCCAGAGTCTCAAAAATCTGAGCTACACACACACATACACACAGACCTTAATGAGGCAGACAGGTTGCAAATGCAATCAAAAAACTTAATTAGTAACTTAAAAATAAAACTCACAGCTGTATCCTTGGATACACACTTTTCCTAACACTTGAGCCACAAACCCAAGAGAGCAGTCCTGTCCCGCTATACCAGAGAGACACACATGAGCAAGCAAAAAAAACCACCAAATATGCATTCAATTATGGAATGGATGCAACAATGCAATAAAATAAAAATACACAGTGGTTGCATTGTTGCATTAAAATATGAAGTGGATGCAATAATGCCTTTATCATGTGCTTTACTCCTTTCTTTCCAAGTATTTCCACCCTGAATGTGTGTGATACCTCTGAGAGCGTGGCATATCTTCTCCAGTGTGTCCAGTATGCTGGTGGCCAGCAGCGGGTAGTAGTGCTGTGGAAGGAAGGCATCAGGCGTGTTTGCATGCAGATGGTTGCAGGTAATTGAGGGTAAAGCTGCAAGGTGGCTGATGATGGTCTCTCTTAGCTGCGGAGATTCTGAACATGCTTCAGCCACCTCACATCTGGACCACAACAACACCTGCAGACGACCAGCAGAGAGGAACTTCTCCAGCACAGATGCACATCGCTCCAGACCTGCATTCTCTCTGTTTGTAAAAGAGACACAACACATCATTAGTATGAACAGACAGACAGATAAATAAATAGATACTGATGTCATACCCGGTGGAGCTGATGGTGTCCAGCAGAAGCAACAGTGTTTGTTCCGGTGGACCCTTGAGGAACATCTCATCCCAGAGCTTCTCGATCTCCTCATCTTCACACCACCTGCTAAACCACTGCGCGCTCACCAGCACCCGGATCGCGTGAGTGAAATGAAGGCGCCTGAATTCGCCGTCTTCCATGTAGCTCGCGAGTGTGCGCAGCGCGTGGACGACCTCGGCGGAGTCTCGTGAGGTGGAGAGTGTCCTCAAGCACGAGCCCACCTCGGTACTAGCGGAGGCCATGATGTCACGGAACTGATGCTTGGCTGAAAACTCAGTTCAATGCAGCGTTACTTCTGCAACTTAATAAATCAAATATCAGTGCGTACATTGGGCAGCTGGAATTATATCCGGATCATATGAACCTATATGTCATATGGGACCCTGAACCACGTAACCAGGTATAAGGGTTCATTTTTTAAAATTTTTGATTTGCATCAAAAATGAATAAAAAAAAAGCATTTTTGCAGGTTTGTTAAGATAGGACAATAATGGGCTGAGATGCAACTATTTAAATGCCTGGAATCCAATGGTGCACACAATCGCCTATAAATTAGTCCAAATAATGTTCTTAGAAGCATATATTACAAACCCAAAATTAAGTTTTTATATATTTACTGTAGGAAATTGGCTAAATATCTTAATGGAACACGATCTTTACTTAAACGATCCTAATGTTGACCCAGATAACGTTAGCTGGCTATTGCTACAAATATACCCGAGCTACTTATAACTGGTTCTGTGCTCCAATGTCACATATAATAATTTCATATAATCAACGCACAAGATGCAGTTGTTGACTTACAGTAACGTATTACATCTGCAGAACTGCAACACTTCATGGGATAACAAACGTTATATATACTCTATGTGCATAGCATAATGTTAATATGCTTATAGCTATACACTGCACATACTTGCCGATTTAAGCTGGTTATAGTTTTAGTCATTCCGTTATATTAAATCGTGAAATTGCTCACAGCGTCAGTCGTGTTGACAACACGTGATTACGCTCTAATACGTGTCCGTGTAGAAGCAGATAGTCAGAACAAAGGTTCCTATCGGTAACTCAGTTCCACATCAGCTCACTAGATGGCGCTACAGGACACGTAAACTCTCTTAGACTTGTATTTTAGTTCACGTTCTGCTCATTAATTTATTATCAAGCTCATAAAGATCCATTTATTTTACTTGTTCAAAAACAGAAAAAAATCCGAAAGTATGTCTCACTGATAATTTTAAAAGAATAGTTCACCAAAAAACGCATTAATTCATCATTTACTCACCCTTGAGTTGTTCCAAACCTGTATGAATTTATTTGTTCTGCCGAACACCAAGGAAGATATTTTCAAAAAAGTCTATAACCAGGCTATTTTGGGTCACCGTTTACTTCCACAGTATCTTTTTTCCTACTATTGAAGTCAAAGGTGACCAAAACAGCCCGTTACTCAAAGATCCATAAAAAATCCACAAATAACTTATTTGCACTTAATTTATTGGTGACTAAATTTATTTTCACTTTTCTTTTAACCTTCATACAATTATTTGAAAATCTATAAGACCCCGAACAGTAAAAGATACATCTTATGGGGGCATCTTCAAAATAAAGCAAAACATTCAACAGAAGACAATACTGATATCTTTCATTTATACAGTAACCTTAACAATAGAGTAAACATTTTTATTTTACAATTGTATCCTTCATTACCAGGAGTCCTTTTTTGTTTTATTAACATGTATTTATAACTATTATTAGTCTTTTAAAGTCTAAGTGGCAAGCAGAACTCCTTCTAAGCGGTGAAATGTTGTCTTTGGACACTGAGAATGCGTGTTGACATATCTTAAACCATACACAACAGCTGTTTAACATCAGACAGATCAAGAGCAGTAGATTCAGGTCTTCCCTTATAGTCTCTGTAAGGAAATTAAGGAAGGAGACGGCAGGCGGTAAACGCGCGCTTATTCAAAAGTCTACACAAGCAACGTTCCCGCGTTTTAAGGTCCATCAGTATTCATTACAGTAGCTTTAAAACAGCCATATAGACGTGACAGCAGCGGAATCGTCTTCAAATGTTCTCCAGCATCGTGTTATAAGGAAAATTTAGGACAGGATAGGATAGGATGGGTGTTAAAACCAGAATGGGCGATGCAGAAAAAAGGGGAAAAGAAAAATTTTGACAGCAGGGTGCTTTTCCACAATCCAAAAAGAGGAAAACAAGAAGGATTAGGTCTAATCATTCATTTAAACTTATTTAAAACTCCACTGGATTTTCCAGAGGGGAAAAAAGCGAAAATCAAACATGCTTGCGCCATGAGAGGGATGTAACGTTACATCCATAATGGCGCGCTGGAACAGACGAAAATAGTGCGTCATCGGTCAAGTGGAAGACAAAATAAAACGGAATATTAATTCCATTTGTCCATAAAAATACGATTCCAAGAACGAAAGATATAAAACGTTCTAGATCTATATTTACAACCACTTTCACCAGAGAGAGAGAGAGACAAGTTTTGAAAAGCAGAAAGAAGCAAAAGTCCTTTTTCCCGCGTGTCCGATTCAGCGCCCGCTTCTTTTTCCCGCCAACGTTGATAGAACAACTTCACCTCAATTTTTCTTCAAACAATTTAAATAGCAAACAATATTATCTCAAAATAAAATTAATCAGAGTGCAATGAACATTTCCAGTGAGATTTTAAGAGTCTTCTGTACAGAAAATCAAAGTCTTTTGGAAAGAATCCAGCACAGGAAGCGGCTGCCAAATATCCTCAGCAAGAAATAGCACAGGACAGATTACCTTACCCACAGTGCACCACTGCGAACTCCGTTGGTGGGTGTCGGCCTCCCTTGATCCTTTGCATTTTGCATCATCGTAATAAATAAGAATTTAATGAAAAACAGCACTAACATTCAGCAAAAACTCGTTTACGAGCTAATCGTATGCACACGCTCAACCCTTAGGTCAGCAAATGTCCCTCACATGGGCTAACGGTGTGACTGCTTAAACCAGACTTACACTGGTTAACTAGTTTCTTACACTGAAATTCAATCTATGAATTGTGAACACATACACAGAGGGAATGGGCGCCTCAATCCCAAAACACAGGGAAGTCACAGGAACCGAAGGACAGGGCCTTTCACACACACTCTTTAAGCTAACAGTGCACTGAATTATTAAATTATTTGATCAAAATAATGATTGTATTCTTCACACAATGCCTCTCGCCTCCTGTACGGGTACATAAATCAGATAGGGTCGTCGCAATGGTGATTATTTGACCTCCAGGATGGAGGGGTTGGACTCCATGATGGCGACGATGATGCGGTCGATGTAGTCCTGCAGGCGGAAGTTGATCTCCTCCTGTTTGTGAATGGCCTCCATCAGCTGTACACAAACACGCATTAAATATCACAAAGCATTCATTATTAATAGCTCACATGATGAACAACAGTGTGATACAGACCTCAGTGCGGGAGACATTGTTGATCTCGGCGGCGAGTGACTCTGACAGAGACTCTGTAAAAAGACTCTTTGCTCCCTGGATGCTCAGATTAATGATCTGACCGTTCAGCTCATCATTCTGCTCCTTTAGACTGCGGTTATCCTGCACAGAGAGAGAACCACAACAGATATTCCACCTGATTTACCAGTTTAAGTCTTGGCAAAGTTGTTACCTGTGTTGACTAATTTGAGTCTCTTTACCCGTTTTGAGACTTCTGGGTTTGTGAGCCTGATTTAATCAAGTCTTTGTTAATCAGTTTAAGTCTTGGGTCGGTCTTTACCTGTTTTTTAGTCTGTGATGACTAAGCCTGTAGTGGTTTGAGTCTTTTGGGCTTGTGTTTTTAAGCCTATTATCCTGTGTGTTGACCAGTTTGAGTGTGTTTGTACCTGTTTGAGTCTGCGTATATCCTGCTCCAGTTCGTTCTCTCTCATGTGAGTGTTGTATTCCTGCAGACCAGAGCTCGCCGATCGGCCTCTTCTCGCTTCAGTCTCCAACTTAAACAGCTGGAGGTGTTCCAGCTGCTTTCTTAAGTCCTCTATCAACTACACAAACAGAGAAGACATTAACAGCCATGACCGTGATGAACAACCATGTGACCGCACCTATAAAGACAAACGAGACGTCTCACCCCCTGAGTGCACTCCTTCTCTTTCTGGTTTGTGTGACGTTCGTGGCTCAGTTTGTCAGCCATTTTCCTGCGAGATTCGATTTCTTCGTTCAGTCGATCTGTGACGTCATCTACCTCATCCTGAAGTTTCCTCTTTTCCTGAAAAAAAATACTCCATATTAGATATTGACTTTATTTTGGACATTCAGCAACAAAAAGGAGTATAAAGTGACTAAAACAATTAATTAATGCTCATTAACTCTTAATTCACTCAGCATTGGGAGACATGACAGACAGGTCAACCTGGACTCTGTATGTGATCTACAGACATGTATAAGACTCTGCAAGTGTTCGTACCTCCTCCAGTCTCTCGATGTTGGCTCTCAGACAGGGAACACACGACCTCAGCTCACTGTTCTCCTCATCCAACTGATGCAACCTGAACGCATGAAGCACACAGACAAAAATGCACCATGATGTTTTCTTTTGGGGCAGAGCGCACAGTGAAAACATTCGAACACAATACTGGGTGAGAGAAAACAAAAGTCATGTTAACACAGCCGGATTATATTAAACGCTGAGCCAAGTAATCTCAGAGCTACTTCACACTGAATGTATGCTGTTCTCCACTAGATGGCAAACACATCTTATCCGGAGAGCTTCACAAAATAACAAAGGAACCATTAAAGGTGTCTTTTCAGCTGTAGGCTTATTATTCATATACTTTTTATTCTAAACGGGCTTTTATTTTTATACTTCCAGTTTACATTTTTAAAAAATGTTTGATTTTTTGGTGATTTTTACGTTACGTTTTATCAATTTTATAACTTACTTAGTTTCTAAAGCAAGATTTTAAAATAGAAAATAAAACCATTTCAGCTTTGTGTAAACATTTTACGTATTATAATTATTTCACATTAGTTTTAGTTAACATTAACAACACTATAATCACCCAGGAATATATGAAGAGTGAGAAACAGTGTGCTGCATGTGTCTTCATATGCCTCTATTATAAGACTCTGAAGAGACATTAGCTGAGCTAATGACTTTCTCACGAGGACTGCTAATAAAATTACACCTCTCCAAATGTGCTTAACCATATGTGGTGCAAGACTTGATAAACAAGCAGGTCTCTGAATACATTCAATGCTGTAAATGTTTTTCCAACTGAAATATGTCTTGCAATAAAACTAAATGTTGTTGTAAATTGTGCAAAAAATGCAAAAAGTGATATGATATAGCTGGCTATTATATATAAGGGTTTCTCAAAATGTAAAGATAATCTTGTAAGGGGTCAAAATTACTAACACAGAAGTTTTGATCCTAATATAAACCTGGTATTGCATATTAAAAACTTAAAAACAAAGGATTTAATAAATATTTTTCTCAGACAACTTCATTTTAATTATTTAATTTTTTTTTATAATTTCTGTGTCAGGAAAGTGTGAAAAATCTTGTTGTTTAACGCTGAGAAGTCTGTTGCTATTTTGTCCAAACTAGATATAAATAAAACAGGCATAAAACATGTTGTCGGTTGCTCACAGCAACTTTTCTCCAAATCCCATTTCACATTGATCATTACGGATTTACTGTCTGGCCTCACCTGGCCTGGAGGTTCTCGATCTCCAGGTCTCTCTCTCGCTGGAGTTTGTTCAGAGCATCTCTGTGTTTACGCGTGTATGCGAGTAAGCTCTCCTCGGCGTGCAGCTCCTGCTCCTTCAGCTGTTCCTCCAGAGCGTTTGCTCGGTGGACGAGAGTAAGGTTCTCCTGCCGCAGGCGCGCATGCTGCTCTTCGCTCTCCGTCGAGTCCTTCTCCAGCTCGCACACACGCTTTTCCAACAGCAACACCTGCAGGACAGACACAGTGTATAATAAGTGTTAATCACCCCACCCAAAAAAAATGTAATTGGAATTGCTTTGAAAGTCATCAACATTTTAAATTATGTTTTGTTACTTGATTACAAAACAAACAACCTGATCCACATCAAATGCACCATTTGAACCAGTTTGACAAAAAAAGTTTCTGAACCTTGTCTGTGATGTCACGATCCGCAAGATCCAAAATGTCTTGAGTCAGATCTCCCATGGCATCCAGAGTGCCAGACTGCTGCAAGTGTCTGAAAAACACGAACATTTCAACATGTTCCCTGCTGAACCGTAAACCAGCATGAATTTCTATGCTGGTCCAGCCTGTTTTTTCCACTTCTGCTGGTGGACCAGTATTCTTAGACCAAGAAGATTGCGAAAAATGGTCCTCCTCAGTATTTTGTCTTGTTTTTTAAACATTCTTGATTAAAGATGCATTTATTTGCGAAATTTACAAGATATTTCGCAATTTTGTTTTCTGACAAATTAATTTTACAAGCATTCAAAATGACACCACAAAAGATTAAAACTGGTATTTGGTGCATCGAGAGGGAGGATCTCACCTTGCTGCTTTCTTACTGGACAGCCTCTTGCTGGAACTGTTAAAAAAGAGAACAAACAGGAAACGAGTCAGGATGAGAGAGCGGGAAAAGAGGAAAAACTCTCTTTCCATCCGTGACCTGTGAACCGCAGGTCAAAAAACACCCAGCAAAGTGCTGAAGTTTGGGGCTGTCAGCTCTTTCTCAGGTTGAAGGCTGAATCAATGCTCTTCTTTCAATGGTAATGACCTCACAGCACACAGAAATAAACACACTGTATTTATGGAGGTGTAACATGGATGCGTGAAAAGAGATTCTGTTCTTGTTGCGCAAGTCTGAACCCAGAGAAACGGCTTTGTCTGTTCTATTCATGGTCTAAAAGCAATGCTCCATACTGCCACTTCAGACAAGGCAGGATTTCCCATGATCTTTTAAACAAAATACCATATTTTAATATCATTTAAAGTTGAAGAAAGTGTGTTACCAAATTGATGCTCATTTTCTTTCTTGGTTTTGGAAAAACTGACCAATGCAGTTAATATTTTATGCACAATATTATACAGTTCTTAAAGGTACAGTACATGAAAACTTTAGATTTTAACTTTATGACTTTTATACTACCAGACCTTATGACTTTTATGCAATACTCCAAGGCTTCTAAAGTTATACGATAGACCAAACATATTTTTTTGAAAAACAGCCCCATTCACCATATCTCCCCAACCTCAAATGCAAAATATATACATCCTTTAATGAATGAATGCTGATGTTCTGTGGAAGAGAGCTCCCTGGACATGAAATATATGTTTTTTGGTGTTGTACAAAAGAAGAAATTCATAAAGGTATGCAAATAAAGACAGCATTGACATTTTTGTGTGAACTGTTTACCTAGCTATCAACACTTACTTGTATTATGTAGCCTACATTTTATTAGTAAAGTTTACTTCAAAAGCACTTAAAGACTGTCGTGCATGCATCAAATACACACCACACACACCACACCAAAACATCTATGTTCAACACAAACTTCACCTACAGAGCCTTCACATCAAAACTAACACGAGTCATGCAGCGCTGTACAGACGCCTGCATGTATGTGAAGCACATGCATGCAGAAGGTGAGTGTGTGTGTGTACACAGTGGTCAAACTCAACACACACACGCAGAGAGGCGTGCAGCACACTGCAGCAGGCGTGTTACCTATTCATCTCTAGCAGCTGCAGTCGCGTGGACAGATCCTCCAGACGACTGATCTGCTTATGACAGTGAGTGCAGAAAAACTCCAGCGCCTCCGACTGAAGGAAACTCTGGAAACTAGCAGGAAAAGAGCTGGGACTGAGGAGGCCAGAGGAGAGGATACAAGGGGGAAAGAGAAGAGCAGAGGAGAAATAAGCAGAGGAAGAGAGAAATCAACAGAGGAGAAATAAGCAGGGCAAAAGAAATTTAAAAGAGGAAATGAAGAGAGACAGGAAAAATGAGTAGGAAAGAGGACAAATTAAGACATATTTGGTAGACGAGAAATGATGAAAAAAAAAAGAATAATCAGTAGGCGAGAGGAAAAATTTTAAATGGTTATAGAAATAAGAAGAGGAGAAATAAGCAAATAGGATAAGATATGAACGTAGAAATGAGGAGAAAAGAAATAAGCAAAGGAGAAATTAGCAGAGGAGAAGAGAAACCAGTAGAATATAGAAGAAATAAAGATTGAGAGATATAAGACAGGAGAAATGAGCAGGAGAGAGAAAGAGAGATTAGAAATCAAGAGAAATGGGTAGAGGAGATGAGAAATGAGGAGAAAAGAACATGAAAAAGGAGGAGAAACAATCAGAGGAGAAGAGAAAATATGACAGGAGAAAGATAAATCAGTGTTATTATAAGCAGGAGAGAACAGACATGAGGAGAGAGAAGATATGAAAGCGGAATGAAAACAGGAGACATTAGTAGAGGATGAATAAAGCAAAATAGCAGAGAAGAGGAGAAATGAGCAGAGGTAGGTGAAGAAACGTTAGGAGAAATAAAAATAAAAGAAACAAGATAGATTAGCAGAAAATAAGTAAAAAATGAGCAAAGGAGAAATTAAGGAGAAGACATGACAGGAGAAAATATAAAAAAATAAATCAGAACAAATGAGAGAAGAGAGAATGGAAGACATGAGTAGAGGAGAAATGAGGAGTGTGTGTGTGTGTGTGTGTGTGTGTGTGTGTTCAATAAGAGGATGAGCAGAGGGAGGGAGAGAACAGGGAACATTCAATTGAGAGAGTGGAGGACGGAGGAGGATCTACACAGAGGTGAGCACTACAGTGCAAGTTTGAGACTGTGTTGTGTTTCCATGCTCTCTTCTCCAGTGACATCACCAGCACCACAGTTAAACAATAACCACAACAACTTGACCTTTACTCGCTGATCATAATACAGCAGTCAGCAGGAGCACTAACACACACTGCTCAGAGGGATCATAACATCTCAATCCGTCTTACAGACACACACACGGTTCGAGGCGTCTGTGGTCAGGAAGTCTCATCATGCACATGACCTTCGATGCTGTGCTGACTCACTTTCTCTCTTACTGTGTGGAATCTAGAAATAGTGCATTTCTATTTGTGTCGAGCTGCTCATTCAGTACAGCCCAGATAAACATATACAGTGTCTATGTTTACACTTTCCAAGTTTAGCTCGGGATAAATAATGACATACTGTGTGCTATATATGGAGTGTGTACTTATATGTACAATACTTAAAGGGTCACAACACCCTAAAACACTTTTTTTGAGTTGTTTACAGATATATACATGTTGTACATTGCTTA
>JAUCNO010000548.1:1730415-1751705 GCA_032353835.1 Enteromius viviparus | reverse complement strand
AAAACAGAAATAAAGTTAATAACAAAAAAAAAAAAAAAAAAAATATATATATATATATATATATATATATATATATTAAATAAAATGTAATTTGTTTTTTTCTTGTTTTAAGCATATACTCACTTTATTTTTATTCAACACTTTTTTTGTTAGTGATACGAAATAAAATTAATGTTGAAACTGTTGAAAATGAAGATATGTGCAATATATAAACTGACATGTTTTTTTTTTACACTCTAATAACTTTAAATGCACCATTGCACTTCTTCAATGCAATATTAAAACATGAACTTTTTCACTGATGCAATGCTTTCTTTAATTTAAAGATGTAAGTTTTGTTTTATTTAGACTTTATCATTTATTCTTCCCCGTGTTGTTTCACACCTTTATGCATTTAATTCTTCTGTGTAACATAAAAAAAGGATATTTTTGAAAAACTTTGACAAACATGGTTTGACAAATAATGTTGGATCCCTCATATTTTTATTTCATGGGTGTTTGTGCTTCATTTACAGGCACGGAACAACACAAGGGTGAGTAAATCACATCATTTTTATTTTTTGGGTGAACTATTCCTTTTCGAGCCAGAGTAGTTGTAGAATATCATTATAGCTTGTTAATTTTCTTAATGAAAACCACTAGTGTTGCCAAGTGTTCATGGAAATGCGCTTAATCACTCTTCTCAAGCCCTGATGTGCACTTTTATCCCATACTTTAAGAAGTCAAAATCAGTATATCAAATAAGTGCCCACATACGGGCCGAAATCCAGGCTCGCTGACAAACACACACACACACAAAGCAGCTGTCACTTCTCATTTGGTGGGTGTTTTCCAGCTGAGTTGGTGTGATAGGGCTGGGTGACTCGACCAGCGACAGTGTGTTATGATGTGGACGAGCCTGCAGGCCAGAGAGAGAGAGAGAGAGAGAGAGAGAGAGTCTACAGGACACACTCATTTATTCCTAGTAAACTGAATCAGATGCTTCTCTACTGCTGACTGTCCCTTACAAACCACTCATTCAAGAAGCAGTGAAAGAGTTAATCACCAACATGAAATATCACTGGCTCACCTTAAAATCAAAATGAAATTTAAAAAAGAAATTTTAGGAATTTTACAATACGAAATAAGTAGGAACAGTATGAAAGAATAGATAGATATATGTTTTTAGAAATAAGACATTTTTAACAGATTTTATTACTTAAAACTTTTAAACTATAAATAATTAATATAATTTTATTTTTCAATGATGTATTAAACTGATCAAAAGTGACAGTAAAGACACATACAATGATACAAAAAATATTTAAATTAACAAAAATAAATGACATTGTACTGTGTGCTTGCATAGAATTTTTTTTTGATTCTACACTTTTTTAAATTTTCACATTTGAAACTTTAACATAGGACTGTTTTTACTGCACTTCTGATTAAATAAATGCAGCATAAGAGACTTAACATTTCAACATTTAAATTTTACCTAGAAATCATTTTATGTATACATACTTTTAAAATAAAAAAATTAAATACTATGAACTAGGCACCAGGGCAGATCCCCAAAAACTAAATGTTCCCGTAAGGACAGTTTCGTAAAACAAACAAAATGCTCCTAAAAGTGATTTTAATAATAAGTAATTATAAGTAAAATAATAAGTTATTTTAATAATTATAATAAGTATTTTTTTATTATTATTATTATTATTCCAAAAGTATAACTTCTTGTTTAGTTTCTTGTGATTTTTGAAATTTATCCAGAAATTTCTGGGAATTTCACCCGTAACATTTCTCAAAGCGACAGTGTTCAAAAAGTTTACTTTTTACTCTAGATACTTTAGCTCTTGATATGCAGACACTTGATTCTGTTTGTTTCAGACTAAAGCACTCTGACAGGACCGCATTCACACACACACACACACACACACACAATCTCCATCCACTGCATAAAGACAGATACACAGTCTTAAGAACCTTGACCATCTCTCTCACACACACACACAGAGGTCTTACTGTGCAGGGCCGCTGGCCCGCGTCACTCTGTGTTAGCATAAGAACAGCTTATTAAAGACAGAGAACATCACCACAGGCCAGCCCTGAAGATGAAGGACTGAGTGAAGAAGACAGAGAGAGAACTCATAACTGTCATATCTGTCTGTGTGTCCGTCTGATGGACATGTATATTACTCATGTTTACACCGAGACACGGACATAAACGCTCTTACAAACGGAGCTGCAGCAACAAAACCTGTTGCTTGAGAGATTTGCAAATTTGAAAAATTTCATATGCACTAAAAAATATATTTATTATATAATATATAAATTATATATTATATAAATTATCAAAAAATATTGTTCACCAAACATCACTGAATCAACCTAAATATGTCAGTCTGTATCTACAAAAAATATGTTTTTGTTGTTAAATTAGGTAAAAGCTGCACGTTACATTTTACCAGTGTTATTTTAGTATCATTGGGATAAAATGATAGTTTATTTTAATTTATAATTAAGTTTGAATTAGTTTTTATTAGTGCTGCGGCCTGATCCATAAAACAATACCAAATAAACCAGGCTTATTTCAGTTAATCCGTCTTATTTTAAACCAGTATCAGGCTAACTGAAATAAACTTTTAATAAATATAAAAAAATAACTTTTTTAAATAAAAGTTTATTTGGTTTTATGAAACAAGCCCCTGGGCAATGATTAATTGCAATTAATCACATCCAAAATAAATGTTTTTGTGTATGTAATATGTGTTAGTACTGTATATTTATTGTGCGTATTTAAAGACACACATACAGTAAATATTTAGAAATATTTATATATTATATTACATATATTTATATTCATCTAACTTGTATATATAAATATATGTAATATATAAGCAAATTTTTCTTAGGTATATACGTGTGTGTGTTTTCATATATACTAGGGCCGGGACTTTAACGCGTTAATTTAGATTAATTAATTTCACAAAAAATATAACGCGTAATTTTTTTTTTTAACGCATTTTAATCGCATTTATTTTTGCACCGCAGAACGTTTCTAACTGGATGAGTTTCGGCGGACCGATTATACAGGAGCACCAACTAGCGCTTCTAATGTTCTGAATGTACTTAAAAGTAGGGATACACCGATCACGATCGGCCGATATGTTCTGCGCAGCTCATCAAAGAACAACGGCTGTGTGTAGTATATACGGCTCAATGTGAAATCTCGCACGGCACAATATTGGTCTGTTGGACTTGGTTAAACACAAATGAACAATATTATGTTGCTTAAGCTTATGTATTCAGTCATTATTCAATGGTATACTAAAAACCCAAATAAAAAAAAACTTACTTCTCACTGTTCTCAGGTCAAATATTTATATGCGATTAAAATGCGATTAATTAATTACAAAGCCAAAAATTAAGTCCCAGCCCTAATATATACATAATAAATACAAGCAGTACACACATATATATTACGTACACAAAAACATTTATTTATTTATTAATTAATTGTTGCCCGGCGTTAGTTTTTATTTTTTGTTTTTGCCTAACAATAGTTTTAGTAATGTTTTAATTATTTTTTGTTATTTATTAGTGTTTTTCACACACACACACACACACACACACACACACATATATATATAAATAAAAATACTGTATTTTATATGTTTTGCTGGTTTATCAAATAACCATATAATGTATTTTACTAAAAATATTGTTTTGCATTAGATTTAATATTTAATTTAAAGAGTTGGTACTGTTTTGATGAAAAATAATCATAATAATAAAAACCACATTATTAGTTTTATTTAATAATGACACCCCCTGCTTTTTACAGTGTGAAAAACTACTTTTGCATAATCCTGAAAGTCTACTGAACAATATTTGTGCTTTTCCTATTGACATATCTCTCTCGCTCGATGGGTCGTCACGCATCACAAAGAATGAATTTAGCAGCAGATCAAGTTGTGACTTTTTTTTTTTAATCAGACATTCTGTAAGTGAAAATATCTGCAGTTAACAAAGAGCAGCAGAAGATACTGTATTAATACATCCGGTCCATTTCATTTCAACGTGTGTCGAGGTAAAAAAGCAGCATTGTTGTAATAGTTCTGTTTTATACAGTATGTTACATGCAGGACTAATATCACAATCATTGTGTTGATTATAGAGTTATGCAGCCTGTGCAATAAAATAACCGTAAATATTTTTACAGATGGAGCTCAGGCTGATGGTGGTGAGGTCAGAAGGTCAACAACAAAGCGAGATTAAACATCAAATAAAAAATTATTCAGACAAAAGGAAACGCTTGAGAGATAGTTCACCCAAAATGTAAATTTTGATGTTTATCAGCTTTGCTTGATAAGATTTTAACTCAAACTGTTGCAGTCTGTCGGTCATATGATGGAAGTACATCTTTGAGAGTAAACATGCACAGACAAATCCAAATTAAACCCTGTGGGTCGTGACCATACTTTAAAGTCCTAAGACATGAAACGGGAAACTGAACAGTATTTATATCATTTTATACCTCCTAAACAACCTCCGGTGTGTGTAGCATGCTCTGGCGCATAGATATATACACATAGATGCCTCGTTGGAGCTTACAGACTGCAACCGTTTGAGTTAAAAGTCATCTTGGAAGCATTGGGGGCAGCATATAAAAGTTGAATTTTCATTTTTGGGTGAACTATCCCTTTAACGGTGTTCGTTGTCAAAAGAAAATCACAAGTAAATGATGACAATGTTGATTACTGGATGCACTGTCCCTTTAAGAGCTACCGTCACTGTCGTTGAAACAGTTCTTTACGTTTTGTTAGGAGACCAGCAGTCTGATTGTACATAGAAACAGACCGCTGAGCCCGACGACAGCTGCTACGGCGACGGCCCTGACGACCAGGAACTCCATGGAGTCCTCGAGCTTGGTGTGCAGCCGCAGCACCTGTCTGTGAGCGTCCTCGCAAGAGCCCGAGTTCTCGATCACGTGACTGGCGAGTCCGCGTTTCTCTTTGAGGGGCATCTGTGCGCCGATCCTCTGCTCGGCCTCCTCCTGACTCAAACCGTCCCTCTGCATGAGACGGGACAGCTGTGTCGCCGGGTCACTGCCAAAACACAGAGCTCAGACTTAGCACTGAGAACTAAAATGATTTAAAACTGAAATACAGCTGAAGTTTACAACTAGATATTTTCTAAATATATACTGTATGTGTGTCTTTATGTATATGTGTGTATATATATATTTATATATATATATATATATATATATATATATATATATAATAAACATACCCAGTATGCACACATGTATTATATCAATAAATACTTCTATTTTGAAAGCCTAACAAATTTTTTTTTTAATTAAATAAAAAAAATCATATATTCCAAAAAAGTAAAATAAATAATACATAAAAAAATCATACTAAAATGAAAATAACTAAATTGTAAATTGTAAATAAATAACTTTAAACTGGGTTAAAAGCTGTGTTTCATCAAGTAATAAAAAACTTAAAAAATTAAATATATAAATTCTATAAATGGTAAATAAATAATAGTAAAACAACACTGAAAGACTCATAATTTGCTTTAAAAACTACCTTAATACAGGTCACACTCAACCCAATCTGACTGGAGATATAGCCAACCAGTAAAAACTGAGAAAGTGAAAATCGTACCAGTATACGACAACAGTGTGGGTTAGGAAACGAGTGAGACGTCGAGTTTCAAAAAGAAGCGGTACATCCAAAATCACATATCTGTAGCCTAAAGAACAACAGACAAAAAACGAGTTCATCAGATTTAGGCCCACCTTTATCATTGTTCATTTCATGCGTGTGTGAGGGTACCTTTAATGAAGTACAGCAGTATTTGTTTGAACATTTCTTTGTGTATTTCTGGGTGTGTGATGGAGTTGAGAAGTTTCCGTTTCTCGGGGCTTGAGAAGATGATCTGCCCCAGTTTCTGTCTGTCAATCTCGCCGTTGTCCAACAAAATTTCACGTCCAAAGTGTTGCACGATCAATCTGTACGCTGGGCTTTGGGGCTTCACCACTGATGCATATAAAGAAAAATCACACAATTAAAGCATGCATTAAATAAATAAATGTATAGAAACAAATATCATTAAATAAATATGAAATAAATATAAAAATTATTTTCAAATATTGAAATATTTCACTTACATAATTTGTTGCATTTAATTTTTTTTCAGATTTAAATAATTTAGTGTGTGTGTATATATATATATATATATATATATATAATTTTTTAACTAGAATAATTTTTTTAAATGATAAATAATAATTATTTCTATTATTAAATTAAATCAAATATACACACATTAAACTTAGATTAATATTTAATTATATTTAATTTATTAAGATTGAGTACAGAATACACACTTACCAAAGTTATTATTTTTTTTATTCAATAGAATTTCTGGCATTTATAATTCATTTATTATTTTAATAACTATTTAATATATAATTATTAATTTAATGGTTTTTAATGCTTCAAATTAGTTTTCTAAATAGTGCCTACCTTTTTTAAAAATGCAAAAAAACACAAAAACCTATGAATTTCTTTACAAAAATTGTTATACTAAAGACAAACAAGCACTAAACACCTTTCCGGGCCACCACATCTGCATCAATGACAGGACAGCCCAGCTCTTTGAGCTGAGAAGACACTGTGCTCTTCCCTGAGGCGATGCCTCCGGTTAACCCCACCAGAAACATGCTAAAACACAAATCATAGTTATTTAGTTACCCTCTAACATCTAATTATACCCTACATAGCTGATGACTATTGGTCAGTAGCGCCCTCTAGCGGCACTTACTGAAACTTCAATTAAAAATTGGGGCTCATAAACATGTAAACACACGAGTAGTGGGTAACCTAGATTCAAACAACATTTCTTATTACAATAATGACTTGCGTTATGATAGATCTTATTATAGCTAGACATTAAACTTAAGTTAAAATTAGTTAACGCATTTTTCTTGGGTTAAAAATCACCCATACCACAATAATAATGTGATTAACGACGTTAATAAGCAGTACTGACATTTAAAAATGTTAAAAATATACAGAATAAGCACTTACCCAACAGCAATGACCTACTTCACATGCGAGAAACAGAGATTATAAACGAGTTTCTGCATAGATATAAGAAAATAGAGACGAACCGCAAAGAAACGTCAGACCACACATATATAGCTTAACGGGAAGTATATAAAAGGTTTGAAGGCTCTATAATAATGCTCGATAAATGTAATCCCATTATTTGTGTACATAACATTGACCTGTGCGCTTGAATGTAATGTAATGGTTCTTTTCCTCTTCCCTGTAACCGAGTCAAAACAGCGCCGCCACGCGGCCTGGAGCGCAACGACAAACCTGTTTTTAAATGTAAAATCTATATTTGTGGGTGTTCAGCAAACGTTGATGTATTTTTTTTATGTGTGTGTATTATTACGTTTTTAAGTAAAATGTATATTTCCCCCCCATTTCTAATGATTGCTAAACACTGCACGTCCTGAAGTTTGATGTATCCCTATAGGACAGCATTTGTTGTGGACATCTTTGTTGACCCTGGAACAACATTATAATGCAAAAATATAGCCTTGACCTTATGTCTACACCTAAACCTAACCTTACCCATGAGCAATGCCTAAAATCTGATTTAATTATAGTTGACTGACACTGATTGTAAATCTAAACTTCAAATCTGATCCCAATGTTGTCCCAGGGTCAACAAAGATGTTGACTCAGGAACATGCTGCACTTGGTAAAATCAGGTTAGCGCTAAACACATGCCTGATCCAACAAACTGGTTTAACACTATCTTTGGTATTCGTGCAATGACATGCTACAAATACATGCTAGGCTATGTTAAAATACCTTGCACTATTTTGATATTCAGTTAAGGATTTTATCTAATACAATCATGTGTCGTTTTTTATGCCATTTCTCTGCCCTTCTAGACAATTAATCAATTCTTCTTTTTAAACAAATAACGTTTTCGACCTCCAGGCCACACACCATCCAAGGTGATGGAACAAAGGTGGTCAACCTAGAACTAGATCTACCAGTTAATCTTGTTCGAACACATTGCAGCTAGTTTTCTGGTGAGTATAAAAACTCTTATAAACAAGTTTGATTGTGTTGAATTTGATAGAGCTAGAAGCTATACAGCAAAGTACAAAGGTATTAATAAGGTAATAATATGCACCCTTTAGGGGTAAAAAGGAACCACCGCGGTGACAACTTTTGTACCTTTTTATACTTTTTTGAGTGTAACCCAAAGGTCCTAAGTCATGTTTAGACATGATGTATTATAATAAATCTAAATATTGTGCCTTAGTGTAAAATTGTACATTTAAAGTTAGTTGTTGTTTTTTTTATAGAAAATTAGCTCCAAAGATCATGCCTGGAAAAGCATGTCAATGTGAGTAGATAATATATATCAATCAATCTATATATATAAAATATATATATATATTAATATTTGGTCTACAAGTAAGTAACATCAGATGTCATCAAAGTGACTTTTAATACGTTTTATATAGGCTTATTGTCACAATTCATCACACTTATAATGTTCTTCCTTGTAGCATCAATAGTTTTTGCTTTTGTTTTTATAGTTAAAACAACCGAATTTACAGAAAACCCCCACCAGAAATGGAATTTCTTTATTGTACAGCACATGACTTTCGGACACGTCAGAAGTGAAACAGTCCATTTCACATGTGATTTTTCTAGGATATTATGAACAAATTATAAAATTGCAAAAGTTCCATCGGACATGATTTTAGAACAATTAAGCAAAGCCGTTGTGCACAATGGAGACCACATCATAATATCATCAGAGTCATATTCATATTCAGTCAGAGAAAAAATATTTACACAGTACAGAGGGAAATGTGTTTCAGAGCACCACACCACGAGATAAATGTACATCGAGAAAGGAAAATCGAGATTTCCTGTGTAAATTACCCACAGGCTGTAAACAAAACATAAACAGACAGAGGAAGAGAATGGCTTTGATTTCGGTTCTAGTAGGTTTGAGTAAGACTCATGCTAAAAAGAGTGTGCAAATCTAAAATCAGTGAAAATGTGGGTCAGTATGTAAGGTTTAAGGGTTTGAGCACCTAGTATATGATATAAAACATACTCAATTCCTCTAAAAAATTCCCCTACTACATCTTACACTAGATGTTAAGTCTCGCTCTTAATCACTTTGTATAAAATAATCCAGTTAATCTCAGCTCCATTTATATTAACTTCTGGTATTATAAGGAAGTTATGACGGGTTGCGAAACAAATGACACACATATGAGACATGTTGCAACAGTGGTGTCATTTGTGGCAAGTTGACAATCATCACAAGAGACAGCGTTAATCACTGCTCTACATGTGATTGGCACCAGATCAGCATGAGCAGAGCTATTTTAGTTAAAGTCTCTTTGTATTATGCTTGATAGTCGTCAAATAGCTCTTGAGTGTCTCAGCCTTCACGCTCCTTATGGTACCCTGTCTTGATTATTCATAAAACGTTGCTTTAAAAATGACATGTCTTGTGCTTGCTGTAATCATGGTAAACATTGGGGAAATAATACTTTTAGAAATTTTAAATTGTAACAGTTAAGAAGTGTCGTAAATTAATAGCTTTCAACGGCTTTTTAAAATTTTGTCACAGTCAAGGCAATGTGAATATTAACAGCGCTGGAAAAGGTCGGATGGAAATACATTGGCCAAACACTGGCCTGTAAACTGGCATATAATATTTTATTAGAAATTTTGGCAAATTTCTTTCCATCAGGCATCGGTGTCAGATGCATCTATTATCCACCTTCATGCTTTGATAGTGTATATTTTAATTTGTAGGCATAAAAAATCTGTTGTCCTATACTAGTTATCTCATGCACATATAGGCATATATACATATACACAAAATGCTCTTTTAAACAAATTAAAAGCTGGACTGAAAATACTAACTGTGGGGAACGTACATTCATATCTACTGATTCACAGTCGATGCTTTTTCATTCAATGAAATTGGGGTTTGATTCAGAATCAGCTTTTCCTATACAAATCACATTTTCAAAGACTAGTTTCAAGAACAGCATTGGTGTGGAAAATGTGGTATGGCATAACACATAATACAATTATTCGAAAATGCATTGTGTAGTAATGACTCAGAAATTGCTTATAACATCACATCACACATAAATGTGAACTTTTAGCCTTGTTATTTTAATTAGTCTACTTAAGGACTAACAGTAAAAAATCTGGAATGTCTGAAACCTGAACTGTAAATTTCAGATTAGCAATGCACAAAACATATAAAATAGTATGAAAGATCGAACAAGGAACTGACATCAAAATAAGGAGTATCGAAGGTAGAAGAACGGCAAGTTGGGAAGAGATACCAAGGAATATACTGCATCAGAACATAAGAAAATTGGTCTTTACATGAAGTTTTGGAAAACATCAAGTTCTAGATCCAACATATTGAAGACTCGAGCTTTAGCGAAAGCCATCCACTGAAAAAAGTCTTTCACCAAGCCACTGAGAGAGAAAAGTACTCGGGTACTTGTGGATGCAATCGTTTGCAAGAGTCTGATTGGTATGGAAATAGAGGGACTGTAAGATAAAGTCTTTGTGGACTGTTAGATAAAGTCATCCTGTTGTAGACAAGCATGTTGTGTTGTGCTTTATTTTAATGCACTCGCCCTGTTGTTTGGTATCTTGTGTTCCTCCATCTGCAATGGCATTCTTTCTACTGTAACTAGTCTTGAATTTAATGTAATTCTTGGTGTGCAAAACACTGAGAAGGTATGATGCCACCAAATTTGTGTTCTTTGACCCCTGAGATGCATTCAAATTGATCAGAGAAAGGATGTTGTCATAGAAAGCCAATGGCACAACATTTTGGAAACGTCTATCAAATCATAACGCACATAGTCGTTCCGTGAAAATTTCATCGGGTTTGTAAAATCGTTTGGAGTCGTTATCAATTTGAACAGA
The DNA here is from genome assembly GCA_032353835.1 of Enteromius viviparus. Classification (NCBI taxonomy): domain Eukaryota; kingdom Metazoa; phylum Chordata; class Actinopteri; order Cypriniformes; family Cyprinidae; genus Enteromius; species Enteromius viviparus. The sequence goes on along the minus strand of JAUCNO010000548.1, from coordinate 1,740,690 downwards.
TCTCTAGTTAGTCCAATTGTTCAAGGCAGCTGCTGGGATTGATTTCTCACTCTACTTCTTGGGGTGAAACACCATTAGGGGGCGCTCTTCAATGCGCTGCCAGGGACTCTTCTTGTTCTCATCCTTGTCATCCAGGTCGTTGTCGTCTTCTGGGCTGGTGACGGAGTCACGCTGCGTTTCGCTGTTGCTGCTCCTCGAGCTGTTCCCCCGGCTTCGACCCCTTCTCGGCATCGAAGACCCCCTTGGTTCCTCGGGACCGTCATCCAAAAGAGGGGTCAATGGGTTTTCCAATGGCGAACTGGCTCCCATGCGGCTTACTCCTCCACTGAGGTCCAGAGGGTCATGGTAGGTTGGTTTGGAGAAGTGTTTCCCGCCACTTGTACCTCCATAGCCCTTACGCCCGCTTCCGTGGTGTTCCTCCTTGTTCTTGCGATTGGATGCAGACTTGCGCTCATGTTGGGGAGCTTGGAGACTCGTGTCTATGTTTCGGTCCTTACTACTCCCGGCAGGGGCGCTCAACGTGCTTTGGGCGCTGTGGTTGCCACTATGTGTCATACTATGGCTGAGATCGGCACCTACGTCTATGTACGAGTGGCGCACGTGAGCGTTGGCACGTCCGTCGAGAGATATAAACCAGGCCCGAGGGTGTTGCTTCACTCCCAGCTCCAGAAGCTTCTTCTCTGTAAGAGCTTGGAGCTCTCCGTTCATCTGGGAGATGGTGGAGTCATTGAACAAAACAGGGATGTGAACCGGGGCCGGCGTTCCACCGGAGGGCCAATCACTCTCGTCAGAGCCTGCGGGAGAATTACCTTGCTGGGTTTCTGAACCGGGGGTTTGGTTTTGGTGGTTTTGGCCTTGAATCCCACTGATGGCACCTTGCGAACTCTGTCCATCTCTGTCTGCCTGGTTTGCCCCATCTTTGCCCTGATCCGTGGCACCAAACTCGGACGAAAGCCTCATGTAGTGTGCCGGGATTACAAGAGTTGGCACCATGGAACGGTACATGTTCTCCTTCATCTGATCCAGCGAGCTGCAGAATATAATCTGACCCGGTTGCGTGTTGAGTGACGTTGGGCGAGCAAGGTGATCCGGGCCTTGCAAAACCTGCGAATACTCTGGTGGCTTGTCGACAAGTGGTGGAGAAGGCGGGTCGGATGTGTAGCCTCGGTTATCATTCACAACGTGCCTCCGACGGTAGTCGTGATCTTTGTCGTCAGGGCTGTAGTTGCGTCCGTAGTCATCATGTAGAAGCTTGCTATCCAGATTGCTCGTATCCGTGGATCGATGTACCTTCATGGGGAAACTCTCTGCATTCTTTTGGGCTCCTTTAGACTGCTTGGTTTTAGAGGAATGCCGAAGTTTATGGGCAGGAATGTGCCTGGTAAACTCATCCCGAGCACTCTTGAAGGCATGGGATGGGGATCCCTCGGGTTTGTTGGCGTCCAAGTTGACATTGGAGGCGGCGGATTCAGCATGGCCTCCGCATATGAGGTTCAAATGGGACATGGAGGTGCCTTGGTCCCGCTTGGATCCGTTCAGAGCAGATGGAGCTTGAACCTGTTTGTGCTGCCTTCGGGGCTTCAGACATCTTCGTCTGGAAAACAAATGTTGACATTTAGGACAAGCACTCTCAGAGAGTCATTTGCATTTCTTGTGAAGTATACCTTAAAATAAACCCAGCCTCAGAGAGAAAACTTGCAAGCGGTGACAGTTCTTTAAAATTATGTTGCTTTTTGCACACCTTTAACAACTTTGCTCAATGAGTGGCTCCAATCAAAACAGAGGCATGCCTTTCCAATGAACCTATGTTGCTTTTAATTAGACATAATTTAGACAAACTAGTACGTACCTGCAATAATAGAGTAGGACACAGAGCAAGACAAGTACAAGCAAAGCAAGAGATCCCAAGATGGACAGGAGGAAGAAGGTGTGGTAGGCAGTGATGTCCCTCAGGCCTGGGTGAGACAAACCCGAGCCTAGCGTTCAAATACAAAGCATGATTAGCATTGTCTTGCATATTGTTGTGTTTAGTCAATGTGCAAGTGTTTATTTTGTGGCATGCACAGGTGCAATTGCATTTGAGTATGTTACCTGTTGAAGAACGGAAGGCTGCAATCCAGTAGCCAAGCTGGGAGGCAGTGAAGTCCCACGTAAACTGTGATCCTTCTCGAGTAATAAATCCTGTTCCGTTTCGTACCCATAATCCTAGCAAACAAATGCATAGCATTATTACCAAAAAGAGGAGCTAGCATGGACTGGGCTTGGATTAGGATGTTAATGGTCCTTAAATTATTGCAGATGGCTCTATACTTTTCACATTTACACACACTATTTTTTGGTGCCTAACAGTGAGGCGCGGGTTATGTATTTTTTGAGAGTCGTTCAGGTTCAGGTTGTTTACACATTGACATTTAAACGCATATAGCTCAGTAATGTCAGTTTTATGTATTTCCTGAACGTCGTTCGGGTTCTGTTGTTTACACATTGACATCACTGGTGCCTAAAGCATGGTTGTGCGTACCTGTCTTGGTGTCGTACATCCATACGGGTATGCTGGTGGCAGATCGTATGTGGGTATCAGAAGGCAGTGGCACGGAGATGTGAACAGGCTCATTGACCTCAACCGCTCGACCCTCACGGTCAAACAGTTGCGCGCTGACCGCTGCTATTGTTGTTAGGTCTGTCCACCCATTCTCTCCTCCTTACAAAGTTATAAATACACTCTATTATCTATAGCAATATTTCATATAGCAGGTCTCTCTTATATATTTTATACATTTCTTATGCTTCAAATATTTAAATATCTTTATACAGAAAGACTATTTTTTGTACCTGTGTTGTTCGGTTCCAGAGCGAGTGGGTAAGGGAATGAGTTAATTTCATTCTGCTCTCTGGCTGTTGTTAAAACTGTGGTCAGTTCTGTGTAGGAGGAGTTAAACTGTAGGCTCCGCCTTGGAACCTGCAGCCATGGCTGGCTCCGCCCACCTAAAGGTTAAAACATAAATTAGATAGATAGATAGATGGATAGATAGATTGACTTTGTGGAAACTAACATCATTTTGATTGCTTAATAGACTGAATTATTAAGCCTGGCAACCTAAGTAGTGTATTCTTGAGTAGAAATACGGTATACCAGCTTCAAATGTGTGTGTGTAGGACACCTTTGCTTTGAATAAAAGTGTCTGCAAAATGACTAAATGCAATGCAATGATTGTGCTATATAGCTGGGTTGCCACTTAGGCAATTCACTTCTTTTGTTTTATTATTTTCTGAAATGCAAGCCTCTCTGAGGAGCGTCACTGATAACCCTACAATAGATGCCTTTACACTGCAATAAACGCCCTATCATTACAGTGGAATTAGAGCAATTAGATAGCAGATTCAGATGCCAAAGGATTCTGTAATGGAAATAGAATATTTCTGCTGTTGCTATGGTGACAGCTGCAAAAAAAGCGAAGTGTCAGGTCGACAGAAGCATGAAAGCTTCAATGGGTGAGAAGGAAAAAACATTGTTATGCGCATACATATACTAACTTTGTCACTTTTTGTAAACCCACAATAAACAGCAATAATCTTGCATTTTCTGATAGGAATGTTGTGATAATCATGTTAATTTTTGTGTATAAAGTTGTTTTAAAGGTCATTGGTGTTTTCTTACTTGGGGAGCCGTGAAACACCTGGATGACATCATCATAGAGGATCAGTGTGCCGGGCTTCTGGGCCATCAGGTAAAGACTGACAGAGGCATATACTAACAGACAAAATAGACATGTGTTAAAAAAGGCCTGTTACACCATAGTGAAAAAAAAAAAAGTTGTAACACTGGACAAAAACATACTGTCTTTTCCCACATAGTCTATGATAGTTTGCCTCCAAAAATTGCATAATTTTGTACTTTTTTGTGGTTTATTTTTTCTCCCCCAATCTTTTTACAGTTGCAAATAATAACTTTTACATTTTTTGTTAAGCTATATTATCATCAGTCTTTTTTATCTACTTTTTTAAATTAACACAGCCTTTGCATTTCTTTTTTTGAACTGATTAATCATAGGCCTCATTGATCTTAGCTTGCACACCTCCGTTTTGGAGTGAACATTGCCAAAATGATCCACAAATAATGCATTTTTCACACAAAAAACTGAGATGCATAAGCTCAGACTCCAGATGGAAATACTAAAGCTGAGCTAAATAATAAAGGTTGACAATAAGATTGAATTCAAGATTTGGTGATAAAATAGCATAAGAAATTTGCAAGCGTTTTTTTAACAGGTCAGCTATTTCTGATGTACTTTTTAAATTTTAAGTAAAGTTTATTAAACGTAGCATCTTACACTTAACACGTAATCAACAAAGTTTTAGGATTTAGAAAAACTGAAACCAAAAAAAAAGTTATGACATTTAAAGAAAAATTACATTTAAATACTTAAAGGTTTTAAAGGTTAAATACTTGTAGTAAGTCGAAAGTAGTAAGTCAGGGTGAAATACCATATCTGGTTACTAAATGTGAAACACTATATCTGCACTGTACTGTACTTTTTTAAAATTTATCGTCTGAGGTTGTATGTTTGTTTTTATAACAAACATACAACAATAAACAATAAAGGTTCAAATCATATTCAAGCTGTGATATATGTGATATGCACGGTTAATTCAGTTCATGTTAGTGTTTACTCACAGGGTAAACGGCTGGCGTGCCATGGCACTGAGCTGGTGAGGTAATCTCTCTGAGATGCTGTAATGATTACCCATGTTCCCGTGCGGTACAGGAAGCTGACGACCTGCACGCCATCACTGCCTGCTTTGCTTTGTGCCAGCAGGGTCTGGTTACCGTGAACAGCAATAGCAGCATTGGCCAGGGGTGAAAGATCACCGCTGTCAAACACCTGGACCCTCACCTGCACCTCTGAGGGGATCAAACAAGCTCATATGACCAGATGCATGGCAAGAACATCTTCACATTTGGATTCAAAAACAATAAGTCAATCATAAGATTCTAACTAAAAAATGTGATCAGCTGAAAGACCAAATTCATATAGAAAGACAGACAATTGGATGGTTTGCATAAAAAGAATATGAAGTAGCTCTCATATAGCATTCACAGCTCACTCTGAAACAATAGCATGCAGTAGGTAGCTGAAGTAAGTAATAAGCATACACATATTGAGCTGTCAGTGGGCCTCAGTAAATCTCAGATTTGCATAAGACAGACACGCAAATAGATGTTTAGAAGGCTATCTTTGCTTCTGCGTGCAGCCAGATAGCTTAAGTATGCTAAACTGCGAATGAATTTGTAAAGGCCGATATTCAATAGTATGCACTTATTGTGTCCTGTTTAAAAATTCGTCTAAATCTGCGTTTCAGAATTTGCATTAAGCAATCACAGATCGATGCGTACAAATAATACATTTTTTCAGTAGCATTTGTCTCGTTTGCTCGATGTTTTGGGCATAAAATAGCCCACCACTCCCTCATCCAGACCCGCTATGCGTCCCTTTATTCTCTACTCACCGAGAGCTTCCCTTTCAGGGATCGATTTGCCAGCTGTCCCTTTAAAACCGCACAAAAATATAAAGAAGAGAAAACGAGAGACAAAAAAGGATGGCATCTTGAAAGCTACATCGCTGTTTTCACCTCGTCAGCCATATGTGGATGTGTGTGTGTTTTTTCAGACATGGTTGCCAGCATCCTTCAGCGTGATGCGGGATGCTGCGCTGCTGCCGCCTTTCATCGTCAAAGGAAGAGGAAAAACAGCGCCCTCGCGCGGACGATTATTAAAACTACAGCAATTTGTGGTATCTGTTTTTGGGAAACTGTTGGATTTTTTCTCAGTAACTACATGGGTTTGAATACAAATCCAAAATCCATTTCTCTAGGAGGGATATTTTGCTTTCTACGACGGCGTTTAGTGCCACCTTAAAAAAAAAAATCTAATACTACGAGATTAAAGTCGAGATTTGTAATGACCAAATTCATCAATGACGTTTTAATGTATTTTATTCATAATATTGTTTCACCAGTGAAAAATGTGAAGCAGGAGTGAACTCTGCACAGATCAAGCACTGTTAACAAGCCAAAACAAATAGGTGGGAAGACTTTGATTTTGGTTTATAGACCTTTTCACTGGAAAAATATTTATTATGGTTTGGACTCATATTTTAGCCAAAAGTGATGTCTTGAAGTAAAAAAAACAATTAAACAATGGATTACTGTCAAACACGTATAGCTTTTCACTCCACAAGTCATTAACTGATGGACTGGTGTGGTGTGGATTATTTTGATGTTTTTATCAGCTGTTTGGATTCTGACGGCACCCATTCACTGCAGAGCATTTAACGCAAAGTTTCTCTAAATCTGGTCTTCCTTGATGATCTTGGTTATTTGAAAACCGATACAAAGGTCTTCGGGGCAGTTTATCAGAATAAACTAAACAACACTGAACCTTTTCTTCAGTTTGAACTGCGCTGGAGGGAAATGCTCTACGCTGTAAAAAGCTCTTTGTGGAAGACTGCAAACTATTTACTGCAAATACTTACATGGCTGAAAATTCCTAGTTCAGTGATTATTCTGATCTGACTTGATCAGATGATATTAACGTAACACTAGGTCCAGGTTCATATACTGAAGTCCACGTTAAGAACATCTTGACTTCAGAAATTGTGGGAAAGGTGACAGACTCCAATAGTGTGGTAGAACCTGTTCCACGCTGTCCCGCAGATAATTCCTGCCGTGAAATAGGTCAGATGTACAGCTTATGTAAGATAAGAACGCATGGGGGTGAGGGGCTGGGTGGTCTTTTCCTACTTCTACGCAAGAAAATAAATCTTAAACAATCCTTAAGGAGGATTAAGTGAAACACAACCAATCTGTGCTAATGCCTGCAGTAGAAGTTACTTTACTTGTATGGCATATTATAAAACAGTGAAGACTGTGAACTGATAATGTTACTTATTTTCTTTTGTCCAGATCTGTTTTTAGAAGTACATTTATGTCTACAAAAGCAATTAACACATTAATTTTAATATAAATATTTACATATAAATATGTTATTTATATGTTTTTATATGTGTAACCATATCTGTATACATTTTTTACCTTTGCAAACGTTAAAATATTTCTTAAAGCTTAAATCATCATTGAAAACATCTCTTTTCTTACGCCTATTTAAAATGGATATGTTGGTCTTAGTGAGTTAAATCCTTATTTTTAATCAGTTTTATGGGTCAAGTTCTTGATGTAATCTTTAAGCTTTGTATTTTTATTTATTTATTTATTTTTATCATTGTATTGTGTTTCTATGAAGCACCTTAGACGGCGTTAATGTTGTTAAAAGGTGCTATATAAATATAAATGATATTAAACTTGACCTAAAACATGTTTTTTTTATTAAAAGTCATTAAATGTAAATATTTGTGGAAAAAGTTACAAATGTTTTACAAAATTGTAGCAAACTAATGTTTTAACATAACTTTCCATGACCATGGCACATTTAACTAAACTGAATATTTAAAAGATTCTGTTTTTTATCATCTCAGACGTCCTTATTTAACTTATCCACCTTTGTATGCATATAAAATACAGTAAAATCTAAAAGTAAAGACTAACATGCAAAGCAAAAGTGCAAAATAAGTAAATTTAAAAAAAAATCATACATAAGCACAAAAATGAATGCATAAAAGACAACATATGAACTAAATTAACCACGTAATGAAAGTAGAGATTATATATGACATAGAGGAATTGGTTTTGCACGTATATTTACCTCCGCTTGACAGTAACACCAAAATATTTGCGTTTTATTCTCCCCGCTCCACACCCAACCCAAACTGCCGCTTGACCGTAATCCTTGATTGACAGCCGTGGCGTCCAATCACAGCGAAGCCTCCAACGCTTTCTAGCCGTTCATTTGCCAGCTCCCTCGTCAAGCTGTTCCACATCAACGTCAGCAGCTCCTAACCAATCACAGCTCACTTCCGAGCCGCTTGTTTCCTGCCCTCTTTGCTGTCTCTGTTACATTCTTTCGCAGTTTGTATCAAAGGTACTTCCAGTTACGCGTCGTACCAGAGAGTCCTCAGCATCTATATTGGGGCTATTACGCGCTTATTAGTGATATTTTTTATGTTTATGTTCCTCAAAAGCAGAAGGGAGGAGAGGAGCCCGTCACTTTGTTCCCGTCATCAGTAACATCAGTAAACAGCAGGTAGGGATGATGCTTTGACACTGTAATGCTAATCTGAGGCGGTGTGCTGGAGACGATGGATGATGGAGATGTGTGGGGTGTTTACGCTTTTTTTTATATCTGCTGTGGTTAAGCATCATCCGCTATTGGCCTTGATCGTCCTTAAATTACGTTTCCATCTCTATTTAACCACACTGGACTCCCAGTTTAGCTGCGTGCTGTCATTTTCATCTCATAAAGCCCCTCACATGCTGATCAACCGTTTGTATTGGCAGTGTTTTGTCTTTTCTGGGTCTGTGTGTGTTACGCTCGCCAGTGTTTTTTTTAGATCAATATAGCTGATTAATGATTAACTCTTCTGTTATACAATATACCCTTTTACGTAAAAGCTCGGTTTCTTTGTAGGAGGGTGAGATTGTCGTTTAATCGATAAACCCTTGCTAAAGTCTAGCACCTGTTTTATATGTATTATTACTCTTTTATTTTTGGTTGTTTGAGTGTTATTTTGCTTTTATATTCCAAATGACCATATTCTATCGATTTAATGCCACCTATGTAAATTAAATTAAGTCGTTTTTTTAATTAGGTTAAAGTTCATTCGATTCATCTCTGTGCGGCGCCCTCTTCCGGTCGCTTGCGAAAGCGCCTCATTTGCATGTTTCCTGCAGTGTAATTTAGTCCCAGAAAGCGGTGTCCCATGGGATGACGTGGGATTGAGTAGTTGCATACCCCATGCTTTGAACTTGAACTAATCATTTAATTATTTTTCTGTAAAGTGGAGTATATGTATTTACACATTAAATGTAAAACGTAGGCTTCACACACACACACACACACTTAAGTGATTAAGTTGGCAATTAAAATAAATATTTTATATATAAAAATTTTATATGATTTATCAGTTTTTAATGAAAGCATGTCACTTATGGTATAACTCTTAAAAGATGTTTTGGTGTTCATGACACAAAAATGTTTTATATAAAAAAAATTGCATTCAATTAAATCAAAATGTAAAATATGTTGTTTTATCCCAACATGCATATGTTTAGTGTTGTTTTTAGTGTTCCTATATTATTGAAATTTAGAAGTTTTATTATGCCTATATTTTGTGTTTTCATTTAGGCATGTATTTTGATTTTTTTTAATATATATAAATATTTCTGTTTATTTTTATTTAACAATATCAATGCTATTTGTCATTTGTTTATATGATATTTTATTTGCATGAGTAAATACAGAGGAGTGTACATTATTTTAATAATTCTTTGACAATGTAAAGCTTCTTCAACCAAACCCATGTGCATCACTGTATATATATATATATGTATATATAAAGATGAATCTTGATGAATACTGTAACTGTGTTTTGGGTGAGCAGACTGGTAGTCATGAGGGAACCCTTTGCTCCTGGTTGCCATAACAACACTGTTTCCATAGATACAACTTGTCTGGATGTAGATGTGGGAGTGATTTTATGTATTTATGTTTTATTTATATATGAAGTCTAAGTGTCTAGTCAGTTTGAATGAGAAATGAAAGCATGAAAAGGCTGTATGAAGGCAGAAGCAATCAGAGTATTGGAGGAAGTTCCCTTTCATTTACCCAGGCTGACTCTCTTGTAGCCGTTGATCGGTTTTTATAGGCATAAAATGAGCCCTTAACAGAAACGTCTGTGTCAGTGCTCTTAATGGATCATAACTCAACTTGTTGATTCATAATGGATGCTGGATGGCATTCAAGTAAGTGTAAGTGAGATAAAGCGATGGACGTTGAGGGCTGCGATCCTGCACACAGTACTGTACCGTTGCTGCAGTGAAATTTGAGCTGCTGTTTTTAAAAGCCTCTATCTTTGTCTCACACTCTCTTTAGAAATGGCAGAGGCCCATCAGGCCGTGGCGTTTCAGTTCACTATCACTCCAGAAGGGATCGACCTGCAGCTGTCCCATCAGGCCCTGAGACAGGTCTATCTGTCAGGCCTCCGCTCCTGGAAGAAACGCGTCACACGCCTGAAGGTAAACTAATCTTAAAGGGTCACAACACCCTAAAACACTTTTTTTGAGTTGTTTACAGATATATACATGTTGTACATTGCTTAAAAC
>JAUCNO010000548.1:1695378-1713721 GCA_032353835.1 Enteromius viviparus | reverse complement strand
CAAAGGACTCGAAGGCGATAGGTCTCTCATGCGAGATCCCATATGTAACGTCGAAGTGATTCGACTGAAAGGGTAACAAGGCTGTGAGAGACAGAAGTATTCGTAATTTAACAATAACTGTTGACAAAATTTATTTTTTGGTGGATTTCTTTTTATGCTGCTAAACTGGCTTTGTTAAGAATTAATGTTTTTTCCACCTTTTAGTAATTATTTTACTTTGGTTATATACATTTGTATAATGTTTTTCTGAAGTAAGGACAAAACGTTGATATTGGAGGAGTTTATTCTCTCTGACAGCTTTCACTAGAAAGAATTGTTTCATATTTGGTTCCTGATGTATGATATTATTACAAAAGTCATCAAAACAGTCAGCAACATTGGGTGGAGATGGTTATAACAAATCAGTTGTAACACCTCCAATTTCCCAAATAAGGAACAAGTTGTTAATCATATAAATCACACTCGATCTCAGTTTAGTCTTCATTCTACGTGAGAAAGCAGAGCGCTGTGCAGACACAGAAGATTTGAAAGAAAACCTAATTTTTAGGTAATTAAAAAACAGGTAACTTTTTATCCTTTATACTTTCATACTACTAAATTCAGTTTTTTATTTTTTTATTTATTGTTTTTTTTTCAATTTAAATATACCAAATTGTTTACATTCCAGAATCCATATACAGGATATAGATACCACATTGTTAATATCTTTATATATGCCGTAAATAATAAAAGAGCTGTCCTTGGATGTTGATCAGTGACCAGTGATCTGGGATGATTGTTGTAGAAACGTCGATCAGTGAAAGATCTGACGCATGCTTTGTTGATTTAAATTCATAGTTAAGTGAAATCCATCCTTATTCCTCAAAATGAGACAAAAGCAGCACTTGCTCTTGAATAAAATCCTACACTGAGCTAATAGATATATTAGGATAATACTGTTTTTTATTTTAGATTGATGTGCTTGTTTTATGACAGGTACATGCAGTTACAGTTATTGTAATTGTAATTACTGTAATTAGTAATTTGACTGAATTAAAACAGGTTACTCATGTCTTGATGTGACTCATGTGGCTTAAGTATATTGAAATATTATTCCCTATTTTCTCCCACTTTTATCGGTGCCAGAAGACACAAAATACTACGTTTATCTTAAGTGAGTGCAATGTTTTTTTAGGCTCATATTAGTTTTTTTTTAAGTGACATTCAGTTGTGGTGCTTCAGTGTTTTATTTTTGGTTAAACCTAAGGTTTTTTAAAGATTCTTTTTAATAATAAAATGTTCTAAAGAACAACAAATACTTTGTAACATTATAAATGATGTCACTTTTGATCAGTTTAATACATCCTTGCTCATTTAGGTTTAAATCTTGTTAATATTTATCAGATACTGTACTGTACTGTTTTCTTTTTCTTTCTCTGGTTTCATATCCTGTTCTGTATTTTCATTTTAGCAAAAAAACTTTTTTGGTGTAATTTTTCTCATTTCCTTTCATTCCCCTATGTTTTTGATTTAACATTTGTTATGTTTATGTTTTTGTTTTTTTATTCTAAAGTAACATTTTAGAAATATACACAGTATACTAGCAATTTCCCCCCCCCCCCGATCTTACACAATTCAGTTTTCGCTTTTCTTCCTCTGGTTTTATATCCTGTTTTATATTCTCATTCCCCCTACAGTATGTTTTTGTTGTGTTTACATTTGTAATGTTTTTATTAATATCAGGCTATTATTATTTTGAAGCAACATTTAGGAACTGAGTGAGAGAAGGAGGTCAAAGTTGGCAATATTGAGCTAATAAGTTTATCAGGTCAATATTTCTCACTGGTATTTACTGTAAAGCTGATTGACTTGTAGACAGTGTGAAGTTTAGATGGCAGTAAATGTGAAGCGGTAACTTTTTGATGTCTAATTACTATCAGACATAAACAAACATGGGGTGAATTTTAACATTTAATAGAAATACATTTAACAGAGACGTAAATTTAGGCCTACTTTAAAATGACTTTTAATATGTCAATAACGTACTTAATGTGTTTTTACATTATTACAGTCAATTAGCCTAATGTTTTATTAAAATTAATTCATAACAATTTCACAATGAGTCTTCGCTGTTTATTTTACTCTTTTAATTTTATTTCAGTTAAAAAATACCAAATTGTTTACATGCCTAAATCTTTACTACCATACATACAGGATGTAGATGCCTTATTAGTAATATCTTTTTGTATGAAGCGCCACTCGCGAGCGTCTTCGTTGCGTTCTCGCGCGCCACGTCACAGTCACCTACCGAACTCGCGTGAGTCCTCCCACCGCCCACGCGTGACATCTGAAAGAAACAAAAAAAACGAAATAATTAAATAAATGAGCAAGGTGCAGTTCCGCCAGGAGCCGTGAGAGTGTGTGTGTGTGCGCGCGTGAATGTGTGTGTGGCGTCTGTCTGAAACATGAACATTTAGGCATCAGGAGGGCGATTCAAAAACGAGGGAAATATCACATCAACGCCAGCATCCTCATCCTTCTGTTCCGCGCGGAAAACCAGCCTGATTAAATTAGGGTGCTGAAATCATTTGTGCGAGCTGCCTATGAAGGGGAGGAAGGTGTGACACACACAATACAGAGTGTGTGTTGTGCTTTGCATTAGTGTGGATGCTCTCATTTACTACTCTCTTAATTACCAGCCTCGGAAAACTGGAGCGCACATGTCGTGATCTGAGAAAAGCGTCGGGTTATTCTTATGGATTAACATATGATCTGAACTCAACCCAGGTCAAGTGAGTATCCTGCTTAGTATAGTGCACTAGATGTCTGTGGATTTAAATCAACTCTGTATCATATGTTAACAGTGTTTAATGCTTGGCTTCTGCTGAACTAGGACCAGCTTTTCTTTTACAGCATTCAACAAGTATTGTTTCGTGCTGGTGCATTCGTGGTGGCATGCATTGATTCTCACACCAATAACACAAGCAGCATTCATGCACAATGTCAGGTGTGTGAAATGGTAGACAGGACACACTACATACATGTTTGCATATTTTGCACGGTCTGTTTGAGCGTCTGTCCACACTTGATCAGATTTATGCATATTGGAAGGTGGAATATGAAGGCTCGGGATCATTTTCACCTATTGGCCCTAGTGTAAGGCAGTCACCATGGATAACCAGTGTCGTCTCTTTCCTGCAGGGATGAGTAATCGGTGAGAGAGAGAGAGAGAAACAGACAACAGAGCAGCGCTCGTGTGAACTTGTGAAATAAAAGCATGGAAGGAGGCTGAAATGGGAAGCTTCGAGTTTTATTTATATACGCCGTAAATAATTAAAGAGCCGTCCATGGATGTTGAACTCGGTGACCAGTGATCTGGGATGATTGCTGTAGAAACGTCGATCAGTGAAAGATCTGACGCATGCTTTGTTGATTTAAATTCATAGTTAAGTGAAATCCATCCTTATTCCTCAAAATGAGACAAAAGCAGCACTTGCTCTTGAATAAAATCCCACACTGAGCTAATAGATATATTAGTATAATACTCTTCTATTTTAGATTGATGTGCTTGTTTTATGACAGGTATAGGCTACAGTTTGTGATTTGCATTTGATTGAATTAATATAGGTTGATATATAATAGCTTTTGTAAATACACAGCCAGAAGACACAAAATACTAAGTTTTATCTTGAGACTGAATAGTTTTGAAGGTCAGTAAGATTTTTGTTGTTGTTGTTTTGTAAAGAGTTTCTTATAATCTCTAAGGATGCATTTTTTTTATCAAACATGCAGTAACATTTTTTTTTTTTACATTTTATTGCAATTTAAAATGCCTGTTTTTATTTTAATAGACTGTAAAATGTAATCAAATAAGGTTTTGCTGCTTCATACATATATATATATATATATATATATATATATATAAAAAGAATATTTTTTCAAAATTCTTTGAATAATAACTTTTTTAAAATAAAATGCATTTGAAAAACAAATACCTTGTAACATTATAAATGACTGTCACTTGTGATCAGTTTAATGCATCCTTGCTCATTTATTTTTAAATCTTGCTGACCACAATTATTTTCATTTTTTTTCTCTGATTGTTTTTTATTTGTCTTCCTCTGGTTTTAAATCCTGTTTTACATTCCCATTTTTTGGTTTCATTTACCCTTTTCATTCATCCCCCTGTGTTTTTGTTGTGTTTAATGTCTTTTTTTATTATTCTGAAGCAACATTTAGGAACTGAGTGAGAGGTCACTCAGTTGTTTTTGCGGATAGAGAGTCAGACCTGTAACCCAAAGGTCATGGGTTCGAAAGATCTGACACATGCTTTTTGATTTAAATTCATCGTTACGTGAAATCCATCCTTATTCATCAAAATTAGACGAAAGCAGCACTTGCTCTTGAATACAATCCTACACTGAGCTAATAGATATATTAGAATAATACTCTTTTATTTTTGATTGATGTGCTTGTTTTATGACAGATAAAGTTACAGTTTGTGATTTTAATTGGACTGAATTAATATTAATGACTGGATTAATAATATAGGTTAATATAAAATAGGCTTTTGTAAAAAAGAAGACACTAATTCCTGTGATCAAAGCTGAAACTAATATTTTTTAAAAATTCTTTGAATAATAACATTTTAAAATAAAATGCATTTGAACCTTGTAACATTATAAATGACTGTCACTTTTGTTAAATGCAGTTAAATGCATCCTTCCTCATTCATCTTTAAATCTTGCTGACCACAATTATATATATTTTTTCTCAGATACAATTCAGTGTTTTTCAGTTGTCTTCCTCTGGTTTTATATCCTGTTTTATATTCCCATTTTTTGGTTTCATTTCCCCTTTCCCCCCCCCCCCCCATATTTTTCTTGCGTGTGCAATTTTAAATGTCTTTTTTTAAATTCTGAAACAACATTTAGGAACCGAGTGAGAGCGAGAGGTCAAGTTGCTAATATTGAGCTAATAATATATAGTATTATTAGTATAAATAGTATATTTCTCATGGGTATTTAAAGCTGCTTGACTTGTAGACAGTCAATGCAATGCTGTAGATGGCAGTAAAATACATGTGGTAATGCTGAAGAAGTAAGGAGTACTGTATATATTTTTGCTTCTGATTGTTGTTGTTGTTTCATTGTCATATTATTTTGTTTCTGATTCTAATTATGATCTGTTATTGGTAATCTTGAGGTTAATAGTGTATTAAATAAAAACCTAAAAGTTGACTTGGATTCAGAACACATCCCGATCCAACGAAACCCCAGAGATATTAGGTGGTTAATTAGAAGCACATTAAAACTTGGATGTATGTTCTTTATCTCCTAAGTTTCTGTGTGTCCCGTACTCAGTGAAGCAGCTGTAGTTGAGTGTTATTACTCTCATAGTGTTGTCTCTCTCTCTCTTCAGACGCTCTTTGCTGTAATTGCTGTTAAACTTGAGAAAGAGCTCTCAGACGCAGGGGTGAGGAAAGGGTTAAGCTCGCTGTAAGATGATACACGTCTCTCATTTAGCAACTTTGACCTTTCACTCAATTCATATTTCTCGTAATCCCTTATATTTCTCAGTCTTGTACTTATCTGTACAGCATCTGTTTTCCAGTTACAGACAGAGGTACATGTTACATATTATTTGCTCTCAATCACATAACATGTTTAACTTCATTAAATATGAATGAACTTAAATTGAATTAAGTTACACTTTATATTTTTATAATTATTAGTCTTTCTTTCTATTTTTTATTTAATACTTTGGGAGTATTTCTCTGTCAACCACAACAATATTTAAATTCACAGACCAATTCATGCCATATGTTTTATCTCACTCATATTATTTTGTATGTTCTGTCTAAATGACAGTGGGGTTAGATGAAGGTCATGCGTCCAAATTCGTACAGATTGGCGTGAATTCGTGTGAATTACGTTTACATGCGGTTGAGCAAAAATCAAATGAGTTTGTACGAGTGAGGTCATATGAATTAGCCACCTTGTAAAATATGTACTTGAAGATTGGCTTGATTCTTCTCTCAAGCACACAAAATGCATTTTTATGTTCACTGTAATTATTTCTATTTTAAAATATAATCTGCTGATAATTCATACATGTAAACAGTATCTTAATAACAATTCTTGCATTTCAGAATATAACTGTCTTAGATTCCTAGGAATTAAATATGTAATTCAGCTCTTTCTTAGATTTTCCATAATTATTCCATAATAGCTATTTTTCTGCATTCATTTAATGTTTTCCTTTTGATCCTTTCCTGACCAGAGGATTCTTATTTTCTTATTCCTGTGTTTTCTGTAATATCTCACACACAGGTTTAATGTGCAGCACATGCTCTCGGAGCTCTGCTCTGGCAGCCAATGGCGCAGTAGCGCGCTCTTTTGTTTGGAGTATAATGGGCTGCTATTTGTGCTCACAGGTAGCTCAGAATGATAGTTTGCCCTTAAGGAAGGAAACGCTTTTCTACACAGCTGCTGAAGCAGACAATATGGAGTCTGCTTTCCACTGCGGTCTGTAACGCTGAATGAAAATGTGAGAAACACACACACACACAATCACAGAGTCTGAGATGTGTTCACAGCTGCAGAAATAGACACAGCACCAGTGCATCACGTGACGCCTCCGTCTATCCGAGAGGATTTTTATGAAGTGAATGCGTTTGTTTTCAGGTTTTATTGCTGAAGTATTTTGGTATCAATAAATACCACTTGCATGCAAGAGATAAGACCTCAAGCTGGAAGGAAAAGATCATTTTATTGCTCTTCCTCTCTGTCTGCCCATTCATGCTATACTTCTTTCTGCATCAGTGGATCTGATGTTTTGACCTTTGAAGGAGGGAGAGAGCGAGAGGAAGACGTGGGCCGGCGTGTGTTTTTGATCAATGTCTCGATAGAATGGTTGAAATTGTTGGCGCACAGATCAGATGTGTTTGGAGAGGGACGCGTGCGGGACAGTGTGTGTGTGTGTGTGTGTGTGTGTGTGTGTCTCTGCAAAGGGGAGGCGACTGCAGTAGTCTGCATCGCTGCACTTCCCCTCGTGGCCTGAGGGGGCTCCACTGCACCAGACACAGACCTGAGAGCGGCTGCCAGGCTTTTAGAGATGGGGAAGAGATCAGGAACTGTGCTGGTGGGATGCAAAATTCAAAACAAAATCATGCAAAACTCTCTTTATCGCTTTTCTATTCTTATTTTAAGGACTTCTGCTTTTTTGTCCTTCATTTATGGTTTCGACAAAGGAAAACATCTTAAACCAGCCTGGCTTGTTAGTCTCGGTCTGGCTCATCTTTTGGATAGTTTTGGACAATTTTTAGCTGGTCAGGCCTGGGACACCAACTAAAACCAGCTAAGACCAGCTGCTTTGAAGGGATAGTCCACTCAAACATTAATATTCTTTAATAATTTACTCACTCATGTCATTCCAAACCTGTATTACTGCTTTTTTTTGTTGAATTTTAAAGAATATAGGTTGGTAATCAGTTTCAGTACTTATTGTTTTCCATTGTATGGACAAAAACAATAGAAGTCAATGGAAACTGAAACTGTTTGGTAACCAACATTCTTAAAAATATCTTATCAAATTCATACAGGTTTATAAAAACATGTATTTAGATTTTTGTGTGTAACACTATCCATTTAAGCCATTTACTTTTCAGCATACTACCATTTTTCCTGAATTCTGCCATGTCTGTAATATTTTTTAAGGCTTAGGTTAAATCTTTTTTGTTTTAAGTTAAATAATTCAATTCATTTTGATTAAAATACCTTTGTGTTAATTAACTGTGTAAAACCTGTAAATGTATAAAAATATATAAACTTTATTTTTAATTTAATAATTTTTTTTAAATAATTTTAAGCAACATTTCACTTTAGGTTATGTACTAAAATAACTAAAACATAAAATCTGTATAGCCATTATTATGAATCTAAAATGAAACCATACAAACACATTAAAAAATGGTAAAATAAAAAAACACAAATATTATACTATAAATTGACTGAAACCTTAACCAATATTAGAATGGAAACAGAAAATATTGAAATAAAAGTATATTTGTGATACTAAAATAACACTCATTCTGATTATTTTGACTATTTAGTAATACATTTTTTTTGTCATATTACTCTTTCCACTGCTTTATAAAAGCCATTCAAAGCTGTGTTAAAATTTTTTTAAACAGACAGAAAACAATACATTTTTACAGTTTTGAGGGGAGTAAAATATTGTGTATTATCGATCAAAAGTTTGGTGTGTGTAAGTACTACTAAAGTGGAGGCATTTTGAGAAAACAGGCAAAATATGTATTGTAATTGAAATCTATTGATACAAATAGATAAAGTGCTATAAAAGAAACACTTAACAGTGTCTTTTGGATGATTTCTTTCCACTAGTCTGAAAAAATACTTTATGAAAAACCAAAAAGCCCTCAATCTCAAATTTGACAGGTGCATGAAAAAACTCCCCTTAAATTGCGGACGCATTTTAAATAAAAGAAAAAACAAACAAACAAAAAAACACAGGAACTTATAAATAAAGAACATTGCAAGCGGGTTATATGAGCAGGGGTGTGACGAGATCTCATGGCACGATGTGTCTCACGAGAAAGATATCCTTGCAATAGTGGTATTATGCGGTGCAACAAATTTCAGACAGACATGCTGTCACAAACTCCTAATGGTTTTTAATAGTCATTTTATCACGTCCAGTGTAGGCAGAATTATTAGGGCCGGGGTGTACTTCACTTTCCCCGTTACGCTCCGTCTCATGTACAGCCGAATCCACACAGTTTTCAAATTATACTCATATAATCATGGATTAGTGCAGACGGACGAGCTCGACATATGCGCAATGCCATCTACTTGAGTGGCACTCTTTGGCATTCTTCTCGCGCATACACTGTTGAACACGGAATTGAAAAATTGGCTGTCCGTGAGCCCTCCTGATGACGAAAATGACGAACTATACTGTGGTGTTTGCTGTGGACAAGTTTGTTTTGGTATTCGGCCCGACCTAAAGGGATATTTGTGTTATTTGTTTTGATTTATTAATGCTGTTTATACTTTTTGTGTAATAACTTAGCAGTGTTCACATGTTTATTACTGCATGTAATTCATTAAAATAGTTTAACTGCAAAAAGTTGACTACAAAATGCATCTACATTTTTGTTTATATATTTTATCATTGAGGATTTATTTTAAAAAGTCTTAAAATCTCGTCTCGTTCTCGTGAACCCAGTGTCTCGTCTCATCTCGTGGGATAAGTGTCTCATCACACCCCTAGTCAGCAGTATTTGCAGCATACATGCCACGTTTCAAGGCCCGTTCACACCAAGCATGATGACTATAAAGATAACAATAAAAATCTAATTCTGAATATCATTCTCGGTCTTACAGAATAGCAGAGTCCAACTATAAGGATAAAGGCACAGAGAAACAATATCATTGGAATAATTTTCAGAATGATTTTTTGACAGCCAATCAGAATCCGTCCTGCTGTGAGGAGCTCGAGAACTCAGCAGACAAGTGAAGTTAAATCTAGATTAGTAAAAAAGATTAGTTAAAAGGCACAATATGTATTGGAAAAATCGTGTAAGGTACATGGGATCTAATGTCACATGTAACAATTCACTGAATGGTGTGTGTAAATGTGTAACAGGACATTGGTAACAGCACTTTTTAGTAAAAAAAAAGCATTACACTTTATATTAGCAATTTAATTACACAGCAGCGGCCATTAAGTGCACAGTTCCTGTGGAGTTACCATGCACCAACTCCAGATCTAACTCCTCCCACATATCCCTAAACCAATCCATACTATGTACCAATGTGTACTTACACTGTAGTTACTTACATAGTAACTAGATGTGTATGTAGTAAGTACACAGGTATGAGAGACACTTAATATAAAGTGGGACCGACTCATCCCTGGTCATTGTCGCATATCAATGATGTCATATCCACATATCCTCAGTTTACGCTTGTCTAAATTAAGGCAACACATGAACACAATTGCTGCTGTGCAATGTTTTTGTGTTTTTTGCTATGCATTTTTTGTGTTGCACATTATAACCAATGCCACACGAGTCCGTTAAACGTATGATTGCAATAACCAATCAGAGGCTTTCAGATGAGTTTTTTTATTCACTGCACGCACTCTCTGACTGAATTAAGCTCTTACAAATTCTCTCATCATAAACAACAAAGTACAGATGTACATATGATTTAAGATATTCATTCATAAAATCATAATAGACAGCTTTAATGATTATAAGGATGTTATTTGCGCACATTCTCTGTATAATTTATTCTGAATAACTACAGGTAATACGTTCTCCATAGCTTCACGTTTGTTATTGTTTTGAAAATGCGAGCTCTAGTGATGAAAAATTACATATTGTGCCTATAAAGGCTGTTATTTCACTTACTATTTTACTATTTAAAAAAAAATGGTACATAGTTAGCTACATAGTATTAAACTTAATTCTGCATCTGCCACACCCCCCTCTCCCACTGGCCAGAAACTCAGCTCTGCCCACAAACTCTCTTCATTGGATAAATCAGTGTTGCTGTGTAGGACTGGCTGTGATGCTTAAATAAACCGAGCAAAAGCAGTGCAAAGTCACAGTGTTTTTCAACCTATTAATGTTTCCCTAATAATTGTCTTTGTTTATTAGGCCGGAGATGTTTTAACATCAAAATCACATGTAAAGCTTCAGGTTTTAAGCTATTTCTCATGATAAAATCACTGTAACGCATGACGTCTGGATTGATTTCATTTTCACAGTCTCCTGCTTTATCCATTTCATTTGCTTGTGTCCCTCTTTTCCAGCCCCTCTTCCCATCTCTTGCTCTCTTTCATGAACAGGCTTTCCATTTTTTTGCCAAGTACAGGAACGTAAGTCACTCACTCTCTCCAGACTCTCTCTCTCTCTCTCGTCCCCTCCCCCTCTCTCCTCTGATCTGTTCTTCTCTCTCTCTCTCTCTCTCTCTCTCTCTCTCTCTCTCTCTCTCTCTCTCTTCCTTCCTCTCCCTCTTGCTGCAGTGTTACTGCTAATGTATATTAGCATCACTGCAGTCCTCCACTGCTCACCCCTCTCGTTCTCTCCTTCTTTACCCTCTCTCACTTTCTCTCCTTCGGCTTCCATTTCCTGTTCAGCGCTAACAGCATTTTTACTTCTCAGTGTGTTGTCTTGTTTTGCGCAGGTTTTGTGTGACATGTGTTCACACACACACATATGCGGGGTAATTATACCTCGTCTCCCTCAGCTAGCGTGTCAGGATATCTCACGCTGCTCACATGCTCTCTCTAAACCCTGTTTTTCTTGCCTCTCTGCTCTTTTTCTGGTTATCTTTCTCACCTTCTTTTTGTGACCCCCTCCCCTTCCAAAATATATAAATAAATAAATGCAGTAAAACGTCACCACTGCTGCTGAGCTCAGTTCTGCTGCCTGCTTCACACACACACACACACACACACAGTTAAATATTAATCCTCTCAGTTCTTCTTTTTATTGATTCATGCACATATAGTTCTCAACATTTCTTTATTATTTTTTTAATATTATTCTAATTTTATATTATAATAAATTTTTATTCGAAATATTCACTCCAAATATTTGCAAAGAATTAACTAGTGAAAGATTAAATGAAATATGAAATTTAAAAGCAGAAAGACCATAATAGTGTTTTCTTCAGAATTCGTTGTTGTATTTACAACTTTGAAAAAGGACAGTGCATTATTGAGTCAGATTCAGATCAAAATCTAATTCATCTGATTTAAAAATACATTACTGCACATGACATTTTCTCAACCCATTAATCATTCAACATCATTTTTCTTATTGTTTGTTTAAGTTTCAGTGACCCTTTCTCCTCGGAGCGCTGCAGTGCTGCTGCTGATATCAGCTCAGTTCAAACTTCTGAGTCTGCGTTTATTCTTCTCTTCAACAAAAGCTCTTTACGTTACTCAAATATGCTTCCCCTCAACATTTATGGCAGCTTTCCTCCATCTGCACACTCACTTATCTCACTTTTTTAATTGTTTCCTTTCATAATCCCTCTTCTGGGACCATTTAAGTATCCCATTCTTTCAGTGCCCTCTGAGTCACATTTATGCACCTGAACAGTCTCACTGTTTTAGTAGTGCATTACATCTGAAAGCTCTGTGGCTATGCAAAAACATCAGTTTTATCCTGCTTTATGCTTCCTAGTACAATATTTTGTAGTTATAAGTGTGTAAGTTAGGAAATATGAATTTCAAAGTTGAAAATAAAATAAAAGATTACTGAAGTGAAAACTTTTTCTACTTTCAGATTTCGAGTATAATGCCTCACTTGCCATTTGTTTGTAACTGCGAAATTTACTAACAATTCTTGAGTAAAAAGTAGTTTCTACACATTGTTTATATAACCAGCACAACTAACCTAAAAACTGGTTTCCATCGCAGTCTTTGCACAGTTGCTTGAAGAAGTCAATAAAGTCTTACCTTCAGTATTTCCATCGTCTTTCTTGACTTTCATTCTATCCTCCGCTGTCTAAAAGCAGTTCTGAAAGAGTTGACTAACTTTCTTCCAGCTGCCTAACAAAGAATTGGAATGGAAAGAAAGAAAAGTGACAGGAAATGCAGCTGGCAAAAAGTGTAAAATGGATAAAAGAGTGATGGAAGAGGAATAAAGTGCTTGTGAAATGAAATAAAGAGGGAATCTGCTGAAAGGAGGTGATGTACAGTAGTAGAAAAAGAGACAAGTAAGTGATGCTGGGCTCCAGAGTCGTTCTCAGTGAATTGTGCTTCCTTAATGCGGTACTGGAGAAGGGAGGGGGGTGATGGAGGAAGGGAGGAGAAAAGGAAAGGGGGGACAAATGGAGATGGGATAGAAACAGAAAGAACGCCTAATACTTTAAAAGCAACTAAATCAGAAGCATTTCAGCCAGGGCTCTTCACTATGATAACACACAGAGGAGAGAGAGAGAGGGAGAAGAACTGAGCGGATGCACAAAGTCAGGTTTTTACTGCAGCAAAACTGCCCAGTTCTCTCTAAACCTCTCTCTCTCTCTCTCTCTTTCCCTCCTCCCCCTCTGCTCGGTGACGCTGGGCTACAGTGCTGTACTGCTGTGTGTGCATAATGAGCACCTTTCTATATCTCTGTCTCTCGTTCTCTCGCTCCATGCAGTGAAGCTCTTGACTTATTAGCTGCTTCATTTAAAGAGCTAGAGAGACGGAGGGAAAAAGAGACAGATAGAATTTTAATCAGTTGCATCTTGCAGTGGCATTGCTTCGGCCCAAAGGACATTTGAAAGCAATACGGCTGATTGAGAGACTGACAGATAATCTGTATTCGACATGCATGGACTATTGATGCTGTTACGTTTTATTTTACATTAAATGCATCTTAATTTTAATGTGCTGACTTCAAAATGTCCAAATGACCGGTTTAATTGATCTTTGAGGTTTTGAGAGATAGAAATAATGCATGATTGTTTGATTGCCAGTTATATAATGCTCACTTGCATTCTATTTAATCTAGCAGCTCTGCTTATTGTTTTTCTCTTATATTAGTCGCTTCTGCTTGCATTATTGTCATTTGCATTAGATAAAAGCATCGTCTAGACAAATAAACGTAAATCTTAACTTGTGTAAGAGACTATTGATCTCATGATCCTGTTGTTTACTGTGTCCTCTGTGTTCAAAATGACTTTTAATGCACAACACGGTTCCGTAACAGTGATTTGTGATATGCTTTGTTCATTTTAGAAATGAGTTGACACAAAATGCTCTTCCTGAATTCCTGCGGTGTGAGATGCCAGCTCTAAAACTATTTTAAACAGCCTTAATGTGCATATATGCAGCTTGCACATCCTCATAGTAATTCAGGGACTGCATGAAATAGTAATATTTGAAAGATAAAGGTGATTAAATTGAGGACAGGTACTGTACGTGACCTTCACTTTTGAACATAAAGCTTCTTGACTGCTTTTTAACTTCATCTGAGATTTGTTTTAGTGAAAGAAGCCTTTTTAGATGATGTTAGGTTATTCTAAAATAGTTCTTCTCTAGCATCACTCTTTATTGGAAGCTTTATCTTTAAGAGTGCATGATAACATGCATTGGAATTTTTAATGCTAATGTCCTAAAGGACCGCGCACACGTCATGCGTCAATCACCTGCACACATGAAGCAACTTTCACATGGCAACCATCATGTCACTGCAGTATTTTTGGCATATCAATAGCGGGACCCCCGTATGATGTGCAAGATCCCCTCCATTTTTACCTTTACTAAACATGTCCCCTCTTTCTCTCCCCTCCCTCCTGTCCCCCCGCAGATCGCTCCTGTCTCCTCCCCTCTCCGGTTCTTCTCCTCCTCACCCTCCCCTATGCTCAGTTCGGTGTGTGTCTCCTCATTCAAAGGGCGCAAGGGTGGGAACAAGTCGTCCAACAAAGCATGTTACAGCGCCGACATGACTTGCCCGTCGGAAAACGAGAAAATCGTCATCAACTGCGGCGGCGTGAGGCACGAGACGTACCGGAGCACCCTGAAGACGCTGCCCGGGACGCGTCTGTCGTGGCTCACTGAGCCGGACGCCTTCAGCAACTTCGACTACGACCCGAAGTCTGACGAGTTCTTCTTCGACCGGCACCCGTCCGTCTTCTCGTTCATCCTCAACTACTACCGGACGGGCAAGTTGCACTGCCCCAACGACGTGTGCGGCCCGCTGTTCGAGGAGGAGCTCGCTTTCTGGGGCATCGACGAGACCGACGTGGAGGCGTGCTGCTGGATGAACTACCGGCAGCACCGGGACGCGGAGGAGGCGCTGGACAGCTTCGAGACGCCCGAGCCGGTGGTACCGGACGACGACCCGGCGCTCGCGGGGGACGGAGACCTGAAGCGGCTCTGCCTGCAGGAGGACAACAGGAAAGTGGGCTGGTGGCGCGTGTGGCGACCCTGGATCTGGGCGCTCTTCGAGGATCCATATTCGTCCAAATACGCGCGGGTGAGTGTTCAGCACCTCTTTACGCGTGGACAGCTCCGGTAGCTTACTTTAAACAGGTGGCGGTGGGCTGAGATGCATCAAGATTTGAGAGCCTTATTCTTCAGAGTACAGTTCGCATGGACTAGTTTGGCTGGTAACAGAAAGGTTTTAGCTTCAAACCCCTGATGCCCTTGAGTTTAGAGCGTCCTGATTTAGAAAATATAAGCACTTTTCCGTAGCACGCACTGAGCTTATAGCAAACGTTCTCTCAAGTTACGAACGTTCTTTCAAAGTTTACTAGTTTTTAGTAACATTCTCAAAACGTTAGCTGAAAATGTATATATCATTCAGTGAACACTTTTTCTTTTAAGTATTTAAATGTTTATCTGTAACTGGATTCGAAACAATTAAGAATATTTAAAAGTAACATTCCTGTATTTTTGAAAAGTGCTGAAATGGAATGTTATTGCGTTTATTAAAAACATTAAAACTGGACAATTTACATCAGAGACATGCTTTCATAACTTAATGTGAATGTTATCAACACAGTACATACTTTTGTTATCTGGGTTAACATTAGAAGGTGATGTAGCCTCGTAGTAAAATATCTGAGTAGGAATCTGAAAGGTTTTGCGTTTAAATCCCAGATTTTGCCATATAGCTTTAATGTATTGATGTACTGACAAATCCGTAGTATATACAGTACACGTGTTAAACCACTGAGCTAACTGGTATAGTTTCCCAGCTACCAAGATTCTGATAAGATTCTTACCAGATACAGTATGAACAAACAAGACATGACCAAACCAAAAAGAAAACACTTTTCTTTTTTTTACGGCATTCCTAAAACATTAGCACAAAAACAATTTTTCACATGTTTTCAGATGTTCATATAACATTTTTAAGCATGTTTCAGAGAACATTCAAAAGGAACATTCACATTCAAACAACATTCATAAATAATGTCTTGTTTGGAAAGGATGAACTTGAAAGATTAACAGTGCAAACACTGCAAGCATTGATCAAATATAATTTTGTCCTTGAATAAGACATCAAACCTCAGGTAATGAGTGCACTGTAAGTAACTTGGCGGAAGCATTAACTAAATGAGTAATTAGTAAATCTGAGCGCTCTTATTCCTTCACGAGTGGTGCTGAAAACTTGAAAACAACTGAATTCAAAGCACAGCTTCTTGGTTTGTACCTCATTTAACTCAATATGATGCTAGTTAGTTGGATGCAAGATAAAAGTTACCTGCTCGAAACTTAAGAAGGGTTGTTCTGTTGTGCAATAGGCGAGTGTGAGTGACTCTGTAGTTTATACTGCTGTATTCAGTCTAGTGTCTGGGCTGGTTGAACCATCACTGTGCCCTTGAGAAAAGATGTGTCATTTAATAGACGATTTGGAGAAAAGCATCTGATCAATGATTAACGAGTAAGTAATTGTGCTTGGGAGTAGATGAAGAACTGTGCTAATAATTGAAAGTTGTGAGATTGTGAGCTGCCCTCAATAAAGACGTTTAACCTAAGGTTGCACGTTACTTTAGATGAGCTATTAGTGCATTAATGTGTGTTTGCAGTCTGTTTGGCATGATTAAGTTGCATGATTTCAGTAGTTGACCCAGTTCAAGCTGGTTAAATGAGCTTTTGAAGGTTTTGCAGTTATCAGCCTGTCAAAATGAAATCAGCGTGCCAGTGGATATTCCCCCAGAATCACACCACCATCAGACAAACAGCAGCCTCGTATTTATGCGTGTAATTGCATGTTATCGTGCACCATTACGCACGAGCCCTCTCTTAGATCCATCTGCACGCTCTTTGTTTCAGCTGTTTCAAAGTGTTGCACCTTACAGTAGCAGCCACAAAAAACAAAACGTTACTGCATTTATAGCTCATAAACCCGCTTTTATCTTTTGTGCTTTTAATGCTCGACACAGCAAACACAGACGCTTGTTTCTAATTCACATCTTTGGTCATTTTCATGCAGGCTCGAGGGTTTTTTTAGAGCTAATAACGGATGCTTGCTTTCAATTTGATGCGATTATAAGCGCTGATACGGGAGCTGCTGCAGAGACAGGGTGCGTTTGATTGATAATGCATGAATATGATAGACTATCACTCATATTTCTGCCTAGAGACATAGTAAAATATTTGAAAACAAATGCCTTGGTGTGTCCATACACTATATCAGATTCTGCTGAGGAAGTCACTTGAGGTTGGGTTACAGGAATGTCTTTGTACTGTATATATAGAATCTATGTCCATTTATCCATGTTGACTCACATGAAAGTTGGTTTATTAGCATATTAGCTGATTATTTAATGCTGTTGAGTGTCTTTCATGTGTTTTAAATGAAATTGAGATGCGTGGCTGTCTAATTTAACATCTTGTGTCATAGAGGAGCTGTCGTCTTTCTATTTGAAAGCAGATATAATGACCTTACTGTGGAAATTTTGAGAAAAGAGCTTTAAAGCAGTGTCTGTATATACATACATGCGCAGTCTGCTGTGTGTTTGTACACTTGCAGATGGATTTAGACATGGCTTATACCTGGGGAATGCATCTCTATTGTCCAAATGTCACTGGCAGGTCAATATTTGCCACAGTTCATTTAGCGTGTTGTCAGCCGCCGGGGTTTACTGTATAGTTGTTGCCGTGTACATGTGAGCATTAACATGCATGTAGTCACATACAGTAAACACAACCAATTAGTGGTCAAACAGAGGGCTTTTTAATGTCCAGTGGTTGACTGATGGAGATATACTGGAATGCAGCTGAATTATAAGATGCTCAATTTAAATGACTTTATATTGAGGTTACTCATAAAAAAACCTTCTTTTTTTTCAAAGAGTACTTTTTTTGTTTTAAATCAATTAATACTTTTGTTGATCAAGATGCATTAAATTGATCAAATGAAAGTAAAGACTTTTTTAATGTTAAAAATACGTATTTTTTCATGTAACTGCTGTTTTATTAGTTCTGAAAATTAGGGTTTACACAAAAATGTGAAGCAGGACAGCTGTTTTCAACATTGATCATTTTAAGAAATGTTTTTTGAGCAGCAAATTAGAATTTTAAAATGATTTCTTAAGGATCTCATGACTCTGAAGACTGGAGTTATAATGCAGAAAATTATCATCAAAATCTTTAAGCAAAGGAATAATGTAACGTGGGTCCAGACGAAGGAGAACGAGGGAGTAAAAAAAATAAAATAAAAGACTTTATATAATAATCACAAAATAAACGTGGAGCAGTATCCATAAAATATTACAGAGCATACACATGAAAGACGTTACATTCAACAATGATCGACAAGACTGAACTCAAAAGACAAGACTTAAGTACACAGACACTGATTACGAGACACGGTACAGCTGGGGAG
>JAUCNO010000548.1:1673311-1695276 GCA_032353835.1 Enteromius viviparus | reverse complement strand
ATATATATGTAAAATGTATTTAAAACAAATTGTTCCATAGAATTGAATACAACAATTAACTCAATATTTACCAAAATTCATAAAACAATCGTAGTGCTAAAATATCCACTAAATTATTTCAGTTTAATAACAGCACATAAGATATTGAATTTAAATAATCAATTTTACACTTTTTCAACCTTACTCATAAAAACAAGAAGAACGCATTTCCAAGTAAATCGAAATCGCTGATAAATTAATTCCTGCTTCAATTATGCTGCTTTAATTTAAACAAACGCACCAATTTAATGATTTTGCCTGTGATTCACACAGAAATTCATTCTGCTTGTGTTTCACGACTAATGCTTATTTATTTGACCATATTCATGCTAAATTCTCTAGAATATATATATATATATATACAGTATATAAAAATATAATGCAAACGCGGTTTCTCCGAAAGCATGTTAGACTGTGCTGTGTTTCTCTCCGGTCACGCATTAGCACACGACAGCGCTCCGTAACCTACAGTAACACTTCACTGATCTCAGATCTAGCAGGACTAGAGAAGACAAAGAGGCACGCTTGTAAAGAAGGACGGACCGAGGAAGGCAGAGGTGAACGGAAGGATATTTCTGGCGTGATTTAAAGCCGCTTGCCGTAGATTCGCGGCGCGGGTGAAGTGTGAAACATTTATGAGCCGAGCGATAATCTGCATGTTCACACCAACAGCAGTCCAACACACATGAAGCTTGAGCACACACACACACACACACACACGCTCGTGTGCAACACTGCTGCAATACTGCTCTCCGGCAGCCCGAGCTGTGCACTCGAGCAGGAGATGAGCCAGAGAGGGTCAGAGGAATAAGAGAGAGATTGAAGGAGATGGACATTTGAGAGGGGGAGTGGCTGGAAATGAGAGGATGGGGGTAGAGCAATGCTTTATGGATTCATTTTAACATCTTCAATTATGACTAAAGGCACCGGATGCCTTCCTCCTGCATTTCTGAATATTGATTGATCGTTTATCGATCGCTCGGGTCTTTCTGTGTGTCTCTCTGTAGGCATCCTATCGAGACACACACACACACACACACACACTGTTCGGTGGCATGTGACTCTTCTGAAGGTTATTGAGAACGAATCCTCTAATGCATGCATCATAAATGACCACACAGAGATCAATACTAATCTCATAAACATTTACATTGAATCTTTTTAATCGTTTTCTCATTCCACTTTTAGGAAGGTGGCTTCGGTGTAATAGCTTACAGATTACAAGTTACTCTATGTAAAATGTAATAAGTAGTGTAACTATTTCAATTAGTTCATAACTGATTTGATCACTCATTTCTAATGTTTTAAACTGTTAACCTTACAGCAGTTCTCAACACTGATTACTCTCAGACTTCCTTGCATCTCTTGAATTAAGATAATAGTCATTTCATTTTAAAGCACAGTCACCCCAAAATCAAACTTTACTAGCTCTTGCTTTAAAATCCAGTAAGGTTAAATACAGATTTAAAAACAAAACCAGAATTGGTAAATATTAATACAAGAATATTTAGATGTAACCCCCTTTGTAAATGTTAAACACTTTTTTCTCAGTAACTATAACAGATTACAGTTAAATTTATTATGTAACTAAATTACGTAATACTGTTAAGGCCCCGATATACTTCAAACTAATTGCTTTCGCTGAACTTTTAAAGTCTCTCCGCAAGCGATCGTCCAGGTGCGGATATATATCTGTGGCAGCTCAGCTATATATATATAGATTTTGCTCCCTTGCCTGACCTCGGCTGAATGACAATCGAACCTGGGGAAAAAAATCTCGCCAAAAAAGGTAGAGTTTCAGAACACACCCACCGATTGCGTAAGCCACCTCGGACCAATTGTAGCTCAAAGGTGTTTAGGAGCTAAAACAAACTCCCCAAATATGCTTTGGTCAGCCGATTTGAACTTCCAAATTCCAACTTCGATTTCGATTCCATTTGAAGTAGATCGGGGCTTTAAGTTGTACCTAGCCACTCCCCAACACTGTCTTTATCTAATGTTCTTTCCAGTGTTCTGTGGTCATTTTTTTATTCTTTTCACATTGTACAAAGTACATTGTTTTGCTGAAATCTATTGAAGCCCTTTCCGTCAAAGTATCAATAAAGTAAAAAATTTGCGACTTTTTATATCTTTGAATTTAGAGAAAAAAGTCAGAGTTCTGAAATAGAATCAATAAAATAGAATCAAATACTTTTTTCTCATAGTTCACTTTTTTCTCAGAATTGTGAGTTTTTATCTTGCAATTCTCAGAATCTCAGAATTGTGTGGGGAAAAGTTTAAATTATGGACTTCCATATAAAGCACAGAACATAAGTTACATTTTTAAAAAAGGGAGACTTAAAGGGATAGTTAACCAAAAAAATAAATGAATAAATCCATCATTTACTCTGCCTCGTGTTATTGCAGACTTTCCCTCTTAATTCCATTCAAATGAATGTAATAACTTACTCAGAATTTAAACACAAACACACAAATAAATGAATTAATAATAACACTATTTTACACTTTTTTTCGACTGCTTTGGTCAGAAAAATTGAGAACAAAATTTATTTTAGTAAATCACTGATAAATGCATTCCTACATGAATTATGCCGTAAATAATAATTAAATGCTTCAATTTCAACTAATAGATGTCTAGATTTCTGTGATCATTGGTATCCCTTCTTTGAGAGGTCTTTGTGTTATTGAAAGCACGGTGGATTGGCTACATACACTGATCCCAAAAGGTTTTTGGACACTTAAAGCAATAGTTCACTCAATAAATGTAACCTCCATCATTTATTCACCTTCATGTCATTTCAAACCTTTATGACTTCCTTTCTTCTGCAGAGTAAATCATATTGGCAGTGGAATCCGATGTTATTCGACTTTCCTGGTATGGCCATTTGTGGGTGAAATATCCCTTTAAGACACAGTTACTTGTGTGAATGCTATTGCATTAGATAAAACACCAGTGGATGAAGGAAATTGGCTTTAGTGAAGAGAAAAGCTTGTGCAGCAGATGCCATTTGCTCTGTTATTTTATTATCTGATGCACTGACATTCAGACGTTTTAAGTGTGGCTTAAACGTCCAAAAACCTTTTGGTTTCAGCTGTAATTTAGAGAGGGAGAACAGAGCAACATGCCCACAGCCCCGTGAATACAGATCTCAGGCAGCGTGTGTGAAAAAGGTACAAACAAATCATGTGCTGCTTGTGGCTTGATTTCAAGTGACATATTGCTTGGGAAGAAGCAGAGATTTGCAAAGTCTTACCAGGCACCTGTTTGTGATCTGTCTTCCATATATAGGAGACATTTCTGGCACTCTTACAAGTGCACTGTTTAAATCTCTACCAGATCGATATATGGATTACATAAACAGTAAATTATATAGTATTCATTAGTATTTTTATTTGTGTTTTTATTTTCAGTTCAGCTTGTTTTTCTTGTGCTTTTGTCATTTTTCAGTTTTGGTAGTGGTTTCTGCTTATTTATTCAGAAAACTTAGTTAATAAAATAAGTTATTTTGCCATAAAACATCTCTGATATTACAATCACTAATTCAATTTCAATCATAATTGAGCTAAATAGAATTAAATAATAAGTATATTGATAAATAAAAGTTTTGGTTGCCTTATATTTGTACTTTAAATTTTTAAATTTAAACTTGTAAATTTTTATGTTATTTTATGTTTATTGCTGTAGTAATTAAAAATAGATATTGTTTTAAACAAATTTTTTTTTTCCACTTCATTAATTAATTTACTTTTAGTTTAAGTGTTTTATGTGCTTTTATAAGTTTTGATGTTTATTTTTATATTTAGATAATTTTATTGATTATTTTTTTAAATGTATTTTAGTAGTTTTATTATATACAGCTTCAGAGTTATTTTGTTTGTTTGTTTGTTTTTTCAGTTTTAGTCTTAATACCCAAACTTTACTGTATTTATATTTTATTTCAGCTTCATTTCAAGGCTCATTTCCTTTATTTCAGTATTTTTTTGTAAAAGAAATAAACAGGAAAAGACAATAAAAGTTAGAATTCTCGTGTGATTTCATCAGAATTGCATTATTTATGACATCACTAGAGATGATTCTGTATGAGAACTGTATTCTTTCTGAGCATGATATCAGAATCAACTATCAATCCATTCAGCATTATAGTTAAATTATACCTTATTTTGTAAGATTTGTGCATGTTCAGGATGTAAAGAGGAACCGTTTTTGGTGTGACGTAAATCGACAGCTTGTTTTATCTTGCATACTGTCTATTTACAGCATGCATATGTTTGATATGTATTCAGCTCAGAAGTCTAATCTGGAGCGGTCTCACATATACACAGTATAAGTGGCGTTTGGCATTGAGTCTGTTTCTGGAACACCTCCTCCCGCCAGGCCGAGTGCATCCACAGGGTTCCCGAGTCCCATGCATAGCACTCCTGTTAAACAAACTGCTTTGGGCAGCTTTTGGTGACATTGGCACTTTAGTCCGGGACACTGTGTTTTGCCTGGAGAATGAAGAGATGTCTGAGCTCTGCTGACACATGCACACCTTCAACACAAACACACAAACACTGCCTGTCTGCTTTCTAGCATCAGTGTGCACATACTGTACTTATGTACAGCAGGGATTCTGCTGATTTACACTGAAAATAAAGTCTATGCTTATTTTTTTTGCCATATTTCTGTCTGTGTTAATTGCATGATAATCAATAATTGAGTTAGAGATAGATAGATATATAGATAGATAAATAATAAGATGCTCTTAACAATATATAATTTCATATTAATGTATAAATGTAATATATTATTATACTTATTAATATTGCAAATGGGCTTTAATTAGTCATTTTAGTTTTAATTTTAATTAATTTTTTTAATAGTATTTTTATATATTTCCTCATAGCTTTAATTAGTTATTAGTTTAATTATTGCAAATTTAGCATTTCAGCTTTTCTAAAAACAACAACATGCATGATTTTATGTATTTTTAAGTTGAAATTTTAATATTATATTAAGTTATTGTAGCTTGAAATAACTCAAAGTTTAAAATATATTTTTGTCTATAAAAATATATTTGGCATTACCTGTAAATTAAATGTTGAATAGAATTAAGTGTAAAGTGCATAAACATTAAAATCTTTGAATGAAACAGAGATGGATTTTTTCTTTCAGTGCAGTCAAACAATTAATCGTGATTAATCACATCCAAAATAAAAGTTTTTGTTTACATAATATATGTGTGCATACTGTTTTATTATGTACATGAACATACAAACATATATACATGTACATATGTAAGAAAACAAATTATGTTATATATTGAATATACGTCTATGTGATATAAAATGTAAGAATGGGTCGAAGACCTCAAGGTGTCTGCATCAAAAGAAATTCACAAAAGTGATTTTATGCATATAGAAAGCACATTGACCCATATACAAATAAATGTATATACATGTATGTGTGTGTATTTATATATACATAATGAATATACACATTACACATACATCTATTACATATACAAAAACATTTATTTTAGATGCAATTAATCAGTTGACAGCACATTTTTATTTATTAATTTCAATTTTAGTTGTAATAATTTTAGTATTTTCACTTCAACTTATTTCAGTTACCTGTCTCTGAGTTAGTTGTAGTTGCACAAACAGTGCTTCACACTCTGTTAAATCTGTCGTGGAGACTCTAGTGCCCTAAGAAGGCCAAATGCCATAACACAGAAACACTTAAACAGAGAAAAGTGCCTTCAAAGTTCATTTTGATTGATTTGATGTCAATTTCCAGACTCCATTTTCTCTGAATCTCCAGATAGTTGAGCCAAACTGTCACTGGACAGATCAGAGTCTAAAAGACCCATTTCCAGTCATAACTCGATTTGGACATAATGCATGGATTTGCAGTAAATCTCTGAGAGTCGCGTCCTACAGACCAATCACAGTTTGTTTGAATGAATGAATGAGGCATGAGGTTTGTTGTATAAGTGGCCATATGTTTGATGAGGCTTTATGTTGATTGTGTTCTGCTGATTCTGAAGCTGCCATGCGTGAACACATCTGCAGGAATTTGAGTCAAACTAGCAGACAAAATGCAAAATTGCACGTCAAATATGAATGTAGGCAATTTGAATGTTTTCCTGCTAAAGAAAAAGAAATGTTGAATGTTGGCCTTGTTTGAAAAGTTTGAAAAATTATTTATGAATTATGATTTTGTTAGAAACAGTGCTTCTTCATATTTCTGTGGAAAGCATGATAACATTTATTTTTAGGATGCTTTGATTTAAATTTTTTTACTCTCACTTTTAATCATTTGAATGCATCAAAATCCAACTGAACCCAAACTTTAGTGCCATAGATTTTATCATATTTAACTTTTGTGCATTGTAGTGTAAGAACACTTGATGCATTATGCCTGTTTTGAGTTTTGTCCAGTGCAGTAAAGTCCTCTTCTCCTCTGAATGAAATGATCTGGGGCCAGTTAAACAGTGTGTCACTGTGTTAAGACTGTCTTAAGAACTAGTTTGACCAACAGCCGTTGCCAAGAGTTAATCAGTCTGTTACTTTTCCCATACAAATAATACCAATCTACATCTTCATAACTGAATTAAAAAAGTTATGACCAGTCTTGAAAAAAAAAAAGGAATGACTAACTTTTTAAGACTAGTCTAAAGAATTTATGCGACCGGCACCGGATGGTGGTTCTCCAGCGAGGTCCAGAGGAGCTTCACCTCATGAGCTTAGAGACACTGGCGCCCTGATTCATCAATATTTTATTCACAGTACTGACATGGCTTGAAAGGCTGAGCAGATGAACAGGTCTTATGTGATGGCTTTGGAGTTGGCGTCTCCCAGGGGCCCTGCATTCGGGCTCCTGGTTGCTTAATTGACATAGACAAGTATACTGTCATGTCCCTCAGCTGATTTCCACAGCTGTCCTGCCACATTCCTCCTGATGTCCTCAAAGGGCACCACCATGATGAATCCTGGTCTGTGGGTTCGTTACCTCTCGTTTGATTTGTCTTCACACGTGTCTTCATCTACACTCCTGGTCAAAAGTTTGGAGCAATCTTGATTTTTATGTTTTTCAAAAAAGTACAGCCTTTATTTGACCAAAAATATGGTAAAAATATGAAATATTATTACCATTTCAAATACCTGTTTTCTATGTGAATATATTATTATTATGATACAATGTTAAATTTCCAGTAGTCTTCACTCTAATATGCTGCTCAAACATCAATGACAACTGGAGTAATTATGCAAATTCAGCTTTGCATCGCCATAATAAATTACATTTTATAAAAAATAAATTAGATATGTTAAATTGCAATAATATTAATCAATATTACTGTGTTTTTGAGAATGCAGGCTTGGTGAGTCTTCTTACAAGTATTTAAAAAGCCTAATTATTCTAGACTGTTGACTGATAGAGTATTGGAGAATCGCTCTCATGTGCTAGACTCTGATTGGCGCCACGGCTTTGATTTGACAGTTAGCATTTCGGTTTTCCCTGGCACAGGTGTGTGTGTATGTCGATGGGTCGATCTCTTCAGTTCCATGTCTGTTCCACAGGGAGCCTGAGCTCGGACCTACTGGGTAATTTCATCTCAGTGATAATTGGAACTTCCTGTGGCGATGAGATCATATCCTGCTGAGCCACATCAGAGCAGCAGCATCACAGCCTGGTGTCTGACTCAAACACTCACACACAGACGCTTGGTCTCCGTATGTGAGAATGATCCTTCAGTAATGTGATGGGGAGTATTGGGAATGTCTAACAGGATTTCCTGGTTTTATATGGATGGGATGTAGGAGGTTTGTTCTTGGCGTCTTTGTTTCCAATGAACACATAAACATAGTCGAGCTATAAAATTATGGCCATGATTTATTGTTCACTAACGCTTATCTAATCATTGACAGCAGTAATTCCATCCATCTCTGAGGATCTTTGTTTTATTCTTCGCCTTATTATTTTAACATGACAATCCATCTTTGTTTTTAGAAAGGTACCACAGTAATTGTAATTAGTAATTTAATACTTTGTATTCAGCAAGCATTAAAAGCAATAAAGACATCAATCATTTTGCAAAAAATTCCATTTTAAATAAATGCTGTTCTTTTGATCTTTTTTTATTCATTAAGGAATATATATATATATATATATCTTACATATATATATATATTTATATGTGTGTGTGTGTGTGTGTGATGTAGACTTCCGTTTAATAAACAGAGTAGTAACGGGTACAAGCAGAGTTCAAACAGGGGCAGACAGACACTATACAGGCAGAGAGTGACAATACCAGACACAGGAAGATCAGTGGCATCAAGCAGAGATCAGAGTCGGTAAATCCATGCAATGGTCGGGGAAACAGGCAGGAATCAGAAACGATGAAACAGTCCAGGTCAAAATCCAAATGAAACAATGATCCACTGACGTAAACGCTCGGAGTTGTTGGCAAGAACAAAATTTTGCACTGTATGAGTCTCGCCGTTCGCCTTAAAAAGGGGAAAAGCCCGCCAAAGTCCGAGGCGGATTTCCGCAAGTGTTCGGGATAAAGCGGTCCGGGTATGAACTATGTGTAATATTCGGGAGATGGTTCCCACTGATGGCGGTCGGACAGAGCCACAGAGGACCGCCTTACAACAGAGCTCGGAGTCGGGGTCTACCCCGGGGTCTGGGTGCTGGTCGTTCTGGGTGAGTACGATGGTAGATTTCAGTGAGAGAGGGGTCTAGGACGTCACGGGCATTGACTCAGGATCTTTACTCTGGTCCATAACCTTCCCAGTCAATGAGGTATTGGAAATTTTGACCCTGATGCCATGAGTCCAGGATTTCTCGGACCTGGTAAGTCTCCTCTCCGTCGATGATCGGAGGGTGTCCTTCCGGAGCATCAGCGGGCTTTAACAGAGAAGCATAGAAAGTGGGTGAGATTCTGTAGCTAGCTGGAAGTTCTAATCTGAAGGAACCTGGTGTGATTTGCCGAACAATTTTGAAAGGACCCACATACCTCAGGTTGAGTTTCTTGCATGACCGTTGGAGTCGGAGGTTCCGGGTGGAAATCCAGACCCACTGTCCCGTTTCGCAGGCCGGATTGGGACTCCTAACTGCTCGCTGTAGATGCACATGCGCTTGGTTCCAGGTGTCCTCACTTCGTTGAAGCCAGTGGTCTAGTGTGGGGAAGCTGGTAAGCTCTCCGGTCCAGGGAAACATGGGGGGTTGGAAGCCTAATACGCATTTAAAAGTCATACCTGTGGCGGGTTTCTGGAGGGAGTACTCGGCCCATAAGAGATATAGGCTCCAGTCTTGCTGATTGGCGTGGCAGTATGATCTGAGGAAACGGGTAAGTTCTTGGTTTAGCCTCTCCGCCTGACCATTGGACTGGGGATGATAGCTGGAAGTGAGGCTGACGTTTATATTAATTTGAGAACAGAATGCTTTCCCTGATGTGACCCGCCTGCCCGCAGTAGAGACACAGGTTATCACGAATGCATCGGTCCCTCTCCTCGTCGATCAGGTGGGTCCGTCCGATCTGCATGGGTTCTGGAGGGTGATAGGAAGGAGTGGATGGAAAAGCTCGAGTGGGAGGTAGTAAACGTCCACGATGTGAGCCCATCAGATTATCCACGTGTATAGCGAGTTCCATAAATTTTTCAAAGGATTTTCCTTCATCCTTACAGGCCTGTTCAGATGACAGACAGACAGACACAATACAGGCAGAGAGTGACAATACCAGACACGGGCAGAGTTCGGAGCGTTTTACGTATTTTTACTGTATTTTTTAACCAAATTAATGCAGGGTTTGTTAGCTTGAGTAGCTTCTGAATGGTACATGTACTGTACATGTTTTTGTTTTGTTAGGTTGTGCATTGTACTGCCCTTTACAGGCCAAAAAACTTTCAGGAAAGATAAAATATATACTGTCTGTTTGATTATCACTAGTTTAGTAACCCAAATCTTTAGTTTTGACATCATTTGTCTTTCCTGTGCCCTCTTGTCATTTTTTTGGTTTGTTTATTTATTTATTTTGACAATTTTTTTGCTGACTCAGGAGATTTGTCCCAAAATGTCTGTGTCTGGGAGACAGGACAAGGGCAACAACTAGACACACATACACACAAACTACACATTTGTTCTTTTACTGAGCCTTCAAATCTAATTTAGGCATGACCTTGGACAGGTGGAGAAGCTGTACACTACATATATATATATATATATATATATAGATAGTGTATATGTGTGTGTGTGTGTGTGCATAGCTTCTTTTGTGTGTTTAAATGTTCCCAATGGTCCTGCAGATCACTCTCTTTAGCGAAGGACAGCATGTGCGCATTTGTGTGTGTGTATGTAAAACCATCTGCTCCTTCAGGATAGATGCGATACAGTCCAGCATAGCCAATGCTGAATTCATCACTTTGACTTTCTGCTCAGAGCAGGAACACATAGATGTACGGTTATGGCAAGATTCCCAAGTTAACACTGTGACTTTGCCATCTCTCTTAAATTCAAAAGATTCAAATATATAAGCGTCACAACTGTTTTCACAACAAAGATAATAAGACATGTTTCTTGAGCAGCAAATCAGCATATTAAAATGATTTCTGAAGGATCATGTGACTCTAAAGACTGGAGTAATGATGCAGAAAATTCTGCTTTGATCACAGAAATAAATGACATCTTACAATATAGTCACATAGAAAGAGTATACAAATGTTACTGTATTTTTAAACAAATCTGTTCTGTATTTCTGCACACACATTTAATGCACATTTTAATAGCAAGTTAGTTTGTGTGTTATCAAGGGCTTGTGCTCGCTGCTCGTTTTTCTTACAAAGCAATATTTAGTCACAAAAGCTCTCAGTTAGATTGAGGACAAAGATAGAGCGAGATGAGAGCGGAGAGAGGAGAAAGAGCGAGCGATAGAGAGACTGCAAGTAAAAGAGGTGAGTGAATGAGACGGGAGCTCTGAAAAAGGGGGTGGGCGCTGTGTTGCAAGGACAAACGTACATGGCAACACCGCAGTGTTCTAGAGAATACAAAACAGGCAGAATGCTTAGATGGCCCGGCACGCAAGGCTACATGAGCTCTCTCGCTGGCACTGCGTTTGGGCATCATGTTTTACACACAACGTGTTTACTACAGTAAGGCTGTGAGAATAGCTGATGCACTACACTACAAGGTGCATTTGTTTGCATGCAATCATGTGAAGGAACTTCTAATGTACCAATGCATGTGTTGCATGCTGCTGTCTGTCATTCTAAATTCATGCATTCATGCTGTCTTAAACACACACTCTGTCCCCCTACGACCTTCAGTATCCCGCAGTGTCCTGCGTTACATCAAATGACCAATCACTCTCTCTCTCCATCTCTTTCAGGTGTCTCTCCTCATGTTTTGGGTTGTTCCCATGTGATATATTTCCTTTTTTGCTGATGCATGAGTGTGTGTGTGCACTTCAAAAGCATCTATTCAGAGTCTATATGCATCTATTGAAGCATATAAATCTTTTTTTCTGAATTTCATGCATGCATTTTTATGCATGTGCTAATTATTATTCAGTTGAAGTGGTTAATTAAGCAAATAAGCCACATTAGATTGTGTTATGGTGATTTCAGTTTATTTTGTGTTAGTATGTGTTTTAGGCATTGCATTACATGATAGAACGAATCTTTAAGTGGCTTTTACTAAACAGCACAAAAGTGAAATATCACAAAAGACACATATTAAAAAAGACACTGCTGTTCAATAAATTGTGAGCTTTATTATTTTGTATTATTTAATAATAATGTGGTTTAAAATTCTATATCATATTTCTTTTTTAAAAAACTTAAATTAAATTTATATATATATATACAGTATATATATATAAGCATATAAAATTAATTAATGTTACTTTAGCATTAATTTAAATTATACATTTATTTACATTCTTTGAATGTGACTCATCTAATCATAATTTAAAGTCTGAACTATATGTTTGATCATTTACCTTTTCCTATTCTCTATTGTTTTTAATATAAAACCATACAACAGCTACATGATAAAAGACATTGATGTTCAATAAAAAGTCAATCTTATTTTTATTAATAGTAATGAAAAATCAAAAAGTCATAAAAAATAGACAATGGGAAAAAATTATATTAATTAATTATATAATAAGCATATAAAAATGAATGAATATAAAAAATTGGCAAAAAATAGTGTTTTACAGTTGACAATTGTAGTAACTACAGTTCATTTAGATTGTAAATTTATCAGCATTTTACATCTAATTATATTAAAAAAAAAAATTGTTAAGTATATTACATTTTAAACAAAAAAAAAAAACTATTAAACATGAATATTACCAATTGCTTGTTCTAATGCTACAGCTTATGCATTCATTTAAATGGTATCTTTATCAGCATTTAGTACGGCTCATGAGTGTGAACTATTGAAATAATATTCTGTAGTATTTCCTGAACTGAACAGGAAAGGGCTCTTTAAAATGTGTGAGAAGGTACTTTTGTAGGCGGGAATGATCTGCCCCAGAAGTCTTGAGGGAGTGTGTTTGGATCATAATCCCTGCAGGTTCTGATGTACTGTTACACTCTGCTCTTGTTCAGATGCATACTGCACAGTACACACTGTATACTACTGTATATAAAACAATATTCATTGATAGTTTTTCAGCTTTTTTTATTATTTAACAAGTGGCATCCAGTCTCCAAGTGCATTTCCAATTTTGTGTTAAGATTTTGGAAAACTTGACGGGATGGTTCACATAAAACTGAATAGATCCAGAACAGTTTCAGAGTTTTTGTTTTTTACACTGAAAGTTAGTGGGGTCTAATGTTATTTGGTTCCTGTTTGTTTTTGCTTTTTTTTTTTAATAACTTCTATCTTTAGAAGAAAGAAAGTCGGTTACACTTTTTTCTCATTAATTAGTCTCCTAGTCTAATGACTCTACTTTACATATAGTTGCAAAGTTACTTACTGTTAGTAGAATATCTAAAGTGGACTATCGAAATAAATTGTTACCAGAAAGTCATATGGGTTTAGAATTACATGAAGGTGAGGAAATTGACAGGATTTTCATTTTTGGGTGAACTGTTCCTTCAATTTGGCAGTGTGATGAAAAAATGAGTCGAGGTGCCATGGCTGATACATTAACTCACCATTCATCACACTGCAAATGGAACAGAATGCATTGTGGGATAGTGTACCCTGCATAGTGTGCTCTGATGCATTTTGGCAACAGTAGTACTTTTCTGATGCTCCTTTAAAGATAGGATTCTCAAACTGTCATTTGCAACCTGCTGGATCTACATTATCCCTTACTATACGGTGGTACATGCACTTTTACAAGCTGTTTGGACTGAGATGTGTGTTGGGAGTGTGTGTACACAACCACCCTACAATGATCCACAGGTAGTTTTCTTTAGTTTTAATAAAATAAAAAGTTGCCCCTTCTGAAATCAAGCCATTCTCAAATGCATGGAGGTGTGACGTCACACCGACAGAGGCCACTCCCACAATAGTTGATTGACAGCAGCGTGTCACACAGACTGAACTGGTGTCTTCCCTCAGACCCGCCCTGAGTGAGCCGTCATAAGACCGAGACGCAGAGACAAGCAAGACTCCTAAGAGATTGAGGTGTTTTGTTACAGAAGCAGTGAGTATTATGTCTTTAAATGAATCTTTGCAAATCTCCTTTCCTAATAATGTGCTAATTAACATGTTTCACTATGAATACGGCTAAAAAAATATCCTCTGAGAGTGCCTCAGAAAAGAGCATTCACTGGAAAAAGCTCAAGTCAAGTAGATGTCAATAAACAAGCTCTTTTATGGTTACATTTATTAATTCTTCCAGATGGTGATACTGTAACACTGAACTTTACACCAATTCCACATCCAGCTGCCTTTATAGAAACAGATGGTAGTGATGGTTTGACTTCCTACTGAATGCATTAATATCTTTCTAGCACACATCCTCTGTAATTGCCAATTCATTCTAAGATTAAATTAGTTTCATCTGCTCTAAGACATAGTGAGATGCCAGAAAGAACAACAGAATAGTTTGCCCAAAACTGAAATTTGCTGAAAATGTACTCAACCCCAGGCCATCAAATACTAAGATTTCTTTTTTTCTTCATTGGAACATTTGGAGAAATGTAGCATCACATCACTTGCTTACAAGGATCCTCTGCAGTGAATGGGTTCCGTCAGATTAAGAGCCCAAATAGATGATTAAAATATAATTCAGAATTATGCTTTCCCCAGTAAAAAAGTACATAGGTTGTCCATATTAAAACTGTTTTTGCTTGTAAACAGTGCTTGCATATTTCTATCCTGATTCACTGAAAAAAGCAATATCATGGATAGAGGACTTGTATATAAAAAAAAATCGAAATAACTTGATTTTTTTATAATAAAAACATGCAGCTTTTGGCTTTACTTTACTAAATTGTGTTTTTATCAACTCTCAATCTGACGGCACCCATTCACTGCAGAGGACCTATTGATGAGCAAGTAAAGTAATGCTACTTTATTTTTTTAAAATCTTAATTATTCTGCCTCCTGAGAGACCTTGATTTAGCCTAACTTTAAAGCAGGACTGCATTTAGTGTATACTCAATTGAGTCCATTGAGAAATTGTGCTAAACATGTTCTACACTTATTAAGAGTTTTGTGACGTTATCTTACCATCACGCTAACATCAGACTATTATTCAATTTTGTGGTGACTCCAAAAAGAATTGTTAAGAGGAAGCGTAATCAAAATGAGAGCGATTCCGGAGGATTCCCATCTTTGATGTTAATGCCGAGCATATTACGACAGACTGTGTCTTTTGAGGTTTTCCGCTCGACTGTTCTATGATTAAATTCTCCGGAGCTGCTTGTTAGTGAATGCTGTTTTAAGACAATGTTATTTTACTGCTGGATCAAACAGTTTGTGATTCTATTGCTAGATGAAAGACTGAATCCATCTCTTTACACTCTGAAAAAACAGAACATGCTGTCCTGGATACAGGCTGTGTTTGTGTTAGTGTCGGTGCTCACTGCCGATCTGATTATAGTGTAGTTTTCCTTGTTTTAATCCCTCAAGTACCGTCATAGGAAGTGAAGAGAGAGATGGAGTTAGATGCTCTCAGATAAACCAAACAAAAACACGTTTCACCTATAGCTTAAAGGCATCTAAGGGAGACCAGATAATAGGAAAACTAATAGACTAAAAACAAAGCAAACAGAGAAGAGTGAGAGATGAGAGAAGCATGGTATGGGAGTGCAGCAGAAAAAAGC
This sequence comes from Enteromius viviparus, assembly GCA_032353835.1. Taxonomy (NCBI): domain Eukaryota; kingdom Metazoa; phylum Chordata; class Actinopteri; order Cypriniformes; family Cyprinidae; genus Enteromius; species Enteromius viviparus. The sequence goes on along the minus strand of JAUCNO010000548.1, from coordinate 1,679,961 downwards.
CATTATGGGTCCCTATTGACTTGTTTAAAAATGAAAACTAAGGTAGATGGGGGCCTGGTCTACAGAGAGGTTGATTCTGCCTTACAGGGATAGTTTAATTTCTTTGTTCTGCTGAACACGAATAAGATATTTTGAACTAATCAATTGATATACCATATATCCATATACTGTGGAAATCAATAGGAACCATCAACTGTTTGGCTACACATGTTCTTTTAAGAAGTAGGAAACTAATTTTGGAACAACGTAAATCCCTTTAATTAAGTTTCCAACCGCAGCAATCCCAGAAACCATTGCATTTCTATCACATCAGCTTCTGTCAAATGGCATTAAAATATAATGACTGCAATTAAAAGGCATGCATTTAGTTTTTTACATTGACTGTTCTATACTTATACCAACACAAAGATATATAAACAATTAATGAAGAAACTGATCATTAATGTTTTTATTTATTAATTTATTTTAGCTGTACTAGACTACATATCACGAACGGCCTGTGAAATCAAATTAAAAGTTTTTAATTATGTTAATTTGCATGTTTTTAGAAAACATTTGACGCAGTGTAATATAATAAATTGCTCTTTTTAGCAGATTGCATTCGTTCGTTAAAGCAAAATCCAGCTTAAAGGAAGGGCAGCCATAAACAACTCTAATTTTTGAGGTGATGACGTGAGAAATAAATTAGGATTTCCTTTTGAAAGACATAAAAGGTAAACCACCTGTACTGTTCATATTACTTGACAAACTCAACCCTGAGAAGAATCTGGAAAGATATATATTTGTATATATAGCCTAGTTATGCAACATGTCATGAACAAGAGAGGAAAGCTTATATATAAGCCATATGTATATGTATACAAACTCATAACATTAACATGCAAGTGTAAATGCATTCATGCTATTTCAGCTACATTGAACTGTCATGAATGCATCTGAATCTGATTATGCATGCATTTAATACAGTAAGGGGGAAATGTCCTTTAAACAGTTCAAATAACTTTTTTGTATGTATTTTTGTATGCAGTATTAAGTCTTATAAAATGTCATTTCCCAACAAGAAAATTGTGGCCAGTGAAAATGCTGAGTGGCTAAATTTGGTCACATTGGCTGGTGAGCAAAAAAGTTAAAATCAAGCATTATTTAGTAATATTAAAGAATAAAAAGTATTATTTTACTGTAGGGGCCCAATGTGCTGTGTTGAAAATGATTTTCCATGATTTTTCACAGATGTTTTTCTTGTATTTTGGACTGTGTTTGTTTTTAAGGTTTTAGAAAATGCTTGCACGTCCCAGTAGAAAATTACCAGTAACAGTATTTTTTTCTTCTTGGTTTGGCATCAATCCTACTAGAAATGTTGTGTGCCTCCCTTGGGCTGTGGCCCTTGAGAATCAATCCCACCTTTCACTTCATTAGCAATGACCCTGAAAACAACTAAAAAGCTTCATCAGATGAACTGTCCAGTTCAAGGATGACATTTTCAAAGGTATGTAAGAGGAAAGGAGTACAAAGAGACACAACACCAACCTGAAAGCCTGACTTTTGGTTCCTCTGCTTCAATCCAACATGGATGCCCATGCCAAAATCCCCCTCAGCAAACCCATAGAGACACTTGACCACAATCGAGACGCCTCAGGGGTGCTGGGACACAGAAGAGCAGCTCAATACAATTGCATGTTGTGTAACCATTACAAAATACCACACAGGAGTCAACACTGACCCACTATAGGCCGCAGGGATTTCTGTATTGTCAAAGCCACAATTGCCAAGACGTTGTAAACCTGCCAATAATTGTTGTGGATGACATTTTATAAAGCTTTTGTTTGCTTGATGGGCTCATACATAAGAACAATAGCATGGTTTTTAGAAAGAAAAAGAGCTCTAAATATAAAAGATCTTCTAGCTCATCAATCATCTCTATTGTATTTTCAAAGGCACAAAGCCATACCACATTTCCCTACCAGAGCTAAAACTGCAATATGCACATGCATATTTGACTAGGAAAAAACAACTTTTGTTAGATTTTTTCTGTTGTAACATTGAACAGTCATTCTTCTCCACGTCTATCCACAGAATTAACAGATTAAACGTATTCCATACCCCCTCCCCACATCCTCCGCCACAATCTGTCATATAAATAACAACCTCACTTTCTTCATCAGTTGTCACACTTAAATTCAAACACATGGTTCGAAATGCAGTATTACAAACGATTTGCATGGTTTACATTCTTACAACACTCATGAAACCAGCATGAACATTTTAGAAGAAACACAAAACTTACCTTGTGTAGAATGTCCTGAAGCGTTTCAATGGTCCACTGGAATATTCTCAAGTTCACTCAAATACATCAAACAGTGTGCCATTCCTTATAATGACATTTGACATATCGGCCTGAACACTGTTTGTCTGCTAATGAGAGCTAATTAGATGGTTCTGCATTGCTCTTTTATCAGCAGTCAGGGGTCACTCTGTACAGAGAGGTAATTAAGTCATTTGATTAACCAGCTTTTTGCAATTAAGCAATCGCATGATATATTTCTATGCACTCACTACGTATTTATGCTTACCTAAACAAACCGTTTGGGCACTATCCTGTGCAAAATAATGCATAATGATATACTCTGTTTAAACATTCAGTGCCATTAATTTTATTGCTAAGCCTAATGCATTTAATAACTTTGAGAGTAGAATCTAAAAACTAACTTTTTTCTTTTCTCAATGTATCAGTTTGTTAAAGAGCTTCTTTGAAGGTTTCTAAACTCAAGCTAGATCCTTTTAAAACAAAATAATATTTATTAAAGTCCTTTTTGGCCCCGCTTTATATTAAATGTCCCTAATAACTGTGTACTTCCACAGTAACTAGATGTGTATGTAGTATGTAACCACAGTGTAAGTAAACACCGGTACAACGTATCTACAGCTGTAATTACATGTAACAACCTTCAAAATGGTGATTGAGATCTGCAGTGTTAGATATTACAAGGCACTGTTCTATGTTAATAGTATAATTTTAAATTTATAGTAAAACAGTTGAATATATAATCAGACTTTTGGTGAAAAAAGGAGAATCAAACCCTTGCTACATCCAAAATAAGACCGGATGTCATGAAGGCCATTTTCACACAGCCCAGACAAAGCCTAAATACATATGGCTCCTCGTGAAGGCACCGCTCACTGTTAGTGTCCATCTTGGTTCAGAGACAGAAGGCTGCTGGATGCTGTTGGCTGAGGATGTTTGGTATGATATCTACTCAAACACACACTGGGAAAGCATCTTTGATGTACGGCGTCTCTTTTGTCTTCACACCATGTTTTAAGAGGTCCCCAAGACTCCGACCACTGAGAGAATCCAAAATGCCCCAGGACCAACCCATCCAGACAAATACACTCCATGGGCTACAAAATGAAGCATCAAGGGAACTTTTTCCCCCGTGCATGTCTGCACTACAGGACAAAGACTGCCAAAGGAAACCACAGAAAGCCAAATATTATTTGTTACCTGCAGTTTATTATTGATGATAAAAGAAAGAGACTGGCTAAAGCTCAAAGATGAGGTCATTCTCTTTGGAATATGTAGATCATTAGCTCACATTCAGACGTAATGAAATGCAACTCGTTCTGCTTGAAACAGGGAAATAAAATAAAACGGGCAGAAAATTATAGAAACAATTAAAGAGTGAAACTGGTCAGCTATTTTTAAAGCCGCATCAGTTACTCGCTGCATCTGAAAACACATTTACAGCCATCTCATATCTCAATCAAAAGCCAACAGTCAGTTTATATAAGCCCAAACCCATTGTTACACAACCTATTATGAAACTCAGCACTCTCAGCCACTTAACACAGGGGTTCAGCTTTATAGTTATGGTCAGGGCATCTATAAAAAGCCTGATTTAGTATCGATGTGCCATGGATGCAGAGGTTATGAGATGGATTTAATAATAAAATGCTGATCAAAAACATTGGCTTGACTAAGTTTGATGTGAAGCCATCAGTATTTCAATTCCAACAGAGGTAGTAAAACGGATGCAGAATTGACCTGATATGGACGGACAGATAAAACAACAGACAGAGACAGACAACCAGCCATATAGACATAAAACGACTGACAGAAAGAAAGACAGAGATAAAAACAGATAGAAAGAACAACAGACAGACAGGAAGCAGGGGAGGATAAACAGAGCTGCACCTGGTCTCTCTGCATGCTGCCACTGGAACTCTGGGATACACTCGAGTTGGCTTTCATTGACCAATGAGGCTTAAGGAACCGAGCCATGATACACATGTTAGGGTTTGCAAGAGGTTAGTGGTGAGGTTTTGGTAAGATTAAGAGATCTGTGAGATGACTAAGCATAAAGCATCCATTTCGGAGGCCAAGCTTTGGCAGAACTAGCATGAAATTAAGATTTAGAATCACGTGCCGAAGCTAGCATTCTTTGAATTTAATTTCTAACTCAATAAAGGAAACAAATAAAAGTCTTTGCTTGCTTTGGCAAACCTTTGACATTAATCTTTTAAATGTCCAAGAATGGTGATTCAGCTGGGGGAATAATAAGCCATTATATTTAATAAGATTCAGGTGGCTGGGGTGTAATTGTGAGAGTGATGGTAGGTGAGCGCAGACTTGTCATTAAACTGTCTGCGCAGTCTGGAGGCATGCTGGCATGAGAAGAATACAAGGTCTCATGTGGAGAGGGGTGAAATCAGAGTAAACACTTGGCATGCCGCATCTATTGTGTATGTGTTGAAACATGTTCAGCTGGGACTGAATGGTTGCTCAATGACTGGGTGAATGGAGACGTGTTGTTTTGATGTTTGTGGTTACCACTTTTCACTGTTCTTACCCCTCTTGAGTTGTGACAATAAGCCAAATATATGTGCAATAGTATTTTCTAGAGCTGATATACAAACCATTTTAAGTTTAAACGTATGTTTATGCTTTAGAAAGGCTGCATTTATTTCATGATACAAAATTGATATACAGAATTTTTTTATTATTCCTGTAAAGGCAAGTGTAATTTTTAGCTTCAGTTTACTATTATTCAGTGTCTTTTTAGTCCAATATACTATTCAATTCTGAAATTTAAGTCACAACTCCCTAAACAAGTCAACTTAAAGGGGCAGTTCAGCCCAAAATGAGAATTCTCTCACCCTCATGTTGTTCCAAATTCATCTTCAGCACACAAATTAAGATATTTTTATCAAATCTGTGAGCTTTCTGACCCTGCATTGACCACAACACAATTACCACATTCAAGAAAGATAGTAAGCACTCATGCACTTGTGTCAGTTACATGACTGTCTATGGAGGATCAGAAAGCTCTCAGATTTGATCAAAAATATATATTTTTTCGAAGATGAATGAGGGTCTTACTAGTTTGAAACAGCTTAAGTGTGAGTATTTTTTGTTGAACTGTCCCTTTAAGTTTGCCCAAGGCCCATTTCTAGAAGAAAGGTCAGAAGATCAAGCTCCTTTCCTTAATAATTATGTTCTCCAGCCAGTCTCAAACTAACAGAAACAGATGCGGGCATCGTTATGCAATTAACCGTTTTCCTGGGTAACATGTGATTCTAAACTACCTGTGGGCTCACAGAGGGATTCGGGTTTACGGCCTCCTGCTCCTGATGGATAACCCGAATCATTCTACCTAGAGATGTCATACCACTCATAAATACAACAACAATAACCTGAACCAGATGCACGCCATCATTTCCAGTCATAAACCCCCAAACCTGAGCCCGGCCTGAGGTAAGACCGCTTGCCCTGTAGTCTTTGAGCAGACCGTTTGTAATTGGACCCATATCTCACTGATCATTTATGTGCAGGGTGAGTGGCATTTGTAGCCACGCACATGTTTCTCGTTGTGTTTTCCGACAATGAATCTGTAAGGAAACAATGAATACATCCGATTCAGGAATGAAGCATGACCTCGGCAGGGTTTTTAATACAACGTGCCTCTTGCAGGACACCAATAAGTTTGGTGCCACTGACATTATAATGGAGAGGCTGTTCCTGAAGACCTTTGTAACCAAGCGAGGCTGCTTTTGTTATGAGAAAGTGAAAAATCAGGGACATATTTCTTAACTGTTTGCTCAGTGATGTTCATGCCCCTATACTTTTGTCCAATATTTCCCTTGGAGCCGTCCCAGAGCTGGCCCCATGCAGAGTACATTTTAACAAAGGAAAAAATTAGTTCATGTTCAGCTCATACTTTTCAAGAAGGAGGTATGTTACAAACAGTATGTTATCTGATAAACCTCAGGCATACTGTTACACTACTGTTTTGATTTTCAAGTCTTAAAGGGATAGTTGACCCTAGAGTTTAACCATCTACATGTTGTCTTAAACCTGTATGACTTATATTACTTTTACTTACCCATAACAAAAATCTTGTTTTTTTAAAAATATTTGAAAAAAATACTCAAAATATATTATTTTATGTTCCACATAATAAAAAGAATAAAAAATAAACAAACGTGGCATACATAAATGTTTGGAATAACATGAGTAAATCATGAAAAAAGTGTTATTTTAGTATAAGGTTTACTGCCCTAATTAATATTATATAAAAAAATTAGTGCTGTCAAATGATTAATCGCGATTAATCGCATCCAAAATAAAAGTTTTTCTTTACATAATATATTTG
>JAUCNO010000548.1:1661543-1673211 GCA_032353835.1 Enteromius viviparus | reverse complement strand
TGAGAAATTTTAAAACAAACTATATTACAAACTTTCCATTAAGACCCTAAATAATCATATTAGCTTGTGGAAAACTGGGTTTGTACGTCCCCTTTAACAAACGACACCTTATTGTAAAGTGTTACTGTTCTTTTTATACATTAAAGTCTCCTGAAGCAAAATGTATCTTAGTTTCCACAAAAATATTTATCAGCACAACTCTTTTCAATTTTTATAATAATATGACATTTTCCTGAGCAGCAAATTATCATATTAGAATGACTTCAAAAGGATCATGATGTGGAAAATTCAGCTTTTCATCACAAGAATAAATTACATTTTAACATATATTCAAATAAAAATCATATATATTAAACTTTAATAATATTTCACAATTTTACCTACTTTACTGTATTTTAAATCAAATAAATGCAGCCTTGGCAAGTGTAAGAGGCTTCTTTCAGAAGCTGTAAAATATCTCAAAATGACTCTTGACACTTGTAAGTTTTTTCCCTAGTTTTAATATAATATCTCCTGCAATATGAGTGTTGACATTAGAGTCGATGGAGACAGAATTGTTCATTTAACCCTAACTATCTCTTTAACATAAATTTTAGTACTTTTTTGTGGCGATTAACAGAGCTGGCCAATGAAAGAAAGCAAGCAGGAAAGACTAGGGAAGAAAGCAGACTGGAAACAGGAAAGAACAGTGACGACGAGTGACTTTCACCCATGCTGCGAGCGACTGTACAGTGCGGTTCGGTGTGTGAAAGTGTGTGCACACGAGTGTTAACGTGACTCTAATGACGTGTTTACCGCAGCACAGCTTCATCACTGTCTCCATGACAACCACTGTGTTCGCTTCCCCTTCCTGCAGCAAGGAAAAGCGCTCCAGCGCAGACGCCTGCAGCAAGTACCCAGCGTAATGTGTGCTAATCCCATGTTTTTGACAGTCCAGAACGGTCTCTTCAGTACCATGTTTCTTCAATATGGTGTCATGGAAATACCACAGTTTCTGTCATGGTACTATGGTAATACCATGTTTTTGACAGTGTAACAATTTCATGGTATTTTATATATATATATATATATATGGTGCATGGAAATACTACAATTTTTGCACATGGCATGATAATATTTTAGGACATCTTAGTAAGTTAATAGTGTTTTTTAATATAATGCCATGCTAAAAGCCCTTTTTTTAATTGTACCAAGGTAATCCAATGTTTTTACACACTGTAGTTTGTCAATACTGTGTTTTTTGAATATGCTGTGGTAATACCGTATTTTTATTATGGTAATAAAATTGTTTCAGGATGTCAAAATATGGCAGTACTACATTTTTGGACTTTGTACTATAGTAATCCTATATTGTCTGACATTGTAGTATGGTAATACTATGTTGTAGGACATCGTAATATGGTAATATTAAGTTTTTGCTATATGGTGCTATGGTAATACCATATTTTTAGACATCATTCTATGATAATACAATGTTTTAGGATCTCGTAGTATGTTAATAGTGTTTTTTATATGATAAAAGCACATTATCAGATACTGTGCTATGATAATCCTATGTTTTTGCCATGGTAATACCACATTTTTAGACTTTGTACTATGGTAATCCTATGTTTTCTGGCACTGTAGTATAGTGCTACTTAGTTTTAAGATGTAATACTTTTCAGTATGGTGGTATGGTAGTACCATATTTTTGGGTAGGGTAATGTACTATGGTAGTACCATGTTTTCTGACATTGTAGTATGGTACCATACCATTAGTAGATGTTTTAGAACAACAGTTTTTTTTTCAGTACATTACCATGGTATAACCACGTTTTTGGACTCTGTACTATGGTAATATTATGCTTTTGGACATTCAGGACTGGGTTTTTTGAACATCATGCCATGGTTATACTTATACAAGTACAAGTATTTTAACATGCTATGATAAAACAGTTTTTTGGCATTTTTTAAAGCTATGTGAATACCACATTTTTTGGACATGGTGCCATTACACAAAATGCAGTAAAAAGTAAACATTTCTGTAATCATGACCAGGTTGTAAGTTCTATGATAACATGCTTATCTCACGTACTGTGTATAGTTACACATACTGAGCCTCATTCATGAAACACGCGCGAAGTATTGCATTAACCGTCGCAATCAGTTCTGTAAAACAGTTAGAGAATGAATGAATGAATAAATGACACATTTATGTAGCGCTCTATGGATTCATGAATTTGCACAGCTTGTAAATAATTAATTAAGGTTTTTCTATAAAATAGTTTACAAGTATGCACGTATTCCATGCATTTCAAAAGGTAAAGAACTAGAGAGTGGGACTTAGGCATGCAACTGATTTGTCGACTAGTTCCCTCGTTTAAACAGCCAACATGGGGCGTAAGAGAGCACTGCTGTGAGAGAAAGACATGCATGAGGAGCGAGGGGGACCTGGGCAGAGGATGCTGGTTACTGCAGCAGTCTGTAACTAGGTCTGTTTGAGACTGAAGACATACAGAGAGACAGAGAGAGAGAGAGAGAGAGAGAGAGAGAGAGAGAGAGAGAGAGGAGGGAGGCTGGATTATGGGATGAAGCAGGTATACTTCACATTTAAAAAAAAAAAAAGAAGGTTTGTTTACGTTCACCTGAGATCAGCACCTGTCCTCTTCAGAGCTTTTGTTCACTATGTTCATATTCACCCTCTTTTTTCTTTGTTTTCCATATTTCTGATTGTATTTGATTTGGTAAGGAGGTCTGCTTAGCTATACATGGGTATTTGACAAATAAAAATCCTATAGTGTCGATAAAAAAATACAAATACCATGAGAAAAATTATCTTCATTCTTAGAGTTATAAATGACAGGAAAGAGGTTTATTTATATTATTAGGTTATTTTTTTATTTTTACATTTTTGTTATTATACTTTATATTAGGTGGTCTTTAAGGTAAGGTTAGTGGTATGGGTAAGTTTAATGGTGGGTTAAGGTGTAAGGGATGGGTCAACAGTGTAATTATAAATTAATTACAGATGTAATTACATATAGGTATTTTTTGTAAATATAAGTACAATGTGAAGTGCATTGTATCAGATTATTAATTGAAATGTAAGTACATAGTAGTTAAGGCCACCTAATATAAACTGGGGCTGAAAAATTAAAATGCAAAAGTTTTCAAATGTCATTATAGAAATAAAACAAATATGTTGAGCACAATGGAAAGTGTCTGTCATGATAGAGAAACAAATGTGTGTGTGTTAAAGAGGGAGGGAGAAGGTTCAGTACAAATCCTGGGTAGCCTGTGAAACAAAGCAGTCTTGGATGGAGGGATAAATGGAGCGAGCAGATAGAGGGGTGGAGTGGAGGAGAAGCTTTCAACCCTGTGTGTCCTCACTGCCTGGAACAGCTCATGCACATGAGTGGCTCTGAGTGTGTGTGTGTGTGTGTGAGAGATCTCTATATAAATACATGTTTGATCTTTCTCTGTTATACTCAGCAGGCGAAGGCTTGTGAATGCGAGAGAGAAATTGCTTGCACAATGCACAAATCTAACATTTTTGGCAGTTTTCGACTAAAGCTAATCACAACAGGGTAGTTTCCTAACAGATGTCACGCACCAGTTCTGGACCTCTGAGCTTTCAGTGGCCTTTTCTTCTGTGGGTTACAGTCGGATGTAAATGAGTGTGTAAAGAGAAATCAGGTGAGAGACTATGAGACTAATGGAGATCAGTGTTTTCTGTGTGTATGTGTGTACGTCAGGACCTAGTTTAGGCTCTGGCACACTTTTGAGTGGACAAAATACAGAGGACCAGAAGAGGTTTCTCATCCTGCATTGATGAAATTGATTGTTGTTATAATTTTTATTATTATTGCGTCATTGTTATCTTAATTTGTCCAACTGTTTATAGAAAGCAAGTACATGTTGGACATCAATAGGAGTCTGAATGATTAATGATACCTATATTTTCTATTAACTATTATTTCTATTATATTATAACATAATATATTATTGTTAATAATATTCAATTACAAAATTAAAAATAGTTAACATTAAATCTAAAATACAAACATTTTACAATCATTTTGAGCTATTTTAGTATTACATGTATGTACTGTTAGCATTATATAGTATTAAATGAGCTTTGAGACACAACTTTGAGATTTGTTTATTTCGGTTCAGAGTTATTGCAAAGTCATCTCAAGTATGATATTGTGATAAAACAGGACTATTTTATCCATTTTATAAAAATGTTTTACAAGTCTTTCTCTGTACTTTTTATTACTTTTTGGATCATGTATAATTGAACTGCATTGATCACAGAAGCTACAGTTCATTTCCGTACATTAGCACTGATCTGTGTTTAAATCTATGATGCTGTATGTATCTGTTTACAGAAACATATTGTTTTACCTGGGCTTAGTGTTGGACAGATAGGTCTTTCAGCTGCATGTGACTTCACAGATATATGAAGCTACATATAGTCGTCATGGCTATGAAAACTGATCTTGAACACATAGCGATCAATGTCTAGAAGATATAAAATGATGTCAAGGACAGAGACCTTAATAAACATCATTGAATGGCAAACTTATGCTTTAGTCAGTGTACAGTACAGCAGAGAGGCAGCATATAACTCACTTCTTAATAACAGAATATCTTTGCCATTATCACAAAAAAGGGCTAAAATCTTTTAGATTAAATCCAACTAATATACACACATCATTTAATTAATTCAGTAATGCATAATGCATTTTATTTGTACAATCAGAAGAAAAAAAAAGTTATTAATAAAGTTATAAAATAAAGTTGATATACATACTGTACATATTATATATATATATATATATATATACATACACACACACATTTATTATAAATAAATACATCTAAAATAAATCTAAATAGAAATAATGTAAAAAGAAAAAACTATTAATAATGAAAAAAGCATGTAAAAAAATTTAACTAAAATGAAAATGCATATTCAGATAATTCAAAATGTTAATAAACACTAATGCTGAAATACCACTCATCTCTACCTAATGCTTAAATGTAAATGTTGTATAATAATATATAATGCATAATGTAATGTAATCACTAAATGAAGCTTGTGGTCCCATCGGTTTGTTGTAGTGGTTAAAGCTTATGGATGGAAACGTCCGGATGCTGGTTTGGGTCATTAGCTATTAGTATAGTGTCCTTGAGCAGGGCACTTAACTTCAGGTTACTCCGCAGGGATCGTGTCTGTAATAAGTGTTCCGTAAGTTCCTTTGGATAAAAGCATCTCCTTACCGGAACGATGCATGATTGTTAGTTCATTTGTATAGCACTTTCATAATACGTATTTGTTTCAAAGCAGATACAATACAAGATACAATAATGAATGATTCACTCTTTTGAGTCGTTTCTGTTCAAAGGCTTGATCAAACCAGTCACGACTTGTGCTTGTAATATATTTATACATCCTCTCTTTCTGTTTTATTTTTTCAGTATGTGGCATTCGGATCCCTTCTGTTCATCCTCATCTCCATTTCCACCTTTTGCATGGAAACGCACGAAGCGTTCAACACCATCTACAACAAAACGGAGAGCGTGACTGTCGGGAACGTGACGAGGGAGGAGATCGTGTACGAGGTGGTGACGGACAGCTGGCTGACGTACGTGGAGGGAGTGTGCGTGATCTGGTTCACCATCGAGGTGTTCACACGCATCGTCTTCTGCCCCGACAAGGCAGAGTTCTTCAAGAGCGCGCTGAACATCATCGACTTTGTGGCCATCCTGCCTTTCTACCTGGAGGTCAGTCTGAGCGGGCTTTCCTCCAAAGCGGCCAAAGACGTGCTGGGCTTCCTGCGAGTGGTGCGCTTCGTCCGAATCCTGCGCATCTTCAAGCTGACGCGGCACTTCGTGGGCCTGCGCGTCCTCGGGCACACGCTTCGGGCGAGCACCAACGAGTTCCTCTTGCTCATCATCTTCCTCGCTCTCGGCGTGCTCATCTTCGCCACCATGATCTACTACGCCGAGAGGATAGGAGCCAGCCCGGACGACCCCACGGCAAGCGCGCACACCACCTTCAAGAACATCCCCATTGGTTTCTGGTGGGCCGTGGTGACCATGACCACTTTAGGCTACGGAGATATGTATCCAGAGACGTGGTCTGGCATGCTTGTGGGGGCACTGTGTGCCCTCGCTGGGGTGCTGACTATTGCCATGCCCGTCCCCGTCATTGTCAACAACTTCGGCATGTATTACTCCCTGGCCATGGCCAAGCAAAAGCTGCCCAAAAAGAAGAACAAACACATTCCGAGAGCCCCACAACCAGGCTCGCCCAATTACTGCAAGCCGGACGCCCTCGCCATGGCCACGGCCTCACCCCAGAGGATCCTGGGTAACGTGCTGGGTGGCGTGCTGGGCTCCAGCGCGATGCCGGGGGACTGTCCTCTAGCTCAGGAGGAGATCATAGAGATTAACAGAGGTGAGCGGCTGAAGGGATACACGCTGATAATCAGGGAAGCGTCTTTCATTGACTGGTTTTAAACTTATTATGTGTATTTTGTAGAGTTTGGGATGTAAGGAGTTTCAATAATATGGTCAGAAAAATTTGAATGACTGATAATAATAATATAATAATATAGTTATTTAGCTTGACATAAAAATATGTCTTATATATTTATAATATACCCAAATATATTTATTATATATTTAAAATACATTTTATTTTAGTGTATTTTAAATTATTTAATTTCCAAACTTGTGTGTGTTTATGTATATGAAAACAACAGAATTATTTAAAATTATTCTAAAAAAAATTATTTTTTCGTATTGTTTTAAATATTACTTTTTATACTATTTTATACTATATAATCCTAATATAAATATTTATTATATATTATTTTATCTAAATATATTTATGTGTGTGTGTGTGTGTGTATGATAGCTGTTTTTAAAGAATTCGGTGGATGATTTATATTATAACTATAATGCAATGATTATATTATAATGCATTATTTAATGTTATATATCTAAAATTATTTTTTATATTGTATTTTATTCTAGATATTATATCTATATATTTAATAACTTTTTAATAGAGACTACTAGCTTTTTTGTAAATATGTTACTTCGAAAAATTAACCTTAACTCAAAATTATAATTAATTTAAAAATACAATTAAGCCACAAACATTAAAGACATCTGAAGTTAACCGAGAGATGTGTGTGGGGAAAACATTTGTGAGTTATTAAAATGATGCTTAAAAGCACTACAAAACAATATACATTGTATAACAGGATGTGTATTTATGAGCGTGAGTGTTTCTTTGTATTTTTTTCCAGATGGACTATTAGAAACTTCCAGGTTTAAAAAACAATGAATAATTGATAATAGACATGACATAAGCAGGAAGAGCAGTTTTATAGGCTCACTTTAAGGTCTACCTACAGTGCATAAACTTTGCTTTGTATTTCATTTTCAGTAACTAGTCTATCTATATATCATCAGCTTATTATCACATTATTTCTAGATATACACGTTGTTGTTTTTTTTTGTTTTAAATGTTTTAATTTTAAATAGAGCAGTAGTACTGTTTTTTTAACATACATTTAATTTTACAAGCACATTTATTATTTGTTTATTGTATTATTTAGAGATGAAAACAAATGTCATTGTTTTGAGTCAGACTGTTTGAATGACTCATTTGAATCAATTCTCAGAACCGGTGTGAATGATTTAATGATTCAGTTCTCAATATCTACTCATAAGGAAAGTCATACAGGTTGAGAACAACATGTGTTTATTCATGTCTCTCCTCAGACTCGAAGCAGAACGGCGACGCAGCCAGCGCTGCTCTAGCAAACGAGGACTGTCCAACAATCGATCAGGTTCTCAGTCCGGACGAGCGCAGCCCGGTTGGCCGAACACAGGAACGCTACCAGCAGGACAGAGCCTGCTTCCTTCTCAACACGCGAGAGTTTCGACCCACTGATGGGAATGTGCGGAAAGGTATGATTTAGCACTTCTGCATGCCGTTTACACACACACACACACAGACAGTCATGCAGGGAAGGAACTTCAGCCCAAGTGTACGTGGTACACGTGTTAGATCTTACAGATCTAGTTGCACTCACAAGCGTCCTTTTAACAATGTTCCAAAAAACAAGTTTTACATGCCCATCTCATCTCTCCAAAAATATAGATTACATGACCACTGAAGATCTCAGGCTGTTTTCACACTTGGTTGGTTTCAGGGGCTGAGAGCGTAAGCTTACATGTCAAGTCAAATATATTTATACAGTGCTTTTTACAGTTTCAAAAGCAAAATCATGATTTTAAAGTTTATATTTACATATTTCCATCTTAATATCCTAGTGCTCAATAGTCAAATCGTACCACAAGTTTGCCACAATGAACAATTTTTCTAAATTAAGTGAGCACTAGAAAAATATCTGAATAAATGGAAAAACGAGATAATAATGGATTGACAGATATTGTCGAGTTTAAGTTTTAAGCATAAACCCACTTCATTTAGAAACTGTTTTTTAGACAACAAGAGTTCAGGAATTTTTAGACTAAACTAAAATACAAAATATGATACATGTTTTATATATATTAATATATTTTATATTTTAAATTGCTGTTTGTGAATATAAACCTTTTTATAAACATATAACCTTTTTTTAAGAATGTGAATAGGCTTATACATTTGCACATATATACACAAATGATAAACTCGTTCATTTTGAGACTATTTTAGTTTCATGCTTATTGGTATGGAAGAATATGATTTTTTTGTATGCATATGTTAATAAAAACTATTTATTTATTAATTATTTAATAAATATATTTAATAATATTTACAAATATATTTTTTAAATATACAGAATAAATAAACAAATAAAAGAATTTTAACAAATTTTTATGCAAAAATGAAGGCTGGAGCAACTCATTTCTGAACCAATAGCAGCACCAAATGAAATTGCTAAAGTATTGACCAGCAAACAGATGGACCTGCCCCAAACCCATAGACCACCGGTTGAGCCAATGATCCAAACCCCCTTTTTAGGCCAGAAGCAATGAGAATACATCTTAAACTAGTTTATTGTTTGCTCCACCTCAAGGAATCTACATTTGGTTAGTTTAGGACTCAAGTGTGAAAACATCCTTAAAAACACACATCTTTCTTTTAACTTTTTTTCTTTTCCTCCTCTCTTTTTATCTTTTCTTGCCTTTTTCTCTTTATGTTTGGTGGTTCTTTACATGTCTGTTTTACTTCTGTTTCTTTCCTCAAATGCACCGTCCTCTTTTTACCCTTGATTCTCTCAATTTTTTTTTTTTGTATTGCATTTTCCTTGATTGGTCTTGGTTTTCAGTGACAAACCTTCTGTTGCACACAACATCCCACAAAAATTTGTGACCCTGCACCGTCAAAATACAAATATCCTCCTCTCCACTCATAAAACACACAACAAATGACACAATCCATGCACGCCCAATTCTTCAAACCCCAGCAGCCCTTTCCCCAACACGACCCCACTTCATTTGCCACTATTTGCATCAGGAGATCAGCCGACCATCCTCCCCTTACAGATGAATGGAATCAGAGGTAAAAACCAACAACAGAAATAGAAACATACTAAACAAACATGCGTTACATTAAGACAGGAACCAAACACAAGCACAGTTACACCTGCATGGGTGTCGTTATTGATGGATGGTGTCTGTGATGTTGTCCTAATAAACAGTCATTAGTTTCATCAGTTAAAGGAAATGAATCTAATGTTGTATAATGCTTCTGAATATGAGTTTGAGGTTGGGTTTCACACGCTCTCTGACAGATGCATTGCTCTCGTGTTTTTGCACATCTTAAACTGCTCCCGCACTGGACGGTCAATGATAAAAATGTCTGTGCACTGGGGAGAATTTATCATCTACAGTTTAACACCAGACTTGAAGAAAACTCAGCACAAATACAGTGAGACGCCACTAATCTCACTCTGAAAGTGCATTTGCCTGTCACCCACTGTAGAGGACAGACGACTAAGTGATTAAATGGATTGTTCCAAGTTATTTTCAACTTCAAATTAAAGAAGAAGCATGCAACTGATAATGTATATTATGAAAAATAGATGTTAATTCAAAGACTTAAGACTGCATCTAACAGTCTGAAGTTAATCAAATTGAGCAAAGATGCCTTAAAGCATACCATTTCATGAAGAGAGCAGAAACCCAAACTTTACTCGGACGTATTCAGGCCTGTTACACTAACCTCATACTCTGTATGGAGTATTACATGTATAAGGGACAAAGTTGGACACTGTAGGGTTTGTGTAACAAAGATTGTTTTCAATGTCATATGAGATCCACTGCAATTACAAACTGCAGCTGCTACAGTGTGTGTGTGTGTGTGTGTGTGTGTGTGTGTGTGTGTGTGTGTGTTTTCAGTGGGATCTCACACGCTCTGTATTGTCTTTTTCTTCAGGTTGTGTCATATCCCGCGTTTGTATGTTGGCTTCTTCATATATTCTCTCACTGTTCTACTGTCTACCCGTCCTCCTCCTCGCTGTGTGTGTGTGTGCGTGCGTGTGTGTGGTGTTTGTTGTGACGTGACGTCGCTTATTGTGTTTTAAATGTGTTTCCCTCACTCCACCAGTGACCTTTAACCCTGGCGCGATGGAGGACGCGCACATGTGTGCACCGAGGCAACGCTTAAAACTGCATACACATAAAAACAGACTGGACAGTTGTTTAGGTGTTCTCTGTGCCGAGTTGAGTCACCCCAGGGTTAAAGGTCAGAGGTCAATAGAGGTCAAGGTGAATTCAAATGAGCGCGAGTTCATGGTTCTGTGCCGTGCTGCCAACACCGCATTCACTCCAGACACAAGTTTAAGATTTATGTATCTGAATTTTATATCGCCGTTCAAATACACAAACCTTAAATGTAGGCCTATATATGTCGTGTTTTTTGCTGCTAATTGCAACACTTTGAAGTTGTCAGAAAGCGACAGGGAGGGAAAAACCACAAGCAGATGGAGAAAGGCGTGTTTATGTGTGGCACAGTCCTATGAATCTGCTCGTACGACCTCAATCTGCTTCAGTTCCTAGCGTAGCCGGAAACTCCTACATGTGTACCGACGGTCTGTGTGTGTGTGTGTGTGTGTGTGTGTTTGTTAGCTCTGGTTCTTGAGGTGTGTGTGCGTGCTGTGTAACTGACATCTGACTGACTGGTTGACAGACAGACACTTGGATATTTGGACAGACTCACAGACAGACTGATGTTGAGAAGGTAAGAACGAACTGTGGTAAAACCTGAGCCCATGTTCCTCCGGCATTTATCCTGGGCTTCAGCAAGGCATCGTCTCCTGGACGCCAGTCACTTTATCATCCAGAGCACCTGCAGACACAGAAATAACATGATAACAAGCACCCTGTGTCTGATGTGTGTGTGTGTGAGTTCTGTTACATGTCTCAAGCATCTGTCTCTAGCTAAACTACTGTCTGAGCTCTGCTACCAAAACCTAGTGAGCAAACATCTACATATACTTTAGTATACAGTAGACCATTTCATGGTTTCATATTTTTATCTGATATGAAAAATTAAAACAATACAGATACCATTCCCTGTATTAAGGAAATATATATTCGTAATTTATTTTACATTTTTATGACTTTTTTAGATGATTTTTTAATGTGTATATATACA